>JABWTJ010000218.1:447759-760494 GCA_016801875.1 Solanum sitiens
AATCTGCGAGGAGAGCCTCGATTGCCGATGAGGAGGCCCGTAGGTTGAGGGCTGTAGAAGTAGCTGCCGGGGCGTCTAGCTCCAAAATTGTAGATTCTGTGGGAGGCGCTACTGATGGTGCTATAGATGCTGCGGACATTACTGAGGATGTCCAGACTACGCAGGGAGCAGGTTCCGGGGAACCGGACCCACCAGCTTGCTGATCACCGGCGCTTAGCGCCTCAGGTTTGCTTCACTTACCCTTTTACGTAGTTTAACTTTTCTATGCATTGGGGACAATTGCATATTTTTTTTGTAGGGGGTGGGGTAAATGGAAAGTGAACACTTGGGTGAATTCTGAGTAGCCCAAGTTCACGATCCTCTTTTGGGGTTTTCTTGCCTGTGTTCTTTTTCCCCAAAAGACTGATTACTTTTACTGTTGAACCGGCATGTCATATCTTATGTACACAGTATAAATCTGAAGCATGATGGCTAATATAAATATGATATCTCGATAATCATTTGCATGACTAGGCACAGTAAGTGATAATTGTGTGGTTTGAAACATGAAACAAGGATACACTTCTGCATGATCCTGAATCTAAGATTTGAACTAGGTGTCTAATACTCTGGGAATGCAAGGAATGTCATGTGAGTGTGAGGTAAAGTCAAATGACCACCATTAATACTGAGCTAGAACTTGCCTGGTTAGTCCTACTGAAAGTGAGTCAAAACAATCACTTAGGAAAGGATCATAGGCCCTTGTTCGAAATAGTCAATCTTGAGCCTAAAAATAACAGAAAACCAAATGAAGTTAATCCCTTTTTGATCCAAATGAATTGAGCCTAAACTAGATTTTTTTTTACCCCAAATGATCTTCTCTGGGAGCAATGTGTTGGCCCTGGTCCCTCCTTGGACATGTGCACCTCAGCTTATGCCAAAAGCATAAGTTGAGGGTGGGTAATGCAGAAAGCAACCTTGTTTTGGCCCTGACCCAACCATGGGTATTGTGAACCTTGACTCATGGCAAAATCATGAGTTGAGGGTGGCTGCTATAAGGAAAACCACGGAAAGTGGGGTTGAAAGAATGAAGAGAAAGAAAGAATAAAACAGAAGTGACTAAAAAAAAAAAAGTTAATAATAACCAAAAGCAAAATAAACACAAGAAAAGAGAAAAGTCACTTACACATAAGGATAAGAAAGGGAAAACAGCAAAGTGAAAAGAAAATTGAGTAATAGGGCGAAATAAGAATGATATGTCAAGGAGGGCAACAAGTCACTAAAGTATATCTAAATACACCCTACCTGACCCTGAGCCTATGTTACAATCTAAAAAAGTCCTATTGTGATCCTAAGTGCGTATGAGAAATTTGAAGTAGTGAAAATAAGGGCAAGCCTATGGCAATATGTATAAATAAGTGGTGAATTTGTTCTGAGAGTGAGTGTCGAAACGTGATCCTTATACTCAAACTAAAATCATTGTGTGAAAAATGAGGATGTTATTTGAAGTAAGGACAGGAGTTGTAATACCAGAAATATTAGCATCTCGCATCTCGGTGAGAAATTGAAGAGGATAGGCATCATTGCGTAGTAAATCTGGGTTATGGTTTGATTCTACACAAATCAATGCCTAATAGTGAGACCATGCATGAACATAATGAGAATAATCGAGGTTGATAGCCAAATGATTGCGGAAATTAAAATATGGATACTTTTGTACAAAGAATTTGTAGTAAGTCATAGTGCGTCGCTTGAGGACAAACAACGAATTTAAGTTGAGTGTGTTGATGTACCGTGGTTTCACGGTATTTCTAATACTTTTTCCTTAAGTTTAGTGTGTGTCGAGAGCCTTTTTGTGTTGATTTTGATATAAGTTTATCTTTGTTTGCAGAAAATCTGTCTAAGGAAGAACGCGGGAGTTTTTGAGAAAGAATTGCAGAAGAGACCACCTACGGAGCCTATGACGGTCCATCGCGGCTGTGACGGTCCGTAGGTGGCATCGTAGTGAAGGAAGAAGTTGCTGAAGGAAATTTGGGGAAGTCTGACCAAGTGTGGGATTACGGAAGTTCGTGATGGACCATCACAGATACGACGGTCCGTCCTGCATGTTCGTCGTAATTATCAGAGAGTAATCCCAGTACCCAAAATTCCAAAGTTCAAGTGTATTGGAACGAAGACCCTCGACGGGCCGTCATGCTTGCGACGGTCCGTCATACCTGTCCGTCGGGGGGGAATGAAGAAAGCAACGTGAGAAGATGTGAAGTATGGGACGACGGAGGCTATGACGGTCCGTCGTGTCCATGACGGTCCGTCACGTGGTCCGTCGACACAGACGCGTTTGGACAGATTTTTAGTAAATAGAATCCTTATTTGATTAGGTTTTTATTTTTCTTATAAATAGTTGGAAAAACCTCGTTTTTGAGGTTAGACTTTCTGGATAATTTTTAATTTATAGTTCTTCGATTATATTAGTAAACTCTTGATTTTGGAAATTAAGATATTTTCCGGGAATTGATTGTTGTGGATTTCGGTGATTAATCAAGTTGAATTCTGGGAAATTATTCGTTTTCATAAAAGTAAGTGCATGAACTTTTCCATTAACGATATGAATTGTGTAATTACGAACATGGGTAACTAAACCTCATAGCTAGGGTTGTGGGAACCATGGGTGAATAACAAGGTAGAAATCTAACTTCAATAACAATTTCTAGAGTGGTGTCTTGCATGTATTGATAATTTTTTCGTTTAGAATTCTTTTTAACGGTGGCCAACGTTAGAACTCGCCTTAATGCTACTTGCCGGACCAAGGAGGTAGATAATAGGAAAAGAATTATCAACATAGATTTAGTGTAAACTATCTAATAGACTAGTATTGGTTGGTACGAGTTGATAGCTTAGTCAAATACCGAATACGATGTTTAATATGAGGTAAAGATAAGGGTTAGTATAGCAACACACGTAGCCGGACCAAGGTGCAGAGTGAAATTCTCTAGATGCCGGACCAAGGATTTAGAGATACATAACTTATCACTTTACATGCAAGATATCAGGATAGAGATGTTATAGTTAGATTTACCAAGTTAGGAACCTGTGGGGAACACTAAAACCCTAGTTACTTTTATAATTTGATTAAACTCTGAAAGTTAAAATTGTTAGTTGTTCATTCTTATTTAGTTAATTATTTTCATTAATTTAGAAATAAAACCCCCCTTTTTTGTCTTTTGGTTTATTGGAAAACAGTTGGCTAAATAATAGTAATAATAAAATAAAGTTAAGTCTGAACTTTTTTCCTTGTGGGATCGATCCCAACCTCATTAGTTGGGTTCTTTACTTGATACGACCGCTTTACTTCTTATTTGAGAAGTAAGTTTGAGCGTATCAATAAGAGGGAGGTTAAGGTTCAGAAGTTCATAAACCTTAGGCAAGGTAATATGAGTGTGGAGGAGTCACTACTACAAAAGTTCCATTTAGCGGCAATAAAATATGGCTTTAGTGGCAATAACATTTTCCGCTATGAACTTTAGCCGGCAATGTTGGGGTTGATAAAAGCTTTCGCGGCCATTGTGGGAAATGCTGGTAAAGGGTAGCATGAATTGCAGTTACAAACCATTAGCTTTTACGGTAATTGATTGCGGCAATTATGTTGTGGCTAAAGATAATTCATATTGTCTAACTATTGTCTTTTAGTTTTCATTAATTTAGTCGATAAATCTAAATAAATAGCCTCTATATGATGGTACATTTAATGTCAATTGTTTGTGGCAATTGTGTTAGCTACTATAGGTAATTCATTCGGCTAACTATGGTCAATTTAATGTCGATTCATTTAGTCGATAAATCTAAATAAATAGACGATAAAAGGTAGTAGAATTAATGGCGATTTTTTGCGGCAATTATGTTGGCTACTAAAGGTAATTGATATCGGCTATTCGTAGTCCTTTACGTCCATATTTTTAGTCGATAAATCAAAATATATAGTTGCTAAAAGGTAGTAGTTTTAACGACAATTTCACTATGGTGAGTAATGACTACAATATCCCTTTAAAAATGTATCAATTTTCCCCTTTTACGGCTAATAACTTCCATTGAACTGCCGCGAAATATGATAAGTTTTAATGACAATTGTTTAGCCACCGTTAATAGTATCTACTACAATATATATATATATATATATATATATATATATATATATATATATATATATATATATATATATGTAAATCCAACAAGCATATTCGCAAAAGAGAGCCTCATAGTAACAACAATATTCGCTAATGGTGAAAGCATATATATTACAACAATCACAACTTTTAAAAATAAACTTATATTGTTCAAACTATTGAATAATGTCTTCAAATAAGTTTTGTTACTCTTCATCGAATAATGTCTTTGAATTCACCCACATGTGAAATTTGCGTACTTCAGATTGTATAACCTGAAATAAAAAGGAAATGTGTCAATATATGTTTTCATGATATACAGACACTCACGACACATTTTCCCCCAAAAAATAACGAGGTATGATGGATAAATATTCGTCAGTCGTTCAGCCCCAAAAAAGGTAGAGCTACCCATAGCCAAATGCCCTCCACTAGAATGCATTTGGCTGTTTTAAGGGAATGTAAGAAATAAAACTAAATATAGCTATGCTATCTAATCATGTAAGTGGTCATAAGAGATGATTTCCGCTTAACTCTAATTCATTTCAATAAATCCCGAGAATCTGTGTGAATATGTTCCAGGCAATACAACACTTGATTCCCATAATTGTGAATCAATTTAACCATATGTGAGAACCTACTTATTACCAAGTCGTCCATCTCTCCTGGTTAGAAGTCGCTTGTATGAATTTTGCTGTCCGACTGATTTTCCAGCTCCAGAACTCATTGTTGGATCATTCCAGCCCACAATTTTTAACGGATGATCCTCCCTGTTAAAGACCCACACATCTAGGGGAATGACTGAAGGAGGTGAGCAAAGAAGATAGTGATATTTAAGAGTCTCTGTGAGAAAAATGTTCTGCCTCATGTTTTCTTGCACACCAGCAAGTTCAACATATCCAGATTCTATTCTTGAGTTCTTTTCAAATGCCTTACTTATGTTCCAATGCCACTCTTTGTATGTCTTATTTCCAGCAAAACACCTAAGGTAAAACACAGATTCGACTATTTTTGGCCTTTTGTTGATACTTCGGGTCTCCTGTTCTTAGTAACATAGCAATAAACTCAAGCTGCTCAGAGGCAGAACCTTCCAGGATACTATGACCCCAACTCCACCCATGATTTATGTGGATTCCCATGTGACAATTTCATAATGTTACAAGGGATGCCAGTGGGTCTATTTCTTGCAGGCAATAGTCTGTCAGCAACGCCTTGGGCCTTTTCTAGGAAAAGCTTATCACCAAAGAGGTTATAGACACTAAAAAGTCCACCAACAACTCTGATGGTTGTATAAAAAGCGCATCATAATCTTGTTCAAATCCAAGGGACAGGAAAACAAAAGAATACTGAAGCTATACCTCACACCCAAGAGGAAGAAAACACAACATGAAGAACAATTGCAAGTACCAAAAAAAAAAGCAAGTCAAAAACCAAGTAGCAGCAGATCAGATTGCTGATGGAGGAAATATTGCAACTTCAAGTCAACACAACAAAGGTTTTCACAAAAAAACTCAAGGCAAGACAAGTATGAATAATAACCCTTCCCATAACAATTTTATTGATCGAATGTCACAAGAACAGCCCATTGAACAACCAAAAGAGGATGAGCAGTTAAAGAGAAGATATTCAAGACTACGAGTGAATAGTGAAGAAACATAATTGTACATCTAGTACATTCAAAATCAAAACCAAACGAACATAAATTCGAGCAAAACAATACAGAGATTCATCTAGCTTTTAGAAAAAGATTAGGTCACATCGAAGCCAAGAAACTGATTTAGAATATCATTCACCATCTAACATACAAAAACTCATATCATTCTTTGTTCCAAGACAAACGGAGAAAAGCTGCCTCGTAAGTTGGATAAAAGATATCTCTAACACTTGACCACTCATCATATAAAATTTGGAAATATACAAACCTAGATATTTTGTCCAAGTGTCACATGTTCTAAGATAAGGGAACTAGTTTTCTGATTTTTTCAACAAACAGAAGTTTTGATTTTGCCGGTACTATCAATATAATAACTCTCAGGAACTCCCATCTGAAGATAAAAAGATCCCGACCATTGATAAACATCAAATTCCAGGCATTCTATTCCAGACGATAATACAAATTGAACCAGAAAGATTGTCTATACTTGTATAAGAACTACTACTACAAATTGTGAGTTCAATTGGCGGACAGATCTATTAAAAACAAAGACAAGAAACACTAGTAATGAAAACTTAAAGAATAATGTCAAATGAGAAAGATGAGTAGTACCATGAGGTAGAGTAATTTCCGCATTACTAGATATCTTTGATGATTGTGGTACTCCTTCTTGACCGCTATTATTGTTGGAACCCTGTAAGTATTAAGACATTAGTGAACACTCCTTTTATACGATTAAAATTTCATTAAAAAATTCTAGTACTTGTAACATTTATTTACCTGTTCATTTGAGGTGCCATTGGTATCGGAGGAAATGACTCATTAAAAGCATACTTTTGCATGAGTTGTCTCATTTGGAGTAATTTTGATTGCAACTTCTCGTGATTTTGTTTCATCAGATCCATTTCTTCATTTTGTTTTTCATTTAACTAAGTTATTTCTTGTTCTAATCTTTGTACAACCTCATTAGATGAATCTTCTACAACAATATTTTCTAAGGAAAATTTCTTAACCCATAGAACTGAAGAAGTTGGACCAAGCCTAAGCCACAAACATACCCACTATTCTCATTTCACAACACTTGAGAATACACATCACCTTCCCAAGCAACATTGTTAGGAGGTTGGTCAGTAGATCTTTCATTATTGCTCATCCTTTTATGTTGTAATTGATGAGTTTATTTTAATGGATTATATGGTTAGTGAATTTGATACTAGTTTTCCCACTTCCTATGTAATCTCTAGTTGTGTGTGTGATTGTGAATACTCCCTCTAGTTGCGTGTGTGATCGTAAATACTCCAGGTGTCGTGCAACTTGTTTATGTGTTGTGAAACATATCAAAAAGAACTGACACTTAAATTATGCTATAACATCAAAGTGGAAAGATGGTTGTTCTCCCTAAGAGATTTGATGCGATCCCATGACACTTCGAGTCTACTGGAGAAAAAGCTATTTTTATTAGATGATCATCCAAAACTTGTACAAGAATCCAACAAGAAGTTAGTGGAAAGCTGGCTAGATGTTATAAAAATAAGAAAAAAGTACTTCCAGGTACTCAACAACATTTCCAAGCTTTGCTGTATTAACACTGACCATTAATAGAAAATCATTCCAGAAACACTAAAAAGAAACACCAGATGCATGATATATTGTGTTAATGCAGCAAAGTAAAAAATAACAGACACTTTAATAAAGCTATAACACAATAGTATAAAGTTGGTTGTTCTCCAAAACTGAGTAGGTAATAAAACATTTCATATGTACCCCTGTTTTTACTCCTAAATTGTGCATAAAATAAAAATACACACACTTAGTATAAAGGAAATCCTCTGTTTATTGAGAATACTAGAGTTTCACAAATGTATACTCACGCATTACGCTCCGTATTTTCTCGCAAAATGCATAAAGAACATACAATACAACCATAAAGACTTGGAAGATAAAAAAAAACAATAAATAAAAGTAGAGAACAACTCACACATCCAGATTGTTTAGTTTCTTCATTCCAATTTTAACATAACTCTTCCTTTGTCTTAGGATGTCTAAAGGTCATTATTCTTTAACCATATCCTTAGAGAATTCTCTTATCATCTCTAATTTTCTTTACTTGTTCATCCTACTAATACAAGCACTTAAAAGTCTAATGTTCTCTACATACTAGCTTTCATTTAAGGTGGTCAATCACAATGTGAAATGACAGTCCTGTTTTCAAAATATTTCATGTTGTAACTTATCCCACCATTTTTTGTTCTAATTTTACAAGAGAAGAGATTTGCTGCCATCCTATGACACTTCGAGTCTACTGGCCGATAACTTATTTTGTTGTTACTACTATTTTTCATCTTTTGATTTCTAGATACAATGTGGATTGGAGTATAAATATAGATGATATAGTTTATATTGATTAGCCTTCCCTTCTATGTCTTTCCCCTCGTTGTATTAATCAGAGGATCATCCAGGACTTGTACAACTAGCGAACAAGAAGTTGGTGGAAATCTGGCTAGATGTGACCAAAAAAAGAAAAAATGACTTCCAGGTGTTGAGCAGCATGTGTAGACTTTGCTGCATTAACACAATCATTCACTGAAAATTATTGAAACACTAAAACGCAACACCAGATGCATGATATATTGTGTTAATGCAGCATAACCAAAAGAACAGACACTTAAATAAAGCTATAACACAATAGTAGAAAGATGGTTGTTCTCCAAAACTTAGCACGTAATAAAACTTTTCATATGTACCCCTGTTTTCACTCCTAAATTGTACAGATAATAAAACTACACACACTTAGTAGAAAGGAAATCCCGTGTTTATTGAGAATACTCATGTTTATTGGGAATACTAGAGTTCAACAATCGTATACAGACTCATTACGCTCCATGTTTTCTCTCGAAATGCAAAACGAACATACAATACAACCATACACACTTGGCAGAAATTTTCTATCCTGCTTGTTTTTTAGATAATCATAAGCCCTTTTGCTCAATTAACAACAAGATGATCATACGCCCTAGCTCGATTTACTTGATGGATAAGTTCACATTGGATACAAGGACATGAAATTTTCTCTCTGGCTTGTGTTTTAGAAAATGCATGGTTTAAAAAATCTTCTACTCCATCAAAGTATTCTTTACTAAGTCCATCAAAAGACATCCATCTTTTATTTCTAGAATTGTACATGACGTTCAAGATATGATTTTATTTTCTTCAATTATCACCGGAGTTGAAAATACGTTAGTAAGAAAGGAGAAAATTAATCTAAAATGTATTTCAGATAAAACATCCATTTTATTAAAATGTAATTTCTTTTCTCAGAGATATCATTTTAACAATTGAAAAGGACATTTAATTTTAATTAATACTGATCATCATGTTATATGTTCATTTTTAATATGGTAAAATATACATTCTTATTAATCGCTATTGTGTATTAGGGAACTGAGTGCAATGTACTAAATGTCTTTCTGATATAACAGTCTAATGTAGTGAATCTAACTTGGAATTAGCTAATCTACAATGAAACATAATAAAAGTTCCTATACTTATATTCATTAAATAACTGTTGTTGTGTGGGGTAGATTACTTATTAAAGATAGATTTCAAATGTTGGGTTTCGGGACAAGAGATACTAACTGCACTTTATGTAGTTGAGCAGCCCAGAAAGTTAATGATAAGACGAGCGGAGCAACTCGTGACTTTAAAGGATAAGGCCTCTTGAATAACATAGGCAAATAACCATAAGACAAGAGTAGCAACTCGGGCTGTTAAGGAGTTGTCCAATGAACCGGCTCGGGCTAAAAAAGAGAAGGCTTTAGAAATAATTGAGTTGGCTAAAGAAAAGGCTCAAGCTGGTGAAGAGAAACATGTGAAGCATACTTTTGGCATTGCTGATACTGATGAAGATCCTAATGTCACAAAAAACGTTAGATCGCTAGACTGGCCTACTATAGTATTTTCTTACTTAGATCTCCTTTTAATTTGTTTATGATGGATACAAGTACTCGTATATCTTGTGTTTAGCAGCTGCTTGGTTGTTCCGTTAAAGTCCCCCCCCCCTTTCGAGGGGATATAATAAAAGCTTTCCATACCTATGTACTGCATGAGGTATGGGTTAATGAGATACTTATGTTGATCAGGAAAAAAGTCTGAACAATAGGAAGAAAAAACTGATTGCTGCAACGTACCATGCTGTAATCAGAACACATTCAAGAAGGGAACATAACTGTATGTTTGTAGTCCAGAAGGTTAAACTCTTTATCAGTGAAAGAGTAGTGACTGTACAAACTACAAGTCATAGGAGTAAATTAATTTATTTATTTCGGTTAACCTATAAGTAGGTTGTGCTTGAGATCTACTAATCTGTTGCGAGATAGTTGGTAACCAAATTATAAATTTTCATAGTTGTACTCTTTCATTTGTTGTTATGGTAATGTTTCAAATTTATGGCAAAAAAATGCATATTTTAGTAAGCGTCTAACACAGAAAACTAAACGAACGACAAGAGTGTTAAATAAAACATTCAAGGAAAAAAGCTAAACTACTAGAAAACAGAGCAAACGGAAGCCAAAGAAGTGACTGGCCGACGTTGAGTGCTTAAAAGAAGATTATTAAAAGTAACTGAAATTGTTAGAAATATGCATCATAACTGAATCAGTCCAAATTGTCTGTATTGTAGGGTAATTATTTACTAGGGTAGTTATTTACTGTTTAGTAGTTAAATTCTATCTTATCCTTATCCTTATCCTTAGTTTTTAATCTTATCCTTAGGAGTTGGTTCACTTGTAAACTCCTATAAATATCTGTGTTATAATGAAGTAAGTAGTTTTGCTTTTCATAAAGTTTTCTTTGTTCGTTTATCAAACTAATGTTCCTACTTGTTCAATAACAAAAGAAGATAAGATTGTTATGTTTTTCCTTCTCTAAAAACTAACAATTTGTATCAGAGCATTTATTTCTTGAGGGATTCGTGGGTGTTTTGATTGTAATCAACAAGACAAGTTTATCAATCATGGAAGCAGAATCAAGTTTTTCTGTAATGGCACCACCTGTTTTTAATGGTGATAACTATCAGATTTGGGCGGTAAGGATGGAAACATATCTAGATGCCATGGATATGTGGGAGGCAGTCGAAGAGGATTATGAAGTTCCTGTGTTGCCTAACAATCCTACTTTGGCCCAGATCAAAAACCATAAAGACAGGAAAACAAAAAAATCAAAGGCAAAGGCCTGTATATTTTCAGCAGTATCTTCTTCAATCTTCACTCGAATTATGTCTCTAAAGTCAGCAAAAGCCATCTGGGATTATCTCAAGGCAGAATACGAAGGGGATGAAAGGATCAGAGGTATGCAAGTGCTAAATCTTATAAGACATTTCGAGATACAGTAGATGAAAGAAACTGAAACCATCAAAGATTACTTTGAAAGGCTCTTGAACATAGCAAACAGGGTAAGATTGCTTGGTTCCGTGTTTAATGATTCACGTATTGATGAAAAGATTTTGGTAACTGTGCCAGAAAGATTTGAAGCAACCATAACTACTTTGGAAAACACGAAGGATCTGTCCAAGATCACCTTCGCAGAGTTATTGAATGTTTTGCAGGCACAAGAACAACGAAGAGTCATGAGAGAAGAAGGAAATACAGAGGGAGCATTGTTTGCCAAGCCTCAAGATGGAGGCAAAAACAAAAAGAAGAAGAACAAGAAGAATGAAGAAGGCATTTCAACAAGTACTACCAAAGGAAAAACTGGACACTCAAAGAAAAGTTATCCTCCTTGTAAGCATTGTAACAAGAAAGGTCATCCACCATATAAATATTGGAGAAGGCCTGATGCTAAATGTAGTAAATGCAATCAACTTGGGCATGAAGCTGTAATTTGCAAGAACAATAGTCAGCAACAAGAAGCAGAGGCTAAAATTGTTGAGGGTGAGGAGGAAGATCAACTCTTTGTTGCTACATGTTTTTCAAGTAGATCATCTAGTGAGTGTTGGCTGATTGATAGTGGATGCACTAATCATATGACAAATGACATGTCTCTTTTCAAGGAATTAAAGCCTACGACCATTACTAAAGTCAGAATAGGTAATGACGACCATCTTCCTGTAAGAGGGAAAGGAACCATTGCTATTCCCAGTAATTCAGGTACTAAAACAATTTCTGATGTGCTTTATGTACCTGACATAGATCAAAACTTGCTTAGTGTTGGTCAATAAATGGAAAAAGGCTACAAGTTAAATTTTGAAGATAATCATTGCTTGATCAAGGATGCTTCAGATCAAGAAATGTTTAAAGTAAGAATGAGAGGCAAAAGTTTCTCATTAGATCCATTTGAGGAGGAGCATGTTGTTTTTTCAGCAAAAGAAAGTGTTGCAGAAGTATGGCACAAGAGACTCAGACACTATCACTATGAAGGGTTGGTTAAAATGCAAAAAATGAAAATAGTTAAGGACTTGCCTGTTTTAGAAGTACATTCTTCAAATTGTCTTGCGTGTCAATATGGAAAACAAAAAAGACTTCCATTTTCAAATACAACCTGGAGAGCCTCGAACAAATTGCAACTAATTCATACTGATATAGCAGGACCACAAAGGACTCCTTAACTAAAAGGTAGTCTTTACTATATCATTTTTGTAGATGATCTAACCCGCATGTGCTGGATTTATTTTCTCAAGCATAAGTCAGAGGCTTCTAATGTTTTTCGGAAGTTCAAAGCAAAAGTAGAAAATGAAGCCAACTGTAAAATTCAGTCCGTAAGAACACATAATAGAAAGGAATACACTTCTTACCAGTTTGACATGTTATGTGAGGAAGCAGGGATTCATCATCAGCTTACTACTCCCTATACTCCACAACAAAATGGAGTAAGCGAGAGAAGAAACAGATACATTATGGAGATTACCAGATGCATGTTGCACGGGAAGAACTTGCCAAAGAAATTTTGGGCAGAGGCAGCAAATACATCAGTTTTTCATCAAAATAGGCTTACCACAAAGGCAGTGAAAGACCGAACTCCATTTGAAGCTTGGTATGGATTTAAACCATCATTAAATTTTCTTAAAGTGTTTGGTTATCTCTGTTTTTCCTACATTCCTCAGGTTAAACGAGATAAACTGGATAAAAATTCTGTTCCAGGCATTTTTATTGGATATAGTTCAGTTTCAAAGGCATATAAAGTCTTCCAACCACAAACTGAAAATATAATATTTAGTAGAGATGTGAATTTTATAGAAAATGAAGAGTGGTGTTGGGAAGACTCGAAGAAATTTGTCGTTAACACTTCTGACAAAGCAATAAAGTCTCCTACCCAGTTTTTTGAGAAGAAAATATCACTCTCACGGCAGGATGAAATGGTGGATCATTTACCAGGTAAAGGTACTCGACAACTCAGTGATATATATCAGAGATGCAATGTAGCAGTATGTGAACCTGCTGGGTACAATGAAGCTAAAAATGATGAAAAATGGGTTGCTGCAATGAAAGAAGAGTTGTTTATGATTGAGAAAAACATGACTTGGGAGCTTGTTGAACAACCTGAAGACAGAAAGATAATTGGGTTGAAATGGGTCTTTAGAACCAAGCTAAATGTCGATGGTTCAGTGAATAAGCATAAAGCAAGACTTGTAGTTAAGGGGTATGCTCAAATTTTTGGTGTGGATTATTTTGATACATTTGCACCAGTAGCTAGGCTTGACACGATCAGGTTACTTCTTGCTCTTGCTGCACAGTTGGGTTGGAAAGTGTATCAGATGGATGTCAAATCAGCATTCCTTAATGGCTTCCTACGGGAAGAAATTTATGTTGAGCAACCTGAAGGCTTTGTGAAGAAAGGAAATGAGGACAAAGTTTATAGGTTAAGAAAGGCACTTTATGGACTTAAACAGGCTCCAAGGGCCTGGTATGGTCGAATAGATGGCCATTTACTTGGCTTAGGCTTTGAAAAGAGTCTATCAGAATCTACTCTTTATGTTAAACATCATGGCATTGATATTCTTGTTGTGTCAATATATGTGGATGATGTACTAATTACAGGAAGCAATACAAGACATATCGAGGATTTCAAGCAAGAAATGATGCAAGCCTTTGAGATGACTGATCTTGGTCTAATGTCTTATTTTCTTGGTATGGAAATCAAGCAGGGACAAGATGAAGTTTTCATTTGCCAGAAGAAATATGCTAAGGAAATTCTCAAGAAATTCAACATGGAAGATTGCAAGGAGATGAATACTCCTATGAACCAAAAAGAGAAACTAAGCAAGAATGACGGAGTAGAGAAAGTGGAGGAAACGTACTTCAGAGGCTTAGTCGGTTGTTTGATGTATCTCACAGCTACAAGACCTGATATTTTGTATGATGTAAGCATTCTATTGAGGTTCATGCATTGTGCTAGTGAGGTGCATCTAAAAGCAGCAAAACGAGTTGTTAGATACATCAAAGGAACCATCAATTATGGTGTCAAGTTTCAGAAAAAAATAGATCTGAAACTACTTGGGTATTCTGATAGTGATTGGGCTGGATCCGTAGATGACATGAAGAGCACATCTGGATGATGTTTTAGTCTTGGCTCAGGAATATTTTCGTGGTGCTCAAAGAAGCAGGACGTTGTGGCTCAATCCACTGTAGAGGCGGAATTTGTGGCTGCAACAGCAGCAGTAAATCAAGCATTATGGTTGAGGAAAATTTTTGGTGATCTGCACATGAATCAGACAAAGGGAACTGAAGTATTTGTGGACAATCAATCTGCAATAGCAATTTCTCATAATCCTGTATTTCATGGGAAAACAAAACACTTCAACATCAAGCTTTTCTTTTTGAGGGAAGTGCAAAATAATGGTGACGTGATTCTCCTCTATTGCAAAACTGAAGAGCAGCTGGCCGATATATTCACCAAACCATTATCAGGAAATAAATTTCAACTTCTCAGGCAAAAACTTGGAGTTTGCAGCTCTTAAAGCAAGGATGAGTGTTAGAAATATGCATCAGAACTGCATCAGTCCAAATTGTCTGTATTGTAGGGTAATTATTTACTAGGGTAGTTATTTACTATTTAGTACTTAAATTCTATGTTATCCTTATCCTTATCCTTATCCTTATCCTTATCCTTAGTTTTTAATCTTATCCTTAGGAGTTGGTTCACTTGTAAACTCCTATAAATATCTGTGTTATAATGAAGTAAGTAGTTTTGCTTTTCATAAATTTTTCTTTGTTCGTTTATCAAACTAATGTTCCTACTTGTTCAATAACAAAAGAAGATAAGATTGTTATGTTTTTCCTTCTCTAAAAACTAATAGAAATCATCAAAGTCTAAGTTAGGAATACTTTTATCATTTTTTACACTTAACGTGTTTATAATAGAGAGAGTTCAGCTAAACGTTTAACTGATAAACGAGAGATGCAACAATTCAAGAAATATAAACAGTAGATTTAATGTTACAATGTCTGATTAACATAAAGAGATATCGTAAAAAAAAACTCACTAACCTATACTAAGATTCTTATGGCTGATGTTTTCAGCAATTTATAATTAATATTTCAAGTATTTAACATGAATCTAAATAACAGTGAGCTCATGGAATCAAAACAAAAATTGTTGTAAAAACATGAATCTCAATAAAAGAGGGTCTATATAATTGCTAAACTGTAAATTTTCAAAGAAGAGCTCTTAAGTCTTAGTCAAAACTAAATAACTCTTTTCTTGTACTAGTTCCATACTCAAAATAGAGCTTTTCAATGATCATAAGTTACATCTCTATTAAGAAGTACACACCTTAATATATTAACCGTCACGCACCTTAACATAACAACCACAGGCCTTAATGTATATTAACAGAGGAACCGATTCAAACAATTGCAATCAAACAAAAAGAAGAAGAGATCACAAACACAAAAATCATACTTTATGAATCTCCAATAACAATTAATGCCTAAAACAGATTAGTTTGTCAAGTATATTCTATATTTTCTTCCCAACTAATTACTAAATTCTAATTTTTGAACATGGTAGAAAACAAGTTACAGGGTTGAATTTTCGATGAAGATATACTAAGAAACAAAAATAATAGAACGAGAAACAGAGGAATGGAGAATGTTAGAACAAAAATACTCAAGAAACTAATTTGAAAAATAAAAATAGAGTGAACTTATGAAATTCCTTCTATATATTAATATGCAGAAAGTCTGAATTTATACAAGGAAAAAAATATAAACATTAAAACTAAATAAGAACATGTTAACTACCATAAAAGGGGCCACTAACAGCCATAAATGGGTCCACTAACTTTAGAATGTTGAGCAACTAAAATTTACTAAGTCTAGCTAGAAAATAGGAAGCGCTAAAGTGAAATAAGTAAAAACAATCAAAATAAGAAGCTGAAAAAAAATGTCAATTAACTATCACTCCTCCTTGGCATTTTTGTGGCAAACACCAATTCTATGCCTCAGATCTTCAAACTTTCCTTTGGCAATGACTTGGTGAAAATGTTAGCTAGCTGGTTCTCAGATGAACAATGAACAAGCAACACTTCATTAGATTGTTGAACTTCTCTAATAAAATGAAACTTGATCTTCATATATGCTTAGATCGACCATGAAACAATGGATTTTTTGAGATTGAAACTGCTGAACTGTCTCCACAAATAATCTTAGTATCTTCTGTTTGTTCATGGCCTAAGTCCTTCATCGTCTTCCTTAGCTAGATAGCTTGATTCACAGGAGATGCAACATCTATGTACGCAACTTCTATTGTTGATTGTGCTGTAGTTTGTGGTTTTCTAGAGCTCCAACTAAAACAACTTGTCTCCAAACAGAAAAGATATCCAGAGGTGTTTCTGGAATCATCAACTCCACTACTCAATCACTATCAGAGTACCCGATAAGGTTCATAGTTACATCGGCAGATGTTGGGAAAAAACTCCAAACTTTTTGGTTCCTTTAATATACCATAACATTCTTTTAGCCGTTGTGAGGTGTGTGTCTCTAGGCGAATGCATGAACCTACAAAGCAAACTAACAACAAATAGAATGTCGGGCTTGCTTGCGATTAGATATATAAGACTGCCAATTAAGCTTCTATACATACTATCGTCCACTTTTTCGTAATCCTCATCCTTGCCAAGCTTCACACCAGTAGATATTGGAGTACTCACAGGTTTGCAGTCTTGCATTTTGAACCTTTTTAGAATATCCAAAATTTATTTCTACTGGCAGATGAAAATTCCATAACAGGACGGCAACACTTCCATCCCAAGAAAGTACTTCATGACTCCAAGATTAGTCATTTCAATGATTTTCTCCATTTCATCATTGAAACTTTGGATTAGTTCAATTTTGCTTCCTGTCACAAGCATGTTATCCACATAAACTGAGATAATTAAGTACTCACCTGCAGCAATGACTTTCACATACAAAGTAACTTCACTTTGACTTCTACTAAAGACATGTTGGATGAGATACTTGTCCATCCTCTCATACCTTGCCCTTGGGGCTTGGTTTAGGCCATACAAGGCCTTCGTTAAGATATAAACTTGATCCTCTTTTCCGGAAGTTGAGAAACCATCAGGTTTCTCTACATAGATCACTTCAGCAAGCAAACCATTCAAGAAATCTGATTTGACATCAAGTTGATGAATCTACCAGGAACTATGAGATGCAAATGCAAGAATAAGCTTGATTTTGTCATACCTTGCTAAAAGGAGCAAATATTTCCTGGTAATCCACACCATATTGTTGTGTGTATCCGTTCACCACCAATCTAGTGTTATGTTTGCAAATTGTTCCATCATGATTGAGTTTTGTCTTGAAAATCCATTTTACACCAATCACCTTGTAATTTTTAGGTCTGTCAACAAGCTGCCAGGTTCCGTTCTTCTCGATCATATCTAGTTCATCTTGCATAGCTCTCGTCCATGCCTGAGAGTCTTGTTCTTCAGCATAGCTTGTTGGTTCAGAGGTAACCAAGTTACATCATTGATCTTTTAAGGATCGAGTTCCCCTCACTGGTACATCGTCCCCTTGTTCATCTTCTGAAAGTTGAGGCTGCTCTATTGAAAATAAATCAGAATAAGAGGTCGTCTAAATTTTCGAATCCCAACCATCTCCTTCATCAAACTTCACTTCTCCGCTGAGAATTATATTGTCTGATTTCAAATAGAAAATCCTGTAAATTTGGATGAACTATAGCCCATAAATATGCCTTTATGAGCCTTGTTGTCCAGCTTACTGCTCTTTGTTTCTGGAAGTCGATAATAACGTATACACCCAAATATTCTGAGATGGTGTAATAATGGTTTGTTCCCACACCAAGAATCATATGAAGTCATGTCCTGCAAGACCCTAGTAGGCAATATGTTCAGCAAGTATACATAAGTACTGACTACGTCAGCCCAAAAATGATTTGCGATCTTTCTTTCGAGCAAAAGAAATATCCTTCCAGTAGTATCGGCCATTTACCCCACTTCCCTCCAGATTTCATCAAGTGGTCTGGCCATATCCATTACTGTCTTGTTCTTCCTTTCAGACACACCATTTTGTTGTGGAGTGTATGGTAATGTTAATTGACGTTTAATACATGTGCTATTAAAAACTATACAAATTGAGAAGATATATATTCACCTCCATCGGCAGACCTTAAAGCCCTAAACGTAAGATTACATTGGATTTATACTAAAGCTTTAAATTGTTTAAAAATATCAAAGACTTCACTCTTCCGTCTTATGAAATAAACCCAACACATTCTGGTGTAGTCATCAATAAAGAGGATAAATTATTTGTTACCACTTAGTGAATCTGTTTTCTTTGGACCGCAAACATCCGTATGAATGAGCTGAAGTTTCTAGTTAGCTCTCCATAATTGATTTGCTTGAAATGACAATTTTGTTTGCTTACACTGTGACACACCCTCAAAATGAGCTAAGGTATCTAGATCCTCACATGAGTCTAAAAAGGTTAATAACATGTTAACTAAGTGTTTTATAGATTTTATAATTGATTTGAAGTCATTTGGAGGTCAAACGTCAAAAAACGTCCAAGACGTTTGAATGTTGGTCTTTAGACGTGCTAGTGAGTCCTTGTATGTTTGCCTTGTTTTTATGTGTTTTTTGGATTTAAGAAGAAGTATAGTTGACCCTAGTACCTTAATAGACATGTTAAGGCTCAAAACGTCCTGGTACGACTCCCCAGGGACCACTCGAAGGGCCGCAAGGAGGACCCAAACCTTGGACAAGAGGCTGCCCAAGGCAGCGAGCAGGAGCAAGAATGAGACCTCGCCATCGCAACGCTTGACTAACACGCACATCATTGCCTCAAAATTAATTTGGGGCAGAATTGGGAGGCTGCCCTGCGACGCACAACCCACTCCAGATCCAGTTGCGTCATTTTTAAGACAACTTTGACATGTCTATGAGTCCCAATTCGCGTGGGGGTGTTTTTATAACTTAGGGGACGTTTTATTAACTGTTTTTAGGACCTTTTAAATCCTTTCCCAAGCCTAAACCCCAACACCCATTAAGAAATCAAATTCACAAAGTTCTCTTCTCTTAAAAAAAAACCCCCAAAACCTCCATTAATGACCAAGCTCAAGAACAAGCTATGGAGTTGGATTGTTGGACCTTTCTTCTTAGATTCTCATGGGATTTTTAATGTATATGGTATGGTGATCCTTCATCCCTAGATAACCATTCATATATGGAGTCCTTTCAAAGATTTTCTAAACAAGATTCAAAGACCAAAATTCTCAATTTTCAATCTAGCCATGGGTTCAATCTCAAATAGATTTCAAAAGCATTCTAATGATGAATTTATGTTTAGATAATGATTTTATCATGAATTTATATCAAATTTTATGAAGAACCCATGATCCTCTTAATTTCTCAAATTGACCTATAATGTGGGTCTTGTGATCTTGATTTCATGTTTATAGAATTGTGATTAGATTGTATTGAATTGCCTAGTGATATTACTTTCTATATCAATTAAATATGAATTGTAGAGGAATGATCAAAGATGATCATTAGCTTGGATATTTTTTAAGTTGCCCTATTTCTTCTAATTAGCCTAGATTGTACATTGAATTGTGTTGATTAGTATGGTCCACTTATGGTAGAGGTGTTTACATTCTTGTACATGTTTAAGTGTTATGATATGTCCTTGAAAGAATTATATGCAAGATGAATTGATATAATGATTTGTATGATAGGTATTTGAAGGATTTAGCCTTGATTCTAATATCATGTTCTAAGTGAATTGATGTTATGTGAAATATATGAATAGCCCTCAAAACTAGTTGCATGACCTAGGTGCGGGGATGATATTTTGTGTATATGTGTGATGATCATGTTAGGGTTAGGTGTGGTATATATGGCTAATGGTGATAAATATCCTTGCAGCATGACCCCAACGCATACGAAACCTATATTAATGTGTGATCAAATTATGCTAGGAGTCGTATATTCTATTGGTTAATATGTACTTGTCTCCTATGATGTAATGTGAGTGTGTGTAGTCTATAGTCCTCAATACTCTATATGTTTGTATGACTTGAGACTTGAAGAATGTTGTACATGTGTTGTCGTCTTTAGAGGGTGGTTTTCTCAATACATTGTGATAGACATTATGTGATCATGTTGACCAATGTACACACACACTTCATGCATATCTATGAGTAGGATAGATTCATGATGACTAAGGAAAGGATAGTTTTTCTATGAATCATTACCTATTTATATGCATTTAAAGTATATGATTTATGATGTTTTGAACATGTGTTCCTAAATGTGTTTATGTGAATATAGATCTCACATATATATACACACACACATGCATGTATGAATATGATATGATTATGTGAAAGGACATTCTCACATAAGGTAGGTTCTATGGTGAATGTAGAATTCTCAACCTAGATACCTTTGAGCTATATGATATATGAGGGAGTAAGTCCCTAAGGCCTATTCTATATGAACTAATGTTCTCTAAAGGCATAATAATGTTTAAAAAGAGAGTTATTGCTTAGCACCGAAAGGGCTTGTAAATGAGATGGAGGTCTCACGTTAGTAAGTCCAGCCTCCCATATGGGTTTCTTCACGTTAGTAAGTCCGGATTCCCAATATATGTGTTGTCTCATGAGATGGAAACCCTCACGTTAGAAAGTCAAGGTTTTGAGAAGCAATCTCCTTGTTCCTTAACTATGTGCCCACATAGGACTCTAGCTTAGTGGATCAACCTAGATAATCTATGTACGAATGGTTGCACCTTAGGCAAATTTTAACCCTCTCTTTCGGTGTGGGAGTAGAACACCGGATTCCATGTAGCTCACATGTTCGATGTCGATAATGGCTATGCCTCCCGAAGGTTAATAAATTAACTAAGATAAGAATATGAACTCTAATCTAAATTCCTTGAGAAGTGTACTTAGTATAGGGAGGACTATGGACCCTACCTATGCATTGCACTAGATGACTTCAAGAAAGGATAGGATTGGAGACCCTTATGAAGTAAAGACTTATGTTTTGTATGACTTGTATGAATGCATGTTAAGTGACTTTGTTATGTTAAGATATGAAATATGACTATGCATGTAAATTACACTTATGGCTTCGAAATGAGTTTACTTAGTATATACGGGGGTATGGGACTTCATGTGTACATTGCACAACTAAGCTTATGAAGGAGTTATGAGGGAGGTTTACCTATGATGTGAACTAAATGATTTATGACTAAGGTTATAGTAAAGGAAAGAGTCCTTATATGATGATATGAAGGATGTTACCTTATTTTTAATTGTAAATGAATATGTTATGACTCCTTGAATATGTTATGACTTGTTGAGTATGTTATGCCTAGTCTAGGGTGACTTCTTGGGTACACTTGGTGGAAGTAGCATTAAGGGATGTTACCTACACATTGCACTTGTGTAACTTATGAGTTGTCTTAGGTTATGGTCTTAATGTGAAGTTGATATCTTTGATGTGCTTATGACTTGTGAATATATATGGTTGAGTTTATGAAGCATATCTATGAAAGAATATTGTATGGTGACCTCAAAGTGATACATTGTACTGAGTACACTTGAGGGTTACTTAAGAAACAAGTAAAATAAAAGAGAGGTAATGTATGAAGTGTATTTAATATGCTTATAAGTATGATAAATGACTTTATGTGCTATTATGATTATTATCCATGTGTATATTATGTATGTGAACTATATTGAGCTTATATGTGCCTATGTTCATGAAGTTTACTAGTAAGACACGTTGCATGATTTCAAATCAAAATGTCCTCTTTAAATGCATGTTTTTGCATGGTTGTCATACTTAGTTCATTCTTGTACTAATACCATTCTTCTTCATATTTTTACACAAAGTGTAGGTGGTGATGGCTAGAGTATGTCTCCTAAGTGAAGATCTTGGATAGATCTCCCAAGTTCAAGTAAAGCGACCCTTATAATTCAAGGGTTGCCTATGTCAAGATTTTTCCTTAAGGTTCGAGAATACCATAATATCTAGGGTATCGGGTCGTAACACCCTGTTGGCAAGTTTCACAAACCTGAGCATTAGAAATAAATTCAGGCATATTTTCCACTAGCTCCTTCTTTTTCATCGCCGCGATGCTTCTAAAATTAGAGTGACCAAACCTTTTGTGCCATAGGTTTTTTACATGTTTGTTAAGTAATAGTGTAAGCCTGCTTAGTTATTTTCTCCCAATCAACTGAAAACATTCTGTTGCACATCTTGACATAAAATAACTCTACTCCAGAAGGGTCAGAAACAACACACTCATGATTTTTAAAATGCAGAGAATAATTATTTTCAAGCATTTGTCCAACACTCATTTTTTTTGACTCATATCAGGTGTGTAGAAAACATCAAGAATAGTTTTGATACCTGATATTGTTGAGATAGACACCGTACCTCTGCCTTTGACTTCTACTGCCTCGATGTTTCCCACTTTCACTTTAGGTTTGTAAGTATTATCGAGGGATTTGAACAATTCAATATCATTGCACAAGTGATGTGTGCAACCACTTTCAAGAATCCCTGAATCAGAGGATTCATTCATTGAAAAGTATGAAACTTCAAAGAGTTGCTCCTCATGTGCATCTGCTGCTTCTGCCACTGTGCTTACAAAGCACCAGAGGCTGCTCTTTTTTTGCAGACCTTCGATATGTATCACACCCGAGAGCACCCCCTAGAAGTAACATGGCGTACTTGACCTCTCGGAGGTCTTATACAAGCCCATAGTCAACATTCATTGCATTGTCATAAGTAAATTTAGCGAAAAATTTAAAACTTTTCATAGAACATCATATGATAGAACATCACTTCCATTATATAAAAATATAAGTCATAATACATAGTTTGACTCTAAGTCTCTGTTGCCATCTTAGACTCAACATCATAGAATATATTAGGGACACGACCTTTTAGCATCATAACATATGATTTAAGCTATTACAATACATTGAATATAAACTTGTCATAGGAAATCCTTTGAATATAAGGATTCCTTTCCTTGAGCTTGGGAAACATCTATCAAGCTCTTCACAACATAGACATGCTTTAAGCATCCTAACCTACACTTTGTGTAAAAAGGTAGAGAATAATGGTGTTAGTACAAGAATGCACTAAGTATGACAACCATGCAAAAACATGCATTAAAAAGGGATATTTTACTTTGAAACCATGCATCATGCCTTTTTGTAAAAACTTCATAAAACCTTGATAGAATAAGCATTATACAATTTACATACTTCATATAGGCATATTCAATGGTCACAAATCATATAAAACCACACATTGGATGTAAGGCATATAAGTAACCACTTTACCGTAAACACCTTTACCATTACAGTAAACTTATTTCATTTTACAGTGAAATCTTTCCTTTTTACTTTAACTCCTTATCTTCCCCTCTAGTGATGCTTGGTTCAATGAATATACAATGCCCCATAACACTATCCACACTCAACCATCACAGTAAGGGCACTAGGGAATCATGCATACAACCTTCATTAACCCAACACATGCATTCATAGAAGTATTTCATTCAATAAAATACATAACTCACATTTGACCCAACATACTCTAAGGACCACATAGAAGGACTCATTACAAGACCATATACAAATAAAGACTTCCAACATAATCATATCAATGTAATAGTCACATTAACATACAAGGACTTCACGGCATAAGAACCACATTGAACCCTACTCATAATCCCTTCCTAAGTCTACTTGTGCAATGTACATGTAAAGTCCCATAATCTCACACGTACTAAGTAAACGTTCCAAGAGACTACAAGCCTTCAAATGCCCTTCATACATCAACAAGACAATAATAAACAACCTCCTTCATGTCAAGAAAGACTTCATCATATCGTTAATAAGACTCATACTATGCATATATGGTAAGGACACATTATATAGACTCATACCATGCACATCATCTCAACAAGTAGACAACACTACAATGTCCTGCATAAGTAACGTAAACATAATCATATACTTTAGAACACCTTCCTAGAACTCCCTTCAAGAGCTACTTGTGCAATGCATAGGTGAAGTCTCATACCACCACCTACACTAAGCAACTTCCCTCTGGTTATCCTAGTTAGAGTCTTAGTCATTCACTTCCATTGTACACTTTACTTTAGACAAACTATAGCCTTAACCAAAACTAAGACCATGGGTGGTAAACATGGAATTTGGGGTTGTAGAGCCTCACACGAAGAAGAGGTTCCCTACTTAGCCAAAGTGGAACATTAACATTAAACTAGCATCTTAGGTGATAGCACTTGCTAGATCCTATATGGCAAGCATAGTTTATGGAACTAAGAGGTATACATAACCCTCTACATGATCATTAGCACTGGAGCCTCATCTCATGAGAAACCATGGGTGAATCTTCCTCAAGGAAAGTCAATGCCTCATGTGGAACCATAGGTGAATCTTCCTCCAAGGGAAGTCAACACCATATGAGAAACCAATGGTGAATCTTTCTCCAAAGAAAGCCAAAACCTCTCATTGTCAAGTTCACTCTGTGCTAAGCTAAGTTCCATTATTGAAAAGCCTTTATTACTTTATTTCATATAGCATAGGCTTAGGATATTGACTCCTCATATGCTTATAGCATATTCAAGCACCTATCTAGTTTAGGGTACTCGTGGAAACACCTTCCAAGCGCCCCTCTTTTGACTAGATCATCATACATGTGAATGTACATATATTTTAGCAAGCCTTTCACATAAATACATTAAGACCACACATGTTCATACTTCATTTCATTCATGCATAAGTGTACAACTGTAACTATATGAGAAACCCTTTCATATAAACATATTTAGACACAAAGTATAATCATACTTCATCTTACCATATACTTCACATTATATCATATAAGACATGTTCATAACATACTCATGCATCCATATTCATGTGTATAGGAAACCAAACCTAGGAACTATCCTATCAAGGCACACATGTGAAATGCATAGACAAGGTCCAGTACCCTTGCCCATACTAGTACACCGATCATGTCATCCTAGTTAAGGAATACATATCATGATCATAAACATATACTGAACAAGCATAGTAGTAGACATTAGTGCATATGAGAACTATCCTTTCATTAAAGACCATGAACCTATACTACTTGTAAGCATGTATGAAGTGTTAGTGTTTGTACATTGGTCAACATGATCATATAAGGACAACTATCCTAGAATTGAGGCAGCCGCCTTACAAAGGTCACAATACGCATTCAAGTATATACCACACACCACATAATAACATAGGAGATGAGACAACTTTAACATTGAATCTA
Source organism: Solanum sitiens (assembly GCA_016801875.1). NCBI lineage: Eukaryota > Viridiplantae > Streptophyta > Magnoliopsida > Solanales > Solanaceae > Solanum > Solanum sitiens. The sequence continues at coordinate 473,369 of JABWTJ010000218.1, forward strand.
AGACTCCTAAGATTGGTTAGAATCACACATTCATTTAGGGAACATAGGTGGGAATCATACTTCACAAGAGTATTCAAAAATCAAAATGTAGACCACACCTTGTCCTAACATAGTCGTTTGAATGTAGAGGAAGCATCATCAATGTAACCTAGATCATAAACTAGAATTGTAGACTAGGCATAATACTTCACGTTGGGTGATCATCGTACAACGTTTAATATACCACACAATGCCATACAAGGCTACATCAACTAGCAATTCTATAAGAAAAGTAGAGAGAATAGAGACAACTTACAATTCCTCCAAGCATTGATCATCATTGATAAATTACCATAATTCAACATAAATTCATGTATAAAATAGTAGATAGAGGAATCATTGCATAAACGAAATCATACTTTAATTTACCAAAGAATCAAGATCACATTGAAGCTACATCAACAATCTAGAGAAGATAGGAGAATTATAGACTAATCTCATTCAAACCATCAAACCTTGATCTTCATGGATTATTCATCAACAATTCACCATGAATATACAATTTAGACATTAGATATAAGCAATTCAACATGCTAGAATCATAATTTAATCAATACAAAGTCAAGATCATAATGCCCATAATATAAGCTAATTTGAGAATTTAAGAGGATCATGGGTTCATCATGAAATTGGATTGAAATTCATTTTAAAACAGTATATAATCATCAATTTATCATACACATGCTTTTGAAATCAGTTTGAGAAAGAACCCATGGCTAGATTGGAAATTGGGAATTTTGGTCTTTGAATCATATTTGAAAATCCTTGATTGACTCCTTAGATGAATGGATAACTAAGGATGAAGGATCAACATACCTTATTTATTGAAGACCCATGAGAAATTTGAGAAGAAACCATGTAAATCAACCCAATAGCTTGAACTTGAGTTTTCCCTCAAATGGAGGTTTGAGAGAATTTGGAGAAGAAGAGTTATTTTAGATTTTTGATTTTCTTATTGGGTGTTGGGGTTTTGGATTGGAAAAGGGGTTAAAGAAGTCATAAAATAAGTTTATAACCGTCCCTTTAGGTTATTAAAACACCCCCATGCTTATTGGGACTTTTAAACATGTCAAAATTGACTTAAAAATGACGCAACCGGATCTAGGAGTGGACTGCGCCTCGCGGGGCAGCCTCCCTATTCTTCCCAAAATAAAATTTGAGGCAGTGAGGTGCCTTCTAGGCGCGCTTCGCGAGGGCAAGGTCCAATTCTTGGACCTGCTCGCTGCCTTGGGCAGCCTCTTGTCCAATGTTTTGGTCCTCCTTAGGGGCGCTTCAAGTGGTCCTTGGGAGTCGTACCAGAACGTTTTGACCATCAATATGTCTATTAAGGTACTATGGTAAACTAAACTGATTTTAACTCCAAAAAACACATGAAAACAAGGTTAACATACAATGACACACTAATACGTCTAAAAGGCTAACTTTCGAACCTCTTGGACGTTATTGAACGTTTGACCTCCAAACATCATGAAACTTAACACACTACCTATAAACATCATTATAAATAATATAAGGACCTCAAGAGCCCATGAAACACACATAATCACCTAAAACACCTAAGGCCCTTTGGTGACTAGTCGTCGAACGTCTTGGTCGTCCCTTGACGTTTGACTTCCAAATCGTCTAAAATCAAGTATGCATACTATAAAACACTAAATGAATATAATTTAAAAAACTTTTAGACACTTCTGAGGCTCTAATCCCCTTAATTCATTTTTGGGGTCTTACAATATGTATCTCGTCTTCTTATTGTTGCCGCATATAGCATCGACTCTTCACCAACAGTACTTCTCTAGATGTGTATTTCTTTTACAATTTTTGCACGGAGGAAACTTCTTCTTCACATCTCCACTATTGTTTCCTCCATCATGCTCGCCATTATTCTTTTGGTTGAATTGTTGCTTTCCTTTTTTCTTTTGTACTGACAAAACTCCTTCAGTAAAATTTTCCCGTCTCATAATCCTCTTTTGCTCTTGTGCTTGAAGAGCACTCATTAGTTCACCTAATGAAAGTTTTACCAGGTCCTTGGATTCTTCAAGAGAGGGAATCTTAGAATCAAACCTCTCAGGAAAAATCAAAAGAACTTTCTCCATAATTGTTTGTCTGTAAATTCTTCACCAAGAAGTATAATGTTATTAACAATTAAAGAGATTCAATAACCATACTTACTGATAGTTTCATCCTCCTACATATTAAAGGACTCAAACTCTTTTTTAAGATTTAACACTTGCATTTGACGTGTTCTATAGCTGCCTTGATATTCTTCTTTTAACCTATCCCAAGACTCTTTTGCAGTTTTGCAAGACATAATTCTGTAAAACACAGAATCTGCTGCAGTATTCTGCATAAGCGACTTGTCTTTAGATTTCTTTGCCTTCTCTTCATTGTTGGATTTGATCTGAGCCAAGGTAGGATTTGCTGGTAGAGTAGCAAGTGGTTTATCTTGCGTCACAATTTACCAAAGTTCATAGGCTTCCAAAAAATCTTCCATCTTCAAAGACCAGATTTGGTAATTTTCAACTGTGAATGTGAATGGTGGATTTAAATGTAGGGTGTTTGATGTCATTTTTATTGTAGGTAAAAATATTTTTTTTCTGTAAGATCAACCAGAGGGTCTGATGGCACACTTAGAACAAAAATACGCAAGAAACTGATTTAAAAAATCAAAATAGAGTGAACTTATGAAATTGCTTCTATATATTAATCTGCAGAATGTCTGAATTTATACAAGAAAAAAACATAAACATTAAAACTAAACAAGAACATGTGCCACTAACTACTATAAAGGGGGCCACTAACAACCATAAATGGGGTCACTAACTTCAGAAAGTTGAGCAACTAAAGTTGACTAAGTCTAGCTAGAAAATAGGAAGCACTAAACTGAAATAAGTAAAAACAGTAAAAATAATAAGTTGGAAAAATGTCAATTTTCTAATAGAGAAGAGCGATATACATACTTGGAAATTCCACAAAATCTCGTTCTTGCTGGATGTCGCTGTTGTGAAAGAAAAATATGTTTATGAACGTCGTTGTTGTGATAGCAATATATGCGGCTGGACGTGCCAATCTAATGAATTAGGTTTTTGATTCCTTATGTGCTTTGGAGATATTTTGAGTACTATTATTTTCCTTAATCTTGTCAAAGAGCTTATATTATGTTTTCCTTGAAGATTAGGAAAACCTTTTTCTTCAAAATTTAGAGAAAGGCGCAACTTGAAAAAAAAATAAAGAAAGGCGGAGAGTTTTTACTTTTAGGAAAAAACACTTTTTGCGGCCATCCTTCTAATTGGTACTAAATATATATTTATTAGTGGCTATTAAACATTAGCCATTGATATTTTGCCTCGCGTGAATATATTAGAGTCAATTAGCTTATCGTTGCAAAATGATTGTCGCTGAGGTTCATTTTTGTAATATTGAGTATTCCTTGAAATTTAACCTACTGTCTAAGTATGCTCCATTCTTTGGTGTCTAACCCTAGCGAGTAGATGAGTAGATTTGTGATTTGTATTGCCAACCTTGTGAAATAAGAGTTCCGTACGACCAAGCTCCATAATGACATGAACCTATCAAGACTCATGTTGTATTAACAATCCATTGAAGTGTCCAAGCTTAGTAGGATAACAAAAAGTTTGAAGAGTAGTAGATCCGATGAGCAAAACCAACTTAGTTTTAAGAAGAGAGCTCCAAATCAAGATGCCTTAATGATCATAAGGTTAACATTGAGGTAGATTGTGGTTCTCAAAGTGTTAAGCCTACTTGTTCCACTTGTGGGATGAAGCTCTTTGGGAAGTGTCTAGCAAGTACTAGTTTGTGATATAGTTTTGGAATGAATGATCACAAGGTGAGAGATTGTCCTACTATTAATTCTAGGGGAAGATATGTCAAGCAAGCTCCTTCTAATGATACCGATGTTTGTGAACAAAACAAGAATCAGTTCTATTTCCTCCAAGCTAATAAGAAAGCAAATCCGGATGAAGGTGCCGATAAGTAATAGTTTTCCCTTTTGTAAAAAAAGTGATGGTTTTTTCCCAAGTTGGGGAGTATATTTAATAGTTGGGTTGATGGATCTTTTCTCTTGTATTCTATTTTATTCAAGCTTGAGAGTTAGAATTTCCTAGTAGCATGTTGCATGTGTTTGGGAGTCTTTGTGAAAATGAGTTTCCTTGATATGCTTATATTGTGCATTATTTTCAAGAGTTTATGTTTAGATGGTAAATGAGCTTAAATTATTTTGTCTCTCATGTTTATGTGTGTGTACGGTAATGTGCTTAAATGTTGCATGAGTAGACGTATGAGCATGCTTAAAAGCAAATTCTTGAAAATGTTTCATAATTGTGTTTATGAGAAATAAACAGTGTCCTTAGCTATAAAGTAGTGAGCATGATAATATGAGGAGAAGGAAGTTCCTCCAAACTATGAAATAAGAAAGTTGGAGTTTTATTGCATGATAAGTTGTAGATGTTATTCCTACAATGTTGCTGCGTTTTGAGTCTCTTTATTATGTGGAGTTGATATTCCTCCTAACTATGTCTATTGTGTGGTATTGTCATGAGCTTATAGTCTTGAATTTTACCCTTGAAAGTGTTTGAAGTGTTTTAGTGTCATTGGAGGACGAATGTTTCCATGTGGGGGAGATGGTTGCAACCCTCAAAATGAACTAGGTTCAACTAGAGCCTACCATGTGTGATATGAGTTAATAAGGTATTAAAATGATGAATAATAGCTTTATAAGGAAGTTTAAAGAGTTTAGAAGTCAAAACATAAAAGAACGACCAAGACGTTCAGAAACTAGTCTTGTGTGTGCTAGTGTGACTTTGCATGTTTTATATGTTGGTTGGTGTTTAAAATAATAGTAGGGGACCCTAGATTCTAGATGGTCATATTTAGGGTCGAAACATCCGGGTACGAATCCCCAAGGACAAACCTAAGGCTCCTTGAGGAGGACCCAATCGTTTGCAATAAAGCTGCCAAAACAGCCCCAAACGACGCCCCCGTCAAAAGGGGGCGTGGCTCCACATATAGTTGTGGGAGTTTAATCCCCAATTCAGGAATCTCAGTCACAAACTATGGAGCTACAACACGCTTCATCGACCTATTAACGGTCCATCAATGGGGTCAAGGTTTGGGTCAGCATGTTTCCTCGAGGTATTCGGCCAAGCAAAGGGTGGTTTGGTCAATTACACCCTTGGCTAGTTAAATAGGGAGACGAATATTTTAGATTATTTATGGTATTTTAATTTAGTTAAAACATGTAAACCTAGACTTAGAATTCATTAATCAAAAACAAAACCCCATGTGCAAAAGAAGTTCTCTCAAAACCTCTATGGAAGCATAGAGTCAAAGTGAAGTTATGATTGAAGGTTTCCATCAATTTCTTCATCAATTTAGTGGTATTTCTTAAAGTATGGTATGGTTATTTCATCCTCAATTATTTTCTCATTCAAAGAGCAAATTCCAAAGGCTTTCCAAAGATCACCAAAAACCTTGAAAACTCTAGTTCAAATTCTAAACATGAGTTCTTGCATAAAAAGGTTTAAATTGATGTTTTATGAAGTAATCAATGTTAATTGATAGTTTTATGATCAAAACATCAATGAACTAATGTATTTCTTGAATTCCTAATTTTGTATCTAAAGTGGGTGTATTGATCATGATTTAATTGTATTGAATTCATGTGTAGATTGTTATGAGCTAGCTATCGAATTATATATATGAACATTGTTAGAATTGTTAATATTTTTATTTATAGTGTTGATATTTATTGAGTGTTGTTGGCTAATTGATATGGATGAATTGTTAGTTTAGTCTAATGTACATTATCATTGGTAAGATCTCTTGTTGTGTGATTTAGTTGGAAAGGCCATGGAATGGTGATGGTGGCATTAGAAGGTGGTGAGTTGACCTCGTTCCCTTTTTTAATATAGATTTGAGATCAAATTGTTATTGATTGGTATGGTCCACTTATGATGGCGGTGCATAATTGTTATAATTGCTATAAACACGCTCTTGTTAGCATTATTCTGTGAATTGTAGTATCATCATTTATGACTTGTATAGATGTACAATGTGAAGGATGATATTGTTATGTGCATGTGTGAGGTGAAATTATGTTTCCTCTAAATCATGGTATGTGATAATGATAGACTATGAAGAGTCTCTATATGTTGATAAGGTATCTTGTTTAGGTAGACTTAGTTTTCCCTACTTGGTACTTGAATTGTTTTGAATTAATGTATGAATGAAAGTTTAGGATTGATAGACCAAAATTAGGTACCCTTTTGTTAAAGACCTGTACGGAACCTTGAAAAAGAAATGAAGGTTAAGAATGTGAAACCTTGAATATGAAAAGAAGGTTAAAAGAAACATTGAAGTGGTAAGACCATAGTGATTCCCTTCTTGAGTGGAATGATGGACTTAGGGGTAGGTTGGCTGGAACGACATGAAAGCATCTCTAAGAAAGTCATAAGAGTTATCCTAACGAACATTGATTTGTATACCCTAGTGGATCCCTTCTTTGTATTGGCATGATGAGTTTGTAGAACTAAGAAATAGTACCTTCTCAAATCACTTTATGTGAATGAACTTACTCTATGAGAACAAAGGCAAAGCACTAAGTGGATATGCTTGTGTAGTAGCTCTACTTGTATCATGAGACTAGAGTACAAATAAGCCCCTTATATCCATTAACCATGTGCGTACAGGGATGTGTCCTAGTTCCACCCTTGGCAAGTAGAACACCTTTCACGGTATGGGGTTTATGATGACACCAGATTCCATACCTAGCTTGTCAAATCCTGAGAGTACACCCTAGAATATAGGATGTTCTCGGATTGCAACATGATGTACTTCACTTCCGGAGGTCTTGTACAAGCCCTTAGGCATCATTAATTGCATACATGTATAAAAAGTAGTGCGGAATTATAACTTTTCACACAAACAATATGTTAATACATCTTTCATATAAAACCATAGTAAATACTAAGTCTCAACATATGCCAATCTTAGACTAAAGAATACTTCGGACACGGCCCATTAAATCAAAATATAGAAATACTTTGTCTATTAGAATACTTTGTATAAATGAACTCTAAGATAGCAATGTCCTCGAATCAAATGAGGACATACCCCAACTTTGCTTGAAAGAGTCCTAGTTTCCAAACTTTGGTTCAAGACTCCTCTCACCTTCCACCTACACATTTAGATATAGATAAAATGTATGGACTTAGTACAATGCAAGTACTAAGTATGACATAATGCATAAAATCATAAGAAACAGACATTTATGAGAAACATGTTCTTTTTTACTACAACTTCATATTATAAGCATAAGCTTCACATTTAATCTCCAAACATCACTTTTAAAATAAATTCCAAGTCATACTCAATTTATAGCAACTTACTGTAACATTACAGTTATTTCACAGTGACTTCACAGTAAACTATGTAACACACAATAGCATATAGTATGACATTTTCCTCCCAAAGGTTATCATAAGACACTTTAAGAAAAGTATTGATTACCTGGTATTTTCCTGGGGATAATATAGTAAAATCCGCATGTAATTTGATTACCTGCGAATTTTCTCGCAAAATGAAATCCGATGCAAAAACCATCGTAGGTAAGTCTTATTTGCGGATTTAAACAAGCCCTATGTAATTTACCTGGGGATTTAACTCCGCATGTATTACCTGTGGATTTATGTGCGATAAATATCGAATATTCTTGCAATTTGTTTACAAAAATTTCTTATAAAAACGAAATTTCTTGCATATTTTTGTAGAAATATTTTGCAACCAATTCCTTATGAAGATCATCAAGTAAATCTATAGGAGTTTGGACATAAAATTTTGTGAAACAAAAGGAAATTTCTTGGGGATATATATGAAAATATTGCCAGTAAAAAGAAACTCGAAGGAACTAACAAAAAAATACAATTCACGATATATCACTTCCATTCAACAAAAAACAGAATTCATAATTCATAATTCTTATGAAAAGAAACCCGCAAGATCAATAGTTTATGATTTTTTTTGATCATCATGAACTCATACCCACAATCCATTAATACCATCGATATAAGGCAGTATCTAAGGAAAATAAAACCAACACGAAATCCTACTACAATAGCTATAACCTTTAGAACACAGTGGGCATGCTATTTAAGACATTAATGGATGATAGAAGAATGATAGGCTAATTAACTTTTATCAACATGAATCACTTATTTACAATTCATCAATATCATCTAAGTAAGGCAGTAGATACAACCAGCCCTACACAATCGAATTCCACATTAAATCATTAAGAATCCAATGTTACATTGAATCATGTAAAACTAAGCTTAACATGTTCAAATCATCATACATTGATCCTTATGGATCCTTCATCCTCAATTCAACATTAATCCACGTAAATAACAGTATATATAACCACTTCAACATAATAGAATAACAATTCAATCGATAACAAATCAACATCACAAAGTCATACATAGACTAAAATCGAGTTTGTGAGAGAGCATGGGTTCATCATGCAATTGCATTGAAAAACCACGTCCAAATCAGTAGATAATAACTAATACATTCACATTATGCCTTTGAAATCAATTTAAGAAAGAACCAATGGCAGATTGAAGAAGAAGATGTTTGATCATATTTTTCTCTTTTGAAACTTTGAGATTTAACTCTCTAGATTGAAGGATAACTAGTGATGAAGATCACCATACCTTCTTATACATGAAAACCTCTAAAACTTGATGATTCATCCATGTAAATCCAAGCCCCAATCTGTTCTTGAGCTTCACCATCAATGGTGGTTTCTAGGGAGAATATGTTGGAGGGAAAGGTTTGTTACGTGTGTATGGGACTGGGAGTGGGAGGTTCACCTGTTTGATGACTTATATACACCCAAAATTAGGTAAATAACTCAATTCGAGTCGGTTTAGGACGTGGGTGAATTTCCCATTCACCCCTTTAATAAAATAGTACGCAGGCACAGATTGCAGGCCACCATTGACGGAACCATATACTGGCTGTTGGTAAATCGACGGGCCGTGCATTGGCTTCAGACGATTGGTCATTGGCCATTTTTTGTCTTGAGACCTGACAAAGCTAAGTACCAATCTATGATACCTCACCTACGGGCCATTGGTTGACAACCTGGACGTTGTTTGGTCCGTCGATTGACACTGCCTAGGCAGTGTTTCGGCCAGCCTTAAGTCCTTCTTGTGGGCCCTTTTGTGGGGCCCTTTAAAAGTCGTATCCGGATGTTTCAAACGTAAATAAAACCCTTTACAATTTGTAGACATTCCACATAAGCTTCACCCAAAACAAACACCTGCAACACGTTCAACACATGCAAGGCCCCATCAAGACACACACATGCATGTCTCTAGGCTATATTTTGAACGTCTTGGGCGTTCTTGGACGTTTGACCTCCAAACTACTCGAAACTTCATATAATGCCATTTATCATCATTTTAACTCATTTTAATACTTCATAAGCTCATTCATACACATATAAGCACGCATAGACATATGAGGCATATAGGTGACTAGTCGTCAAACGTTTTGGTCGTCCCTTGTCATTTGTCTTCCAAATCACCTCAAACTTTATACATTGACTCTAAACAATATTATAAGTCATTTTAGGATCTTAGAACCTTAATACAACCATGTAGTCTCTACACACCCTAACTCATTTTGGGGGTCTTATAATATCCCCCACTTGGAAACATTCATCCTCGAATGACACTTAGAATACTTTAATCACAACAAGGAAATCAATGCATCAGAGAGCAGTTCATCTTAATCATAACATCATCACATAGAATTTAATGCCCCAAAATTACAAGGAACATAACCTCAAATCATTTTAGCACTCAATGCACACAAGCAAGCCAATTATTCATTCACTAAATTTTCAATGCATCAAACACAAAGGCTCTTATCATGCTTATAGGAGGTACATACTTCTCTAAATCACAACATGGTCATTACACTTCAATTCATTAAGAGATCATCTCGCAAGGCCACACATACGCAGATTACAACATATACTCAAAAGTTATTTAAGCACTCATACTTCAATGCACATAGACTTGAGTAAGATAGGTTGACAATTGATTCTTATAAGTTAGATCTAGTGCTATGAGGGTCATACTCAACCATACCATGCTTAGTCGTGTCCATGGAGGAATGTCCATCTCATCAACATACTTACATGTATCATGAGATCACACCCAAACAAATGCACAAAGGCCATCTTTACGGTAATATGAGAAATTCTCACTTTTAAACCAAGAAATGATCATGTTTTCTTCCTAGTGAAGTCCAAATGGTAAATCACACCAAGCACATCACAAACAAATAGGAAGCTATTTCACAAAATTTCAAATTCTAACATAGTACTCACCTTCAAAGTAAGTATTATTTAGGAAATATAATGCAAATCTTAGGCACACATGTGAGCACCTAGCTAAACATGCTTCCACCTTTCAAGAGTGAGCCTACAATCATGCTTTCCAAACCATACAAGTCACATAGTTTTCAAGAGACTGAACATATTTCATGTTAAAGAGACTCAACTTTTCATTATAAAGCTAAATATTACACATCACAAGTGAGTAAAACCATGTTTCTTACTTTACCTCATGAAGTCAAATTCACAATTAGCATGCAAAGATGCACAACACACATGAGAAACATGGATTTTATCAATGTTCCCTTTCATGCATCTTGGAATCTTAAAAATATCTTTAAGGTAATGTCAATTACAACATACCAAACATATAAATTTCAACTCTTATTCATGAACTAGTTCATCTAGACTTCATTAGATTTCAAGTCCAAGCAAAATAGAGTGACAAAGTAGAAACATCTACAATCTTACTATTTCATCACCATTCCCCACTTCGGGGGTTTGATTACCTTTTAGAAGGATTTACGGTAAGTCAACATAGTAACACCAAGGTATTCTAAACCTTATCATTTTAGGCAAATCATCCTCAATCATCAAGTTACATCATACCATTCAACCACATAAGGTTTTCCATACAATACAATAGACACCAAGGTCATACAAAATTAGGGAAACAAAAAGGAGACTTAGCCATAAAATTTCTTCTTTTCCCTAGAACAATACAGTAAGGTGACTTCTAGGTCACTAAAACACACATCATCACCCTACCAAGAAAAACATACCATCTTAATTCCTAGGATCAAGTATATACAAAGAACTCTAATCCATACTAGGTAATCATGAATGTTCACACATACCACTAAGGCAACATTTGAAACATCATACTTATATTCAAAGGGACATATTGAACACCTTTAAGAACATATTCCTAGGGTAGCATTCTTTCATAGGTAGTAACTTAGCATTTCAATCTCAAATAATATTAAGCTACCAACATGTAAAACCTTATAATAGCATAAGATTCAAAAGAAACTGATTTTCACCATAGTAACTTCTAACAGGCTTTAACTATATCATGACATGCATTCTTTAACATAACATGCTATTTCAGACAAGTCTCATACATAGACATAAATGGAATCACATCTTCAAAACATGCCAAGATTCACCTTCACACATACTCATTCAACCATAAAACCAAATTAAGAATTAACTCACCTTTTCTCCCTCAAGCATAGAGATACAATCTCATCCAAGCAATCACATCTAAAAGACCACCGGATAAGAAAACATAAGAGAGAGATATTATAGAGTTAAGTTCTATGGCACGATATGATAATGATGAAGAAGGGAAACTCTATCATCCTATAGCCACCCATACCATTTGATGTGTCGCGACTCACCACCAATGCTACGAGACTCTACTAGACGTGGCAATATAAGACTCTTAGAACCTAAAACTACTTTATAAGCCTCATGCTCTGATACCACATTTGTCACATCCGGGGAGCACCTCCTATAAGTAACATAGCGTACTTGACCTCTCGGAGGTCTTATACAAGCCCATAGTTATCATTCATCGCATTGAAATAGTAAATTTAGTGGAAAATTTAAAACTTTTCATAGCACATCATATGGTAGAAACTTACTTCATATAAATATAACACATAAGTCATAATACATATTTAGACCTTAAGTCTCTTTGCCATCTTAGACTCAACAACATTAGAGTACATTAGGGACACGCCCCATAAGACACATTACATAACTATACAATATTTAAAGACTTTACAATTAAGACATAAGTAGGAGATCCTTGAACTTAAGAATTATTTTCATTGAGCTTGGGAATCATCTATAAAGCTCTTCACCATTCAATACATCCTTTAAGCATCCATAACCTACACTTTGATTAAAAATTAAATAAGAGTGGAGTTAGCACAAGAATGTACTAAGTATGGCAACCATGCAAAAACATGCATTTAAAAAGGACATTTTCCTTGAAATCATACTTCATGCAATTTTGAGTAAATCATGATAAAACCTTAATTCAATAACATTTATATCATTCACATACTTCATATAAACATATTCAAAGTCCAAACATTTCATAGGATCACATATAGGATTTATTACATTTTTGAAGCCACTTTACAGTAAGCTACTTTTATGTTACAGTGAGCATTCTTTCCTATTATTCATTAACTTCCCAAGTAACCCTCTAATCATACTTGGTGCAATGTATCACCTTAAGGTCACAATAAAGAATACATACAACGTACATAAGTCATAACACATCATCATACTAGCAAAACCTATCAAAGACACATTTAGGTCAAGGCCTTAGGAACATTACAGTAAGTTACATTCAATTTGCACATATTCCAACTTCACTTCACATCAATGCATTATGAGACCTTACTCATAATCCTACTCTAAATCTACTAGTGCAATGTATATGTGATGTCCCATAACCTCACACATACTTAGTAGACCTAGCATAAGACCACAAGCCTTACCATCCAATACATACATCAACAAGGAAGGGAAGACAACTTCATTCATGTCATTACAAGACCTTTATCATATAGTCATTTAGACCAACATAGTGCATATAAGGATAAGATCACATCATCTAGACTCATACCATGAACATCTTCATTACAACAAGTAGACCAATACTACAAAGCCATGAATATGGACATAAACATAATCATACATATTAGGTCACCTTCCTAGGACTTCCTAAAGAGCCACTTGTGCAATGTATAGATGGGTTCATTACTTTCACCTATACTAAGTAACCACCCTTAGGTCATCCTAGTTAGAAACCTAGTTCATTTATTCCATTGTCCTTTTTACTCCAGGGAAACTATAGCCTTAACCGACATTGACCATGTGATGCTAAAAATGGAATCCGGTGTCATGAAACACCACACCGAAAGAAGGTGGTCTACCGGCCAAAGTAGATCCAAATGTGATGTAGCTTTCTAGGTGGATCCACTAGCTAGTATACTATGGTGGGAACATAGTTATGGAACATGGAGGTACATGTGAAAACCCTCTTTATGCCCAATGGGGCATTATAGTTATTCACTTACGGAAACCCTATTTATACCAATTGAGGTATTGTGGTAATCCACCTCATGAGATTTATGGTACACCTTCCTTCCCACATTGGGAAGGGACACACACTCATGTTCAAGTTCACTAGGTGGTAAGCTAAGTTCCCTTTATTGAAAAAACTTTTATAATCATTTTTTATAAAACATAAGCTTAGGATATTTACTCCCATATGCTTATAACATATTCAAGCACCTATCTAGTTGTAGAGTATTCATGGGCACACCTTTCAAGGCCCCTCTATTAACTAGATCATCTTTCATGTGTGTGAGTGTATACATATAAGTGAGCAAACCTTTCACATAACACATTAAGTCACACATGTTCATACATTTATACTCATGCACATAAAAACCAAACCTAGGAACTATCCTATCAAGGTACACATGTGAAATGCATAGACAAGGTCCCATACCCTTGCCCATACTAGTACACCTATCAAGTCATCCTAGTAAGGAAATACATAACATACTTCACATAAATATACTTTACATGCATAGTAGTAGAAACTAGTGAATATGAGAACTACCTTTCATTTAGAAAACATGGACCTTTACTACTTTCAAGCATGCATGAAGTGTGAGTGTGTGTGTACATTGGTCACATGATCACATAATGGATATCAAAAACATATTGAGGCAGGCACCCTCTTAGACGACAATACTCTTTAAACATAGACCACACACCACACTATAGTATAGGAGACAAGTTAACTTCATAGAACACTTTAAGACTCCTAACATTATCTATTCACACATTCACATAGGGTACACGGGTAGGGGTCATTAATCTTTAACACTTAATTAATGGCAGCACCTACACATGATGTTAACATAGCCATTCACATGCTCATAACATTAGTAACATAACCTAGATTCACAACTATAATAGAAGACTAGGCACAAGTTACACATAAAGTGATCATCATAACCACTCATTCATATAATCATCAATTTGACTTCAAGGCCAAGGTCAACACATATATAATGAAATAAAGTAAACACCACCACCATAAGTGGACCATACCACACAATTCCATACAAGGGTTTATCAACTACAATACTATAAGGAAAGTAGAGGAGATAAGTGTTCTTACCAATTTCTCACCCTTTGATCATCATTAACCAATACACCATGTTTATCAACAATTCATATATGGCAGTAGCTAAATGTACTTTAAGGATAAAAGAAGCCATGTGCAAGTCTCTATAAGATCATGATACAACTAGTGCACTATATCACATATATTGTATAAAGTAGAGAGTTATAGATCATCAAGTAACTTCCCTAGTTTTGCTCATAAATCATCATGTATCTATAATTTTCATATAGGGCAATAGCTAAATAGATATAAATAAAATCTAAATCATGCTTCATCCACCATAGAATTAAGATCACATAATGTTCATTACAACATTCAAATTGTAGGCTAAAAGCACCTAGATCAATTCATGCAAGACTCATTTTCTTTGATCATCATGAACTCATACCCATAATACATTAATACCATCGATATAAGGCAGTATCTAAGGACAATAAAACTTACACGAAATCCTAATACAATAGCTATAACCTTTAGATCACAGTGGGCATGCTATTTAAGACATTAATGGAAGATAGAAGAATCATAGGCTAATTAACTTTGATCAACATGAATCACTTATTTACAATTCATCAATATCATCAAAGTAAGGCAGTAGATACAACCAGCTCTACACAATTGAATTCCACTTTAAATCATTAAGAAGCCAATGTTACAGTGAATCATGTAAAACTAAGCTAAACATGTTCAAATCTTCATACTTTGTTCCTCATGGATCCTTCATCCTCAATTCAACATTAATCCACGTAAATAACAGTAGATATAACCACTTCAACGTAATAGAATCACAATTTAATCGATAACAAATCAAGATGACAAAGCAATACATAGACTAAAATCGAGTTTGTGAGAGAGCATGGGTTCATCATGCAATTGGATTGAAAAAACAGATCCAAATCAGTAGATAATCACTAATACATTCACATTATGCTTTTGAAATCAATTTAAGAAAGAACCCATGGCAGATTGAAGAAGAAGATGTTTGATCATATTTTTCTCTTCTGAAACTTTGAAATTTAACTCTCTAGATGGAAGGATAACTAGAGATGAAGATCACCATACCTTCTTATTCATGAAAACCTCTAAAACTTGATGATTCATCCATGTAAATCCAACCTCCAATCTGTTCTTGAGCTTCACCATCAATGGTGGTTTCTAGGGAGAATATCTTGGAGGGAAAGGTTTCTTACAAGTATATGGGATTAGGAATGGGAGGTTCGCGTGTTTGATGACTTATATACACCCAAAATTAGGTAAATAAATCAATTAAAGTCGGTTTAGGACGTGGGGTGAATTTCCCATTCACCCCTTTAATAGAATAGTATACATGCACAGATTGCAGGCCACCATTGACGAAACTATCTACTGGCCGTTGGTCACTCGACGGGCCGTGCATTTGCTTACGTAGATTGGTCCTTGGCCAATTTTTGGCTTGATACCTGCCCAAGATATGTACCAATTGACGAGACCTCACCTACGGGCCGTTGGTTGACCAAAAGGCCGTCGTTTGGTCAGTCTTGGGTCCTTCTTGTGGGCCCTTTTGCGGGGCTTTTTAGAAGTCCTACCCAGAGGTTTCCAACGTAAATACAACCCTTAAAATGTTTTAGACATTCCACATAAGTTTCACCCAAAACAAACACCTGCAACACGTCCAAACATGCCAGGCCCCATCAAGACACACACATGCATGTCTCGAGGCTATCTTTCGAACCTCTTGGGCGTTCTTGGACGTTTGACCTCCAAACTTATCGAAACTTCATATACTATCATTTAACATCATTTTAACTCATTTTATGACTTCATAAGCTCATTCATATACATATAAGCACACATAGACATATGAGGCATATAGGTGACTAGTCGTCGAACATTTTGGTCGTCCCTTGTCGTTTGACTTCCATATCACCTCAAACTTTATACATTGACTCTAAACCATACTATAATTCATTTTAGGATCTTAGAACCTTAACACAACCATGTTAGGCTCTAGAAACCCTAACTCATTTTGGGGGTCTTACAGGCATAATGCATAAAATCATGATAATCGGACATTTGTATTAAACATGCTCTTTTTATTTAAACATCATAGCATATGAATAAGAACAACATTTAACACCTTAGAAACATATATATATCACATAAGAATTTTATAAAATATTGAACTATGTCACTTCATAGTGAACTAAGTTCAACTTCATAGTGAACTCTTTTAGTGTGCAACCCTCTCACCAAAGGTTATCCTAAGACTCACTTAAGTGAACGAAGAGAGACCGCATATACACCCTCTCTAAGCATCCCTAAATTATCCTTAAGACTACCTAAGATAATATCATTCTCACTTTATATATTAAACTCCCTACCTAGAATTACTCTAAGATTCACCTAAGTAAGACATGAAGAGACCACCCATACACCCTCTTCAAACCTAGCTAAGCAATCCTCAAATCTATTCTAAATAAGTACCTTCTCATTAACATCCTTTACTAAAGTCATTATGCTCGTTAAGTCATTTAGAAAACATTCATCACTTATGGACACTCACACACTAACATCTTCAAAGCCTAATCATGCAATTTCTAGATAGCGTCCCATTCCACTACCTTTATTCATAGTACTTATCATACACTAGAATGTATCCCACATGATGAGAATATTCAATAACCAACATAGACCGTACTAGCTTGGCATGGAATACCGAGTCAACCTACTCCGATGGAGGGTGTTCTACTTGCAAAGGGTAGATCTAGGTCACATCCCATGTAGGCAAATGGTTATGGAATATCAAGGTCTTTTATGTACTCTAGTCTCAATCTCAAGTAGAGATACATTATACTCTAGTCTCCTTCTTAAGTATATCTACAAACAATAACATATTCTCTCGGTTCTAGCCTTTGTTCTCATAGAGTAAGTTCAATAAAAAAGGGGCATATGAAAAGGTACCATCTCTTAGTCATTACCTAGTAATAATGCACCTACAAAAGATGGGTCCCTAGTGCTGCCACTCAATGGTCTAATAAGGACAGCTCATTCATAACCTTCTTTCTATATAAAAGGTTCCATATAATAGTCAGAATTAGAAGGGCACCGTCTTAGGTCTACAGATCCTAGACTTTCATTCAACATTGATTAATACACATACAAGACAAAGGTGCCTAAGCCTACCAAGTCAAGATGTTCATAGTCATAATGTACTTGTATGAATTAAGGGACACAAGTCTATAATACAAGACACACCATTGACTTCACTTTATCACATGTAGCATATCATTCTTGAAGAACATAGGATTAACCATTATAATCTTTATGTCATCCTATAAACTACTATACATAATCAATATAACCATCATAGACTCATATAGCCAAGTAGGAATAATCATGCATCAACTCTAAGACTACACTCATAAACACATAGTCATACTCTAATATAATCACCTAACAATATCAAAATTTCACATTACTAGCATGTAGATAGATATGATCATACTTCACATACTCAACTACACAAATAATCATAATACTTCAAGTAGTGCCGACAAGGCCATGGTCATCATAATACGTAAAGTAACGCTGACAGGGACACATCAATTGCAAGTAAAGCACATAACACCGCTACCATAAGTGGACCATACCAATCACAACATAAATTGAGAGTTCAATGACAGATAATACAGAAAATTTGGGCAGCGTACCACCAATACATTCTCACCACTTCAATCTATATCTAAATCATCAAATTCAATACCATAAGGGCCTTACCCATGGCCATAAAAATCAATTCAATACAAAAACTATAATACTCTATGAATATAAGGAAATTCAATATAGATTTATCAATCTAATACAACCTATGCATCAATTCAATACAATTCTTACATCATGCAATAGCTTATAGAAAACTACACTAGAATTCCTAAGCATTTAGACATGATCACTTAACCCATAAAATAGCAAAAATAAGGATTGTATGGTTTGAATGGGTTCATAGGAATTATGGATTTAAAACATTGCATTAACATCAATTCAATCCTAAAACATTGATTTAAAACCTTTTATGCAAGAACCCATGGGTAGATCACAAAATTGGAGAATTCATGTTTTGATCATCTTTGAAAATCATTGGAATTGACTCCTTGAATAAAGATATATCAAGGATGAATAACCATACCTTAATTGTGATCCACAATATTTATGGAGAAAAACATGAGAAACCTATCTTCTTCCTTTGAGTTTCAAAGCTTTAACAATGGAGTTTTGGAGAGAGTGAATGGAGAGGTTTTGTTTTGAGTTGAGGATTTCTGCTTTAATTTGTGAGGTTAGGGGTTTAAATAGGTCCTATAACCTTCAATAATATACCCCTAAATTGCCCAAAATATCCCTAAATTTATTGGAAAATTTAACCATCTCAAATTTGACTTAAAAACGAAGCAACGAAATCTGGGACTTTACTGCGCGTCGCGGAGACACTTCCAAATCTTATTTTTTTGAAAATTCTTGGACAGAATGGTTCGTGACAGCACCGAGTCGCAGGGCAAGAATTTTTCCCATTGCATGTCAGCTGTGCGACGCGCAGCTACTGCCCAAAACTGGCTGGCGTGGCAGCTTGACGGTCCATGTTTCGGTACTCCTCGGGGACCCTTTTGATGGTCCCCGAGGCGTCGTTCTCAGACGTTTTGACCCTTTATATTTCAGGCTACGCTTAGGAACCCTTGGTACTGTATTTCAGTTTCTGACCATCCCCAAAAACATCACTACAAAACACTACGACACACTAGTTCAACTTTGACTAGTTTCCGAACGTCTTGGACGTTCTTGGAAGTTTGACCTCCAAACACTTCCAAACTTCATATACTGCCTATGAAAACTATTATACACCATTTTATGACTTTAAAACATCAAGACACAAGTGTTAGACTCTAGCTCAACCTAGCTCATTTTTAGGGACGTTACAATCTCCCCCATTGGGACAACATTCGTCATCAAATGACACTTGCCACACTTATAACATTTTTAAGAGTTAAGACTCAAAGACCATCATATCATAACAATACCACACAATATACCATACACATAGATAGGAGGAACATCAATTCCACATAACAAAGAGACTCCAACACAACAAGAAGATAGAAACTACATCTACAACTTATCATGCAATAAGACTCACATTTTCATTTCATATAGGAGGAACTTCCTTCTCCAAATACTATCATGCTCATATACATCAGTTATATACACATCCTAACCATTTTTCATGAAAGAACAATCTAGTCAAATTTTCAAAATTTTTACAGTAAGCACCAATTTCTTTGCAGTGAAGCATGCTTAATTTTCAAAAAATGCAACTCTTATGCAATTTATGATGGAAGAGTGACAATATGAGAAATCAAACCATATAAATACACTTTAAAACATAATAATAAATTTAGGAAATGCACAATTCAAGGAGTCAACGAAATTCAATTTCGATTAGACTCCTTAACACAATGCAACATGCAACATGCTATTATTACATTCTATCTCTCAATCTTGAATTGAATAGAATGAAACAAAGACTTAGAAGGAACTCATATAACTAAAGAGAGAAAGCTATAACTTACCATCATCATCATCATCATCCGGTTTTGTTCCTTTTACTCAGAGAGCATAGAAGTGAGCCTTACCCTTTGGAGCACCACCGTCCGGAACATTAGGAGGAACTTGCTTATCCTCTCTTCCTCTAGCCGCAATAGTAGGACAATCTCTCACCTTGTGATCATCCTTCCCACAACCAAAGCACCCACTAGTACCGACTAGACATTTCCCAAAGTGCTTCTTCCCACAAGTAGAACAAGTAGGCTTAACCACTTGGGAACCACCACCTCTCTCATAATTAGCCTTAGGAATACTAGAAACATCTTTATTTGGAGCCATCTTCTTAAACTTAGGTTGAACTTGCTCATTGGTTCTTCCCCACTTAGCATCTCCACTTCTCCTCCCAAGTTTAGAATCTTCAATGGATTGAGCATACACCATAAGCCTACATAGAGTCATGTCACCATGGAGCATGGCTTTACGATACTGTTCTTTCACTATATCTGAAACACCGGTCAAGAACCTACTCATCTCATCCCTAGGGTTAGACACCAAGGATGGAGCATACTTAGAAAATAAGATGAACTTTAAGGAATACTCCTCAACACTCATGCTACCTTGCCTAAGGTTTAGAAATTTCTCAATCTTAACCTCCCTTTTCTCACGGGGAAAGTACTTTTATAAGAATGCTTCCTTATACTCTTCCCACTCTAAGGTACCCGATTTAACCAGTCTACTATCCTTCCATTGAGTAAACCACATAGCATGCACTATCTTATACACCTCATCCAAAAAATGTTGGTTATCTTCTCCCACCTCAGAACCAAAGAAGATAGGAGGATTCATCCTTACAAAGTCCCTCAATCTAGATGTCATAGTACTCTCCATAGCATCCACCCTAGGCCCAATGTATCTATTCACTTTGGTTGTCATATCTCGGGCTAGGGAAAGGAGAGTCTCTCTATTCTCACCATTATCCATAACCTCGGAGAACCACCGGAACCTCAGTAACTCCGTCCACAATAGGAACTTGATCACCTTGAGCACCTTTAACACCTTGAGGAACTTGCACACCTTGTGGCACTTGTCCACCTCGGGGAGGAAGTCCCTCATTCACATCATTCGCCTCAACTCTCTTAGCCGGTGTCCTCCTCGTATTCATCTTCCTAGAAACACAAGAAAACCAAAAGAAAAGGACACTTATAACTTATAATCTCTACGGCACGAGATAGGAGTAGAAACGAAGGGAAACTCTATTGTCTATAGCCTCTCGCCCATAGGTGTGTCACGACTCACACCGATGGTCAAGACTCTAGTAGAGGTGGCTTTTTAAGACTTCTCGATTCCTAGGTACTAATTCATTACCTTATGCTCTGATACAAAGTTTGTAACTACCTGAGAGTACCCCCTAGAAGATAGGGCATTCTCGAATTGAAACACGGCTTACTTGACCTCTCGGAGGTCTTGTACAAGCCCTTTCGTACCATTCATTGCATACATGTATGAAAATTAGTGCGGAATTAAAACTTTTCACACGAAATAATAATACTTCAAAATATATCTTTTATAGAAAAACATAATGAACGGCTAAGTCTCAAATTCGCCATCTTAGACATACAAATATGTTGTGACACGTCCTATACTTGAACATATTGGAAAATAGCTAAGTCAATTATAATACTTTCAATAAGGAAATCTAAACATAAAGATGTCCTCGAATCTAGTGAGGACACACCAAACTCTTTTCTTGAATGAACACTAATCCAAGCTTCCACTTTGAGACTCCTCTCAAACGCCACCTACACCTTTGGAGATAAACAAAATGTATGGAATTAGTACAAACACTTGTACTAAGTATGGCATAATACATAAAATCATGATAAATGGACATTTGTATAAAACATCATAGTATATGCATAAAAACAACATTTAACACCTTAGAAACATATAAGATATCACATAAGCATTTTATCAAATATTGAAGAATGTTACAGTGAACTATGTCACTTTAGAGTGAATTAAGTTGAACTTCACAATGAACTCTTCTAGCTTGCAACGCTCTCACACAAGGTTATCCTAAGACTCAGTTAAGTGAAACGAAGAGAGACCGCCCATACACCCTCTCTAAGAACACCTAAATGATCCTTAAGACTACCTAATATAAGATCATTCTCACTTTATTTGTTTAACTCCCTACCTAGAATTATTTTAAGTCTCACCTAAGTAATACATGAAGAGACCGCCCATACACCCTCTTCAAGCCTACCTAAGCAATCCTCAAAGCTACTATGAATAAGTACCTTCTCATTAACATCTTTAACTAAAGTCATTATGTTTGTTAAGTCATTAAGAAAACATTCATCCATTAAGGACATTCACATAATGGTCTTTAAGAAGACCTAGGGAACTCACGCACTAACATATTCAAAGCCTAATCGTGTAATGTCTAGTTAGCGTCCCATTCCACTACCTAAACTTCCTAGTACTTATACAACACTAGAAAGTATCCCACATGATGAGAATAGGAAATAACCGACATAGACCATACTAGCTAGTAATGGAATCCAGAATCATAAACCTACTCCGATTGAGGGTGTTCTACTTGCCAAGGGTAGAACTAGGACACATCCCATGTAGACACATGGTTAAGGAATATCAAGGTCTTTTATGTACTTTAGTGTCAATCTGAAGTAGAGATACATAGTACTCTAGTCTCCTTCTTAAGTAGAGCTACAAACCATAACATATTCTCTTGGTGCTAGCCTTTGTTCTCATAGAGTAAGTTCAATAAAATGGGGCATACGAAAAGGTACCATCTATTAGTCATTACCTAGTCATAATGCACCTACAAAAGATGGGTCCCTAGGGCTGCCACTCAATGGTCTAATAAGGACAGCTCATTCATAACCTTCTTTCTATATAAAAGGTTCCATATAATAGTCATAGTTAGAAGGGCACCATCTTAGGCATACCGATCCTAGACTTCATTCAACATTCATTCATACACATACAATACAAAGGTGCCTAAGCCTACTAAGTCAAGTTGTTCATATTCATAATGTACTTGTATCAAGAAATGGACACAAGTCTACGATACAAGATACACTATTGACTTCACTTTATCACATATAGCATATCATTCTTGAAGAACATAGAAATAACCATTATCATCTTTATGTCATCCGATACACTACTATACATCATCGATTTAACCATCATAGACTCATATAGCCAAGTAGGAATAATCATGCATCAACTCTAAGACTACACACATAAACACATAGTCATAGTCTAACATGATCACCTAACAATATAAAACTTTCACATTACTAGCATGAGATAGATATGATCATACTTCACATAATCAACTACACAAATAATCATAATAATTCAAGTAGTGCCGACAAAGTCATGATCATCATAATACTTAAAGTAATGCTTAGAAGGCCACATCAATGACAAGTAAAGCACATAACACCGGCAACATAAGTGGACCATACCAATCACAACATAATTGGAGAGTTAAATTACATATAATAAAGAAAATAAATGTAGCGTAACAACAATCCATTCTCACCACTTCCATCAGCAAAATCATAAAATTCAATACCATAAGGCCCTTACCCATGGCCATAAACATCAATTCAATACAAAAACTATAATACTCTATGAATATAAGTCAATTCAATATATATTTATCAATCTAGTACAACCTATGCATCAATTCAATAAAATTCTTACATCATTCAATAGCCCATAGAAAACTACACTAGAATCCCTAAGCATTTAGACATGATCACTTTACCCATAAAATAGTCAAAATAAGGATTGCATGGTTTGCATGGGTTCATATGAATTATGGCTTTAAAACATTGGATTAACATCAATTCAATCCTAAAACATTGATTCAAAACCTTTTATGCAAGAACCCATGGCTAGATCACAAAATTGGAGAATTCATGTTTTGATCATCTTTGAAAGTCATTGGAATTGACTCCTTGAAGAAAGAGATTTCAAGGATGAATAACCATACCTTAATTGTGATACACAATATTGATGGAGAAAAGCTTGAGAAACCTATCTTCTTCCTTTGAGCTTTAAAGCTTTAACAATTGAGTTTTGGAGAGAGTGAATGGAGAGATTTTGTTTTGAGTTGAGGATTTTTGCTTTAATTGGTGAGGTTAGGGGTTTAAATAGGTCCTATAAACGTCAATAATATACCCCTAAATTTCCCAAAAGACCCCTATATTTATTGGACAATTTAACCAACTCAAATTTGACTTTAAAATGACGCAACGAAATCAGGGACTTTACTGCGCGTCGCGGAAACACTTTTAAATCTTATTTTTTAGAAAATTCTTGAACAGAATGGTTCGTGAAAGACCCGCATCGCAGGGCAAGAAATTTTCCCACTGTGTGTCAGCTGCGCGACGCGCAGCCACTGTCCAAAACTGTCTGGCGCGGCAACTTGGCAGTCCAACTTTGGGTCCTTCTCAGGGACCCTTTTGATGGCCTCCGGGTTGTCCTCTGTATGTCTGGATACGCGTAGCAACCCTAGGTACTGATTTCACATTCATACCATCCACCAATACATCGTTACAAAACACTATGACACACTAGTTAAACTTCGACTAGTTTCCGAACGTCTTTGACGTTCTTTGACGTTTGACCTCCAAACACTTCCAAACTTTATATACTGCCTACAAACACTATTATATTCCATTCATGAGCTTAAAACTTCATTAATCAACGGTTAGACTCAATCTCAACCTAGCTCATTTTTAGGGACGTTACAATCTCCCCCACTTGGACAACATTCGTCCTCGAATGACACTTGCCACACTTAGAACTTATTTTAAGAGTTAAAACTCAAATACCAGTAGCTCATAACCATACCACACAGAATAACATACACATAGATAAGAGGAACATCAATTCCACATTGCAAAGAGAGTCAAACACAACAAGAAGATAGAAACTACATCTACAACTTATCATGCAATAAGACTCACATTTTCATTTCATATAGGAGGAACTTACTTCTCCACATATTATCATGCTCATGTAAATCAGTTCTATACACATCATAACCATTTTTCATGAAGAACAATTTTGTCAAATTTTCAAAATCTTTACAGTAAGAACCAATTT
Organism: Solanum sitiens; assembly: GCA_016801875.1. NCBI lineage: Eukaryota > Viridiplantae > Streptophyta > Magnoliopsida > Solanales > Solanaceae > Solanum > Solanum sitiens. The sequence goes on from JABWTJ010000218.1 coordinate 498,778, forward strand.
CTTTACAGTAAAACATGCTCAATTTTCAAAAAATTCAACTCTTAAGCAATTTATGATGGAAGACAGACAATATGAGAAATCAAACCATATAAAAACACTTTAAAACATAATAATAACTTTATAAAATGCACAATGCAAGGAATCAATGAAATTCAATTTCGACTAGATTCCTAAACACAATGCAACATGCAAAATGCTACTATGACATTCTATCTCTCATGCTTGAATTGAATAGAACAGATGAGACAACGATTGACCATTCTACTACTCATCATACTCCCCCACATAGAAGGAACTCATATAACTAAAGAGAGAAAACTATAACTTACAGGCATCATCATCATCATCCGGTTTTGTTCCTTTGGCTTGGAGAGCATAGAAGCGAGCCTTTCCCTTTGGAGCACCACCGTCCGAAACATTAGGAGGAACTTGATTGGCCTCTCTTCCTCTTCCCGCAATAGTTGGACAATCTCTCACCTTGTGAATATCCTTCCCATAACCAAAGCACCCACTAGTACCGGCTAGACACTTCCAAAGTGCTTCTTCCCACAAGTAGCACAAGTAGGCTTAACCACTTGGGAACAACCACCTCTCTCACAATTATCCTTAGGAGCACTAGAACCATCTTTATTTGGATCCCTCTTCTTAAACTTAGGTCAACCTTGCACATCGGTTCTTCCCCTCTTCGAATCTCTACTTTTCCTCCCAAGTTTAGACTCTTCAATGGATTAAGCATACACCATAAGCCTAGATAGATTCATGTCACCATGGAGCATGGCTACGACATTGTTCTTTCACAATATCAGAAACACCGGTCAAGAACGTACTCATCTCATCCCTCGGGTTAGACACCAAGGATGGAGCATACTTACATAATAGGATGAATTTTGAGGAATACTCCTCAACACTCATGCTACCTTACCTAAGGTTTATAAATTCCTCAATCTTAACCTCCCTTTTCTCACGGGGAAAGTCCCTTTATAAGAGTGTTTCCTTAAACTCTTCCCACTCTAAGGGACCCGATTCAACCGGTCAACTGTCCTTTCATTGAGTAAACCATATTTGAGAAACATATTTCAATTGATACGAAGCTAACTCCGCTTTCTCCCTATAAGTCGTTCCCATAGCATGCACTATCTTATACACGTCATACAAGAAAGCTTGGGATCTTCTCCCACCTTAGAACCAAACAAGATAGGAGGATTCATCCTCACAAAGTCCCTCAATCAATGGGTCATAGTACTCTCCATAGCATTCACCCTAGGCCCAATGTATCTATTCACTTGAGTTGTCATAGCTCAGGCTAGGGTAAGGAGAGCCTCTCTAATCTCCCCATTATCCATAACCGGGGGAACCACCGGAACCTCATTACCTCCTTCCACAATAGGAACTTGATCACCTTGAGCACCTTGAACACCTTGAGGAACTTGCACACCTTGTGGCACTTGTCCACCTCGGAGAGGAAGTCCCTCATTCACATCATTCTCCTCAACTCTCCTAGCCGGTGTTCTCCTCGTATTCATCTTCCTAGAAACACAAGGAAAACCATAAGAAAAGGACATTCATAACTTTTAATCTCTACGGCACGACATATGTGTAGAAAAGAAGGGAAACTCTATCGTCCTATAGCCTCTCACCCATAGGTCTGTCGTGACTCACACTGATGGTCAAGACTTTACTAGACGTGGATTTTTGAGACTTCTCGATTCCTTATTACTACTTCATAACCTTATGCTCTGATACCAAGTTTGTAACGACCCGAGAGTACCCCCTAGATAGGGCATTCTCGAATTGGAACATAGCGTACTTGACCTTTCAGAGGTCTTGTACAAGCCCTTTAGTACCATTTATTACATACATGTGTGAACAGTAGTGCAAAATTAAAACTTTTCAAACGAAATCATAATACTTCAAAATATCTCTTTTATAGAAAAACTAATGAACAATTAAGTCTCAAAGTCTCCATCTTAGACATACGAATATATTTTGACGTAACCCATACTTCAACATATAGGAAAATAGCTAAGTCTATTACAATACATTTAATAAGGAAATCTAAACATAAAGATGTCCTCGAATCTAGTGAGGACATACCAAAATCTTTTCTTGAATGAACACTAATCCAAGCTTCCACTTCAAGACTCCTCTCAAACGCCACCTACACCATTGGAGATAGACAAAATGTATGGATTTAGTACAAAAACTTGTACTAAGTATGACATAATGAATAAAATCATGATAAACAGTCATTTGTATAAAACATTTTTTTTGATTAAAACATCATAGTATATGCATAAGAAAAATATTTAACACCTTAGAAAAATATAAAATATCACATAAGGATTTTATAAAATATTGAAGAATGTGACAGTGAATTATGTGACTTTATAATTAACTAAGTTCAACTTCACATTGAACTTTTTAACCTTGCAACCCTCTCACCAAAGGTTATCCTAATAGTCACTTAAGTGAAACGAAGAGAGACCGCCCATACACCCTCTCTAAGAACACCTAAATGATCCTTAAGACTACCTAATATAAGATCATTCTCGATTTATTTGTTTAACTCCTTACCTAGAATTATTCTAAGTCTCACCTAAGTAATACATGAAGAGACTGCCCATACACCCTCTTCAAGCCTACCTAAGAAATCCTCAAAGCTACTGTGAATAAGTACCTTCTCATTTACATCCTTTACTAAAGTCGTTGTGTTTGTTAAGTCATTTAGAGAACATTCATCACTTATGGACATTCACATAATAGTCTTTAAGAAGACCTAGGGAACTCACACACTAACATCTTCAAAGCCTAATCGTGCAATGTCTAGATAGCGTCTCATTCCACTACATAAACTTCATAGTACTTATCCAACACTAGCATGTATCCCACATGGTGAGAATAGGCAATAACCGACAAAGACCATACTAGATAGGCATGAAATCCGAAATCATAAACCTACTCGTGTGGAGGGTGTTCTACTTGTCAAGGGTAGAACTAGGACACATCCCATGTAGTCACATGGTTAAGGATATCAAGGTTTTTTATGTTCTCTAGTCTCATTCTAAAGTAGAGATACATTGTACTCTAGTCTCCTTCTTAAGTAGAGCTACAAACCATAACATATTCTCTCGGTGCAAGCCTTTGTTCTCATAAAGAGAGTTCAATAAAAAGGGGTATATGAAAAGGTACCATCTCTTAGTCATTACCTAGTCATAATGCACCCACCAAAGATGGGTCCACTAGGGATTAAAATCAATGGTCTAATAAGGATAGCTCATTCTTAACCTTCTTTCTATATAGAAGGCTCCACATAATAGTCATGCTTAGAAGGGCACCATCATTGGTCTACCGATCCTAGAGTTTCATTCAACATTCATTCATACACATACAAGACAAAGGTGCCTAAGCCTACTAAGTCAAGGTGTTCATATTCATAATGTACATGTATCAAGTAAGGGACAAAAGTCTACCATACAATACACACCATTGACTTCACTTTATCATATATAACATATCTGTAACAACCCTAAAAATGACTATGGTAAGTAATGTCTAACGTATCTAGAATGCATAGATTAGATCGGGTTCAAACGAATTGATGCGCGTAGAACCAGACCTCTGAACCTCTGCAACAACCAAGCCAACTAACTTGGTGAGTTAGTTGAGCTAGGAAAGGTTGGGTCCAGCCATGTAGGGCACCCGAATATGAAGATTTACCCAGATGAGTCTTAACCAGACTTAAAAAGGGGTAATCTTAAGTTGGAGGATCTAGGGGTAAAATGGTCTTTTCCAGGATAAGGGTAGTATAGTAATTACCCTAAATATTTAATTAAGTAATTAATTAATATGGTGGAGGGGCAATTCGGGTAGAGGTTGCCAAATTTGACCCTTTAAGCAAAATCTAGCTTCACCCGGGTTCGAGCCTTGGTGGAAGCAAGGATTAAATTGATTTAATTTTATTAAGTGAATTAGTTGAATTATTTAATATTTAAAAAGCTTATTAAGTAAGGGAAAAATCAGTTTTTTAATAAAAAAATAATAATAATAAAATTAATAAATAATAAGGAGTCCTAGTTTGAGTTAGTCTCCACCTAACTCTCCTAATCCTAATCATAATCCTAATCCTCTCATTCTCACGTCTCTCACTCTCATTCTCACGTTATTTATCATTAAAATAACTGAAAATAATAGTTCTTCACTCTTGAAGAACTTACACACAAAAACTCAAACGAAAAACTAAGCTAAAAACGAAAATCAACAACAAGTTCTTGACGGGATTGTGCTTGAAGTTTTGGTGGTGAGGCTTGGTTTCATGGTAAATTGGCAGCATTTAAACAAGTTTTGAACGACATTAATGTATGGGTTTTCTTCTCTCTTGGTCCCTTTCCCAGGAGACCCTTAAGATTCAGTTTAAATCGCGATTCAAAGAGTAAGGTTGTTCCCGTTGCATGCCCCTGTCATTAGATCCTTTGAACGATTCAAAGCATGCGTTGGTATGTCTTCTGGTAGATAATGTTAGGTCTTGTTGTGATTATGTGTTGAATGTGTTGTATGAAATCATGTAAAGGATGAAAAATATATTCCGGAAAAGTGCATTAAGTGGACAGTTTTGAGCATGTGTGTGCTAAAAATTTGACTATGTTTGCTGCCTGAAATTTGTATGTTAAATGTTGTGTTATACGTGTGTAAAAATGCTAAAAATGTGATGTTCATAAAAGGTTAAGGTGGCTGACTGAATGTCAGTCAATATGCTACAAAAAATCAATAAAAGAATGAGAGAAAAATGGATTGGAAGAGATAAAATTTCCAGCTTGCTGGAAATTTGTAGTCTCGGCCAAAATGACTAATTTTTTTTAAAAAAAATAAGATTGTGAGGTCATTGGAAATTGAACCCAAGACCTCACCAAATGTAAATTGTATAAAAAATTCACGAAAAAATGAAATGAAAGATAAATGTGGAGAGTGGGGATTGAACCCCCAACCTCTTGAATGGATGAGAGAGTTAGGAGAAAAATAAAGGAGAAAAATAAATGTGGAGAGTGGGGATTGAACCCCCAACCTCTTAATGGATGAGAGAGTTAGGAGAAAAATAAAGGAGAAAAATAAATGTGGAGAGTGGGGATTGTACCCCCAACCTCTTGAATGAATGAGAGAGTTAGGAGAAAAATAAAGGAGAAAACTAAATGTGGAGAGTGGGGATTGAACCCCCAACCTCTTGAATGGATGAGAGAGTTAGGACAAAAATAAAGGAGAAAAATAAATGTAGAGAGTGGGGTTGAACCCACAGCTTCTTGAATAGATGAGAGAGTTAGGAGGAAAATAAAAGAGAAATATAAAATAAGGTGAATGGGGATTGAACCCACAACCTCTTGGATAGGTGAGAAAGTTAAAAGATAAATTAAGAGAAAAGGAATGAGCTTGTGGGGGATTGATCCCACAACCTCCATGCCTTGGACGAAAAATAGAGGAGAAAAAGAAAGGAAATATTATGGGGCTGATGGGGATCGAACTAGGGTCTCCCAAATCTGAAAAATGCAATCACCAAGTTTAATATAAGATTAAGTGTTGCCCAAGGGATTCGAAATCGGGTTTCCTTGCCCAATTCCGTATTTACACATAAGTCATATGTAAGTTAATATTTAATGAATTCTGACTCTAAAGATCGAAATCAATATCTTGGCATACCTATAAGATGAATAAGTCTTGTACCACATAATCTTGGGTAAATATGAATCACTTAGACAAACTATGAATGAAACCTAATGGCTTTTATGTGTGGACTCATAAGTCTAGCATACATTTAAAAAGTAAGTGAACCTAAGATATTATGTGATGTGATAATGAAACCCCAGAGGGGTCAAGTAAGAGTGTGATACACACTAAAGAGCCAAGTGCATTGGCATACGATGAAATGAACATTCACGTAAAGTGGTGAGTAATTATGAAGAGTAAATGTGCTAAAGTTAAAGAATGTGGTGACAATATGATAAGAGGCTAATGTGAAAGATGAGAGCAATCTCAAATGATCCTAAGTAAATGTTACCAAAACGTACTCACCTATGAGAGTGTAAAGTTAATGAGGAGACCAGTCTCTATGAACACTCTAATGAAAGTATTGAAGTTAATGCATACTTAATACTAATGATGAGATGAGAAATCATCTAATGAGCTATGATGTCCTCATGCTAGAAGACAGCTTCCATGATGTATGAGTTGAATGTAATGGAACTTTATACTGAGCACCGATAGGCTAGCTATGAGCGGTGATGCCTTCCTTTGGAAAGGGCGGAGGTTCACGTAACTCTCATGAGATGAGACTGTCTGGCATGCCGGGTATGGGTCTCCTTATATCTCCTAGTCTTTGAACCTATACTGCCAATATAGGGATCTAGCAGGGGTCGACCCCTATATACGCTAGCATATTCGGGTCTTTTTGGCCGGTGATTCCACCTCTTTTCGGTGTGGGGCAGACACTGGATTTCATGATGCTCACATGATCTATGTCGGTTAAGGTTAAAGTTCCCAAAGAAAGAATGAGGCAGTAATGCACATAATGAAATAAACGATACCAAAGGTGTTAGGATAGGATAATTAAGAGGTGAGGTCGGGCCTCCTCATCAATCATCGAGGCTCTCCTCGCGGCCTCCAACTCATTGTGCTCTTTCTTCCGTGCCCGAGACTCATCCTCATCTCTAACTCGGTGCCTCTTGGGACGATCTCGTGGGAAAGGTGCTGGCACAGCAGTGGTGGAGAACAGGGCAGCCAACACCGTGTCCTCACCAGGCTCTGCAGAAGGGGCCTCAGACTCAGGCACCCGAGCCTCCAGTATGGTATACAAGTCTGCTCTCAGACTCTCCACAGCAGTCTGGAGAGTCGTCAAATCCACTGTAGGGGCTGGCCGGGCGAGAACCCGCAACTCAAATACATCCAAGCGCTGGTGGACCTCCATGATTTGCCGCTAAGTATGCTGGGCCATCTTCCTCTCTATCTGCTCCTCCGCCTCAGCAATGGACCTCTGCATCCAAGGCTAGATGTGATGCAGAAGTGTGGCCATTTGGGCCTCTAATTTCTGGACCCTAGCAAGCGGGACCAGTGTAGCAGATGTAGTCGAGCTGGAGGAACTCAGAGCGGTGCTAGCACCTGGGATAGACTCAACCGGGCTAGTGTCGGTAGGCTCGGATGTAGCTGGATTGGCCGCTTAGGCTTGCTCTATCGTGGCCGCCAGGTTCTCACCGAGCGGTGCACCTCTGGATAGGTACCTTTGTGGGGAGCCAACTCATTGGCCTCATCTCGAATGAGGCGAATATCCACTGTGCCGAGCGGGGTCTTGATCACATCAATGTGACACACGGGCACTCCTGCAGACCTGCACAACTAAAAGACCATGCACGGGAAGGGTTAAGTGTAGTGGACTTAAAGGCCCTCTCATGCATCACCGCCTGCAACAGCCACGTGAAGGCCACCTCAAACCCCGCAACCATGGCAGCCATCAGCACTGCACGTTCCGAAGTAACAATGTTATCAACAGCAGTGGGGGAAAGACAGTGTCGGACCAGTAGCCATAAGAATTTTGCTGTGAAGGTTAGGTTGGCCTTCTTGATGCTCCCCTTGGGCTCCAACACCCAATCAGTAGCCTCACCATACATGGAGAGGTTCTGTGCTATCCACCTCTTGGTGGTCTCTCTCACATCCGGCTCACGCTGGAACCGGCCGTCCTTGATCAACTTCCACCGATAGTCAAACTCGGCAGTAAGGGGGGTCTTAGTGGCATTAATGTCCGCGCCATAGAGAAACCTGCGAATGTCCGGCAAAGAACTATCACCCCGCTTGCCGCGGCTTGGACGTACTCAAGAGGTGCATGTTTGGCTGGGGTGGCTTGTCTGTCCAAATGAGAACGGAGAGTCGCCACAGAGGAGGCGTAGAACTCTCGCACCATTTCTTTGCTACAGTGGCCCACATTCCAGGCCATCCACTCCAGCCGATGTCTGGTGAATATAGCATGGATGGCTGGCATAGTGGGAAGACTCCCAGTGAGAACCCGCCGCTCGAGTGTTAGGGTCTGATTCATGACCCCCTTGTCGTTGGGCACCTTGGCATCAACATATACTTGATATTGACCCTCGACACACCACTGGTTGGGCTGATCAGCAACCGAAGCGGGGACGTCAGTCTGCGGTGCTGGAGTAGAATCAGCACTATCAGCCTCATCAGACGAGGCAGACTGGACCAAAGTAGCTGGAGCGTTTGCATTAGGAGAACCAGAAGCCTCCTCAGACCCGGAAGCGTCCACAGATCCGGACGCTTTCTCAGAATGGGAAGCCTCCACGGATCCATACGCTCCCTCATAATGTGCAGCAGACCCAGAAGGTGTGCCGGTCAGTATGCGCTCCTCTTAAGACTGGGAGGCAGTGACTCCGCCGGGCGCCACCTGCATGGATATTGCTCTGGTGGTGCTGACAGCACGGGTAGGAGTGAGGGTGCCTGGTGGCACGTACTCTAGGTCACGCTCATCGTCTGATCCTATGACCATCTGGTTCGACGGGGCGACACACTTAGAACGCCCTCTCGAGTAGACACGGTCTTGCTTGGGTGCCATATGTACCTGCAAAGAGAAGTTATTATTACCACTAGAAGCCTGTAACACATTCAAAAGCATCAAACACAAGAGTAAAACACAGAATGGAATGGCAGTGCAAAAGTGCAGCACTACCTGAAGGACCCATTGACGGTCCATCGAAGGGACGACGGTCCTTCATGGGGGTTGGTCGTGTGACACTTAGAAATTTTTTTGAAAACATCAGAAACAAAGGCTCTGATAGTGTCGACGGTTGTGCAGGACGGACCGTCGAAGGGATGACCGTCCATCAGTGAGGTCCGTCGATGGACACTTGGAATATTTTTTGAGAAAATTAGAAACAAAGGTTCTGACAGCATCGACGGTTGTGCAGGACGGAATGTCGAAGGGACGACGGTCCGTCAGTGGGGTCCATCGACGGACACTTAGAATATTTTTTTAGAAAATCAGAAACAAAGGTTCTGACAGCGTCGACGGTTGTGCAGGATGGACCATCGAAGGGACGACGGTGTGTCAATGGGTCCGTCGACGGGCAATTAGAATATTTTTTTAGAAAATCAGAAACAAAGGTTCTAACAGCGTCAACGGTTGTGCAGGACGGACCGTCGAAGGGACAACGGTCCATCAGTGGGGTCCGTTGACGGACACTTAGACTAAGCAAGGGATGTTGGGGTTGACGGACCCCGACGACAGTCCGTCGAGTGACCAATGGTCCGTCGAGGGGGTATCATTCTGTCCTTCAGGGACAGAAATTTGCAGCCATTTTGTTTCCCCCAACGCACTAATTCAGTGTATCCTTAGAAACCTTAACTTTCCCTAACATTTAACCTAGTATTTCATCATTCCTAGGGCAATCAATTATCACAGTTTGAACATTCAATTCTACAGCCTATCAAAACCCTAGGTCAGAAACACAACATGCAAACAGAATACATTTTTTACAAGACACCCCCATCCCTTTCAATTTCAGTGTTTTAAGGGACTTAGGACTTCATGTGTAAGTTTTTAGCATGCAAAGGGGTCTCAAATTCAAGACCCACAAGGTAAGACATCAAGTTAACATGAAAATTAATGATAGTTAATCTAGCAGATCAGAAGAACATACCTGGAAACTGTAGTGGAGGAAAAGGGTGTATGAAAACTTGTAGTGGAACAACAGCAACACTAACCACGAACACCGACCGGCAAGGAGACTGAAGAAGATGGAAGATTTGGGGAGAGAATGGAGTTTGTGGAAGTTGGGGAAGTGTGGGAATCTGATGATGGAATGGGAGTTAATGGGTGAGAAAGTGGGGGAAAATAAGAGGAAATAGGGAGGGAAACGGTTATGGGGGGTATGTGAAGAGGTGGGTAACTGAAGAGTTTAAAAACTTTTAATATGTAGCCGGACAGGTCGGGTCGGGTTGGTGGGTGAGGGATCGACGATTCCCCGTCGATGGACCGTAAGTCGATCGACAGTCCGTCGACCCCTCCGTCGACAGTGCCCTAACTTCGAAAAATTTAAAGAACATACCTGGGTACGATGGATCCTACCGACGGTCCGTCAATGGGTCCGTCGATGGGTGCGCCAGACCAATTTTCTGCAAATTTCTGTGATTTGGTCCCTGCACATTTAACACCCATTAAGCTCATCTTTTTGTGTTTTCTGGACACTTTTTGGACACGGAGCCTACTCTATGCTTTAGCCAACACTTCTAAAGAAAAATAAAAGAACATTCAGACGTGACATAAGTAATAAAAGCAAAAATAATGCAACTATGCCGAGAAAATCAAGAAAAAACTATAGTTGGCTAGAGGATACATATTGGGTTGCCTCCCAATCAGCGCTTGATTTAACGTCGCGGCACGACGGAGGACTCCTGATTACTCAGACTTCATCAAGATGGTATGCCTCGATCACTTCATTCGGCGTTTTAGCATGCCCTATATTGATTTTGATTCGCTGCCTGTTCACCTTGAACCTTACACCCTCCTTGTTCTCCAACTCAACCGCACCATGAGGGAATATTTGGGTTATCAAATAGGGACCAGTCCATTTGGACTTGAGTTTGCCCTGAAACAAGCGCAACTTAGAATTGAACAAAAGCACCAAATCCCCAACCAAAAAATCGCGCTTCTCAATCTTTTGGTCATGGTACTTCTTCATCTTTTCTTTGTAGAGGGCTGAACTTTCTAATGCCTTCAAGCGAAATTCATCAAGCTCATTCAACCCGTTTAACCTCTGTTCCGCAGCCTCATTCCAATCCAATTTCAACTTCTTCATTGCCCACATGGCCTTATGCTCTAATTCAACCGGTAAGTGACAAGCCTTCCCATATACAAGTTGGTATGGGGACATACCTATGGGAGTCTTGTATGTTGTCCGATAGGCCCAAAGAGCATCATCAAGACTCCTTGACCAATCCGTTCTACTAGCATTCACCATTTTCGCCAAAATCTGCTTAATCTCCCTGTTTGACACCTCAACTTGCCCACTAGTTTGAGGATGGTAAGGAGTGGCCACATTATGGAGAACCCCATATTTTTTCAATAATCCCTTAAACAGCTTGTTGCAAAAGTGGGATCCCCCATCACTGATATTAGCCCTTGGGGTGCCAAATCTAGAAAATATGTTCTTTTTCAAAAATGCGGTGACACTCTTCCCTTCATTATTCGCAAGTGTGATAGCTTCTACCCATTTTGACACATAATCGACTGCCACAAGAATGTACTTCATCCCATGAGATCTCACAAAAGGGCCCATAAAGTCAATGCACCACACATCAAACAATTCAATCACAAGAATGGGATTTAAAGGAAGCTCTTGCTTTCTCGAAATGCCACCATCTCTTTGGCATCTATCACATGCCTTGGCGAACTCATGAGCATCTTGGTGGATGGTTGGCCAATAGTATCCACATTGCAAGATCTTGTGAGCAGTCCGGATACCACTATGATGCCCACCTACAGGCGAAGAATGGCATGCCTCCAAAACACTCAACATCTCAACTTCCGGTACACAACGCCGAATAAGCCCATTGGCACAACTCCTATATAAGTATGGCTCATCCCAAAAGAACTTTCTCACATCATTCATGAACTTTTTCCTTTGATGAAAGGACAAGTCCGTTGGGATGATATCACTAGCCAGATAATTTGTAAAATCTGCGAACCATGGAATCAAGTCTTGGTAGGCAGCCAATACATGCTCATCAGGGAAAGTATCATCAATTTCAGCCTTTTCACCTAACTCCCTCATTGCTTCATCTTCTAATCGGGACAAGTGATCAGCAACTTGATTATCTGTCCCTTTTCTATCTTTCACCTCAAAGTCAAATTCTTGGAATAGTAATACCCAACGAATCAAACTCGGCTTCGCATCCTTCTTTGCCATCAAATATCTCAAAGCAGAATGATCAGTATGCACTATAACCCTCGTGCCAAGAAAATAGGAGCAAAATTTCTCTAAAGCAAAGACTACTGCAAGGAGCTCTTGTTCAGTCACGGTGTAGTTCTTTTGGGCTTCATTAAGAGCTTTAATAGCATAGTAAATGGGATGAAGGATTTTGTCCTTTCTTTGTCCCAATACCACACAAAGAGCAACCCCACTCGCATCACATATCACCTCAAATTGCTTGCTCCAATCCGGAGAAATGATGATAGGTGCAGACACCAACTTTTCCTTCAATTCACCAAATGCCTTAAGACAGTATTCATCAAAATAATACTTACACTCTTTCTCAAGCAACTTGCACAAAGGATGTGCAATCTTTGAAAAATCCTTGATGAACCTCCGGTAAAAGCCTGCATGCCCAAGAAAACTTCTCACACCTTTTGCAGATATAGGTGGAGGAAGTCTCTCTATCACCTCAAATTTAGCTCGATCAACCTCTATACCCTTCTCTGAAATGCGATGACCCAATACAATACATTCTTTCACCATGAAGTGACATTTTTTCCAATTTAGCAGAAGGTTGCAATCTTCACACCTCTTAAGAACCTCGGACAAATGACTCAAACACCGCTCAAAGGAGTCACCAACCACTGAAAAATCATCCATGAACACCTCAATAGACATCATAAATCTCTAAAACGTGGCGGGTGTATTACATAACCCAAACGGCATTCTCTTGAATGCGAAGGTCCTATAAGGACAAGTAAAGGTGGTTTTCTCTTGATCTTCCGGTGCAATAGAAATCTGATTATAACCTGAATAACCATCAAGAAAACAGTACCAGCCCTTTCCTGCAAGTCTATCCAACATCTGCTCCATGAAGGGCATAGGAAAATGGTCCTTCTCGGTCCATGCATTTAATTTCCGGTAATCCATACACACCCTCCATCCAGTCACCGGTCTAATCGGGACAAGCTCATTTTTCTCATTATGGACTACAGTCATTCCCCCTTTCTTAGGTACACACTGAACAGGGCATACCCAACTACTATCGGCAATTGGATATATCACTCCAGCATCCAACCACTTAATAATTTCCTTCTTCACCACCTCTTGCATAGGTGGATTTAAAAGTCTCTAGTGCTCAATACTTGGCTTATGATGGGGCATGAGTTGGATTTTATCTGAACAAATCCTGGGAGGGATCCCAATAATATCGGCAATAGTCCACCCAATAGCTCTTTTGAACCGTTTTAACACCTCCAACAAACTCTCAACTTGATTCACATTCAAATCTGATGCAATAATTACAGGCAAAGTGTCACCTTTTCCTAAGAATACATACCTCAGATGAGGTGGTAGAGCCTTAAGTTGTACTTTTGGAGCCTCTTCTATAGATGGTTTCGCTGGTGGAGACTCGCGATGCTTCATATCTAACTCCAACTTCTTTGGTTTAAACCGAACATCACCTCGATCGAGTTCCACGACCAATGACCCACACTCTTCAATGCAATCAATATCAAAATTCATGATCACTGCCGCTAGTGCTTCTACACCCAGACGCTCTTCTATTTGTACCTCAGATGACTTTTCAACCCTATAAGATATGGCAGACACCGATTGGAGCTCACCACTCTGCCTCATGGACCTACAAATGTTGAAAGTCACTTCTTCATTGTTCAACCGAAATTTCATTTGCCCTTTCTCCATATCAACCAAGGCTCTACCCGTAGCAAGGAATGGCCTCCGAAGAATAATAGGCACCTCAAAATCGACCTCACAATCCAGAATCACAAAATCGACCGGAAATATGAATGACTCCACCTTTAATAACACATCGTGGAGTATCCCAATAGGCCTCTTCACCGTTCGATCGGCCATTAGTAGCCGCATCGAAGTGGGCTTTGGGTCACCCAAACCCAACTTCTTGTAAATAGAGAAAGGCATGAGATTTATGCTTGCCCCAAGATCACATAGTGCTTTCGCAAAGTGTAATAACCCGATTGTACATGGAATAGTGAAGGCACCCGAATCTACTTTATTGTGCACTAGAGACCTTGTTGCAATAGCACTACAATGTTGCATTCTATCATCATCCTCAAAACTAACCGATCTCTTCTTAGTGACCATATCTTTCATGAATTTGGTGTAACCGGGCATTTGTTCAAGAGCTTCTATCAAAGGAACATTGATGGAAAGTTGTTTCAACATATTAATAAAACGCCGATATTTACCATCCTCGATCTTTTTCACCAACCTTTGCGGGAAGGGTGGTGGTGGTCTTGGAATGGTAGTCACCGTTTGGTTCTTCTCTGCTTCTTTTCCTGCTTCATTTACCAACTCACCACTAGCTTCTACTACCTCATCTTCTCTTCTCATATTATTTTTTATACCAGACGGCATAGGTGGATCTATAGTTTGCTTACCACCTCGAGTATTGACTGCCATACAATGTCCATCATTCTTTGGATTTTGAACAGTGTTGCTACGAAGAGTACCCGGTTGATGAGGGTTTATAGTAGACGACAATTGGTCCATTTGCATCTCAAGATGGTTCATGGAGACTGCATGTGCATCCACTTTTTGCCCAATGTTAGCCAAATCACCTCTCAATTACTTGGCATGCTCATAACTTGCGTCAAACCTCCTTATCATCTTTTACAACATGTCTTCAACTCGCGCCATACTACCTCCACCATCCCTAGGAGCAACTTCCCGATTTTGAGGTGGAACATAGGGCCCACTTCGATCATTTCTGTTTGCATAGTTACTCCGATTGAAGTTGTTGTCGCGGTTGTAGTTTCCTTCACGAACGTAGTGACCCTCTCGGTTGTAATTCCCATAGTTCCAACATTGATTTCCTTGACTTTGGCGCCAATTTTCCTGATTGGAGCCTTGGGCGTTCGGTCGGAAACCCCCTGTCTGCTCATTCACTACATAAGAATCTTTCTCATAGTAAAACTCATTTATCGGCAGTGGTGGCTTAGTCAAATAATTCACCGCATTTACTTTCTCTGCACCCCCAGTGACATGTTTCAACACTAACCCAAGTTCAGTTCTCATTTGAGCCATTTCTTCACGAATATCATCTGCAGCTAGGTTGTGTGTAGATTGCATTGCAAAAGTATTTCTCCCAGTATACGACTTCCTAGTTCTCCAAGCTTTATTATTTCCGGAGATTTTCTCTAACTTCTCAGCGATTTCTGCAAAAGTACACTCCCCATAAGAACCACCCGCAATCATATCTAACACCGCTTTATTATTATCATCTTGCCCCCGATAGAAATACTCTTTCATCGACTTCATCAATACGGTGATTTGGGACACTTCTCAAGAAAGAGGTGAACCGATCCCAAAAACTACTTACTGACTCCCCCGGTAGTGCCACAAAGTTGTTCACCCTATCTTTGTGGTTGAGCTTCTTTGAAACCGGATAGTAACGAGCTAAGAACACATCCCTCAATTGGTTCCATGTATAGATTGAGTTATAGGGAAGCTCAGTAAACCATATAGCAGCCTCTCCTGTTAGTGAGAGAGGAAACACTCTAAGCCCAATGACGTCCATGTCCAAGTCAGGTGTCTCTACACAACTCTTGCACACCGACCTCAGTTTGGCGATGTGAGCATGTGGATCCTCATATGGTAGCCCAAAAAATAGACCTCTAGCTTTGAGCATCTGCATTAAGCTACTAGTTACCACGAAAGTATGACCATGTGGTAGAGGAGGTAGGACAAGTGGCACATCAAAGTTAGTGATGTTAACATTTCCCCTATAGTACTCTTGAAGGTGTTGAGCAGGAGGTTGCCTCCTCGGATTACCTTCACCCGGATTATCAACCATCACTTGATTATGAGCTTCAACTGGCGGGGAGGTGGAGGATTGATCTCATCCTCGATATAAGCAGGATTGTTTTGAATGTTCA
The DNA here is from genome assembly GCA_016801875.1 of Solanum sitiens. Lineage (NCBI taxonomy): Eukaryota > Viridiplantae > Streptophyta > Magnoliopsida > Solanales > Solanaceae > Solanum > Solanum sitiens. Next base: position 514,649 of record JABWTJ010000218.1, read on the forward strand.
TTCTGTGAAGTGTACGGTTTAGTTCTGGATCAAACGGAAGTATTGGTTCTCCTCGACTCCGTGTACCTGGCATACACTAAAGCTTAAAATTAGGAAGTTATTGACTAAAACTCGGTAATGTGCTTAAAGTTAATCTAAAAGCCACGTTTCCCCGGCAGTGGCGCCAAATTTTGATACGCTCAAATTACACTTCCTTAAAGAAGTATAAGCGGTCGTATTAAGTAAAGAACCCAAATGTTAGGTTGGGGTCGATCCCACGAGGAAAATAGTTTAGACTTAACTTTAATCTACGATTACTTCTATTTTAATCAAGTCCTTTCCAAAAACAAACAATAAAAAAGGGGGTTTTGTGTAACAAAATTATTTAATTAATTCTAAGTAAACAAGTAAGAAGTTCAAATATTTGATGTTTATCAAGTAATGAGAGAAACTATGGTGTAAGTGTTCCCCATTAGGTTCATAACGCAGTAACCATAATTATAACAACTCTTTCTTAGTATCTTACATGCAAAGTGATAAGTTATGTATCCCTAATTCCTTGGTCCAGCAACTAGTGAATTTCACTCCGAACCTTGGTCCGGCTACATGTGTATACTTTACTAAACCTTACCTTTTACCTCATATTAAGCATCATAATCGATGTATGGCTTAGTTATTACTTCGCACCAATCGACACTAGACTATTAGATAGTATATATGAAATCTACGTTGATAATTCTTTTCTTATTATCTACCTCCTTGGTCCGGCAAGTAGCAACAAGGCGAATTCTAATGTGTGTACTCATTAAAAAGACTTCTAAATGAAAGAATTATCAATACATACTAGACACTATTCTAGAATTGTTATTTTAGCTAGTTTTTACCTTGTTATTTACCCATGGTTCCCACAACCCTAGTTATGGATTTAGTTACCCATGTTAACAATCACACAATTCATATTGATTATACAAGAATTCATCTACGTACTTTGATGAGATTGAAGAAAATCCAGAAAATTACTTGAATAAATCAAAGTCTTGCAACAAACGATTTCGGAAAGTAGAATATTTCCCAAAATCTCAAGTTCAACAACTAGGATAATAAGACAGAAAAATACCAAAGAGTCTAACCCCAAAAACGAGGTTTTTACAAGTATTTATAATAAAGAAGTCCTAAAATAAAAAGGAAATCTATTTAAGGAAAATCTGCCCAAAAAACACATCTGAGTCGACGAACAAACCGATGGACCGTCGAGGCCTCCCGTCGTTCCACACTTAGAATCTTTTTCAGCTGCTTTCTTCTCTAACTCACTGTTACCATCGACGGACCAGGATGATGGTCCATTGTGTGCACGATGGTCCGTCGATGGCTTCCGTTTCTCCACACATAGAATCTTTTCAAGACGGGTACTGGGGCTACTTTCTGTTAGCAATGACGGATGTGCAGGACGGTCCGTCGTGGAGATGAAGGTCCGTCGATAACTTCCGTAGCCCCACACTTGGTTAGAATTCCCCAATCTTTCTTCAGCAGCATTTTCTTCAGACGACGGTTGCCACCTACGGACCGTCAAGGGGTCGATGGACCGTCGATGGCTCTGTAGGTCATCATTTCTGCAATTTCAGCACAGTTCTTCCGCATTTTCATTCTGGATAGTTTTCCTGCAAACAAAGAGAAAAATACATTAAAACTACTACAAAAAGGCCTTAGACACACACTAAACTTAAGGAAAAAGCATTGAAAGTACCGTGAAACCAAGGTACCTCAACATCCCTTTGAGGAAGGTTCACCCATGTTTTCTCATGAGATGAGGCCCCAATTTCCCAATGAGATGAGGATCTAGCAAGTTGAATTCACTTAGGATTCTAGGATATATGTTAATATTCTACCTTGGCTAGGTAGGAACACCTTCCATTGGTGTAAGGCTCTACAACATCAATTTCCATGTTTAGCACCCATGGTCTTAGTGTCGGTTAAGGCTATAGTTTCTCTAAAGTAAAATAGACAATGGAAGTAAATGACTAGGATCCTCACTAGGATGAATTAAGGGAGGTTACTTAGGATAGGTAGAAGTAATGAACCCACCTAGACATTGCACAAGTAGCTTCTTAGGAAGTCCTAGGAAGCTGACCTAATGTATATGATTATGTTTATGTCTTTATGCATGACATTGTAGTTATTGTCTACTTGTGATGAAGATGTGCATGGTATGAGTCTATATGATGTAATCTTATCCTTATATTCAATATGTTGGTCTAAATGACTATATGATGAAGGTCTTGTATTGACATGAATGAAGTTGCCTTCACTTACTTGTTGATGTATGAATTGGATGGTAAGGCTTGTGGTCTTATGATTGGTTTACTCAGTATGTGTGAAGTTATGGGTCTTCACATATATATTGCACTAGTAGGCTTAGAGTTATTATGAGTAAGGTCTTATAATGCATTAATGTAAAGTGAAGTTGGTATATATGAAAGTTGAATGTAGCTTACTGTAACGCCTTATGGTCTTGACTTAATGTGTCTCGTAATGGGCTATACTTCGATGATGGTATGTGTTGACTCGTGTATATTGTATGTATCATTTACTTGTATCCCTAAGGTGATGCACTGCACCAAGTATCACTAGATGGTCAATTGGGGAGGTAAATGAGTAAAGGAAAGGAAGTTCACTTTCAAGGGAAAAGAGCTCACTGTAAAGTGACCTCAAATATGACTTAAATTCTATATGTGATTTTATATGATGTTTGGACTTTGATTATGTCTACATGAAGCATGTAAATGATATAAATGCTATTGGGTAAAGGTTTTATGAAGATTTACTCAAAAAGGCATGAAGTATGATTTCAAGAAAATGTACCTTTTAAACGCATGTTTTTTCGTGGTTGTCATACTTAGTGCATTCTGGTACTAATGCCATTCTTCTCTACTTTTTACACAAAGTGTAGGTTATGGATGCTTAAAGGATGTCTTGTATGGTGAAGATCTTGATAGATGATTTCTCAAGCTGAATGAAAGGAATCTTTAAGTTCAAAGATCTCCTACTTATGTTACTGTAAAGTGTTTAAATGTTGTATAGTTACGTATTATGTTTAAGGGGACATGTACCTAATGTATTATAATTTTTATTGAGTCTAAGATGGCAAAGAGACTTAATATGTATGTAATACGATATTTTTTATATATATAAGTAAAGTTTCTAGCATATGATGTCCTATAAAAAGTTTTAAATTTTTCGCTAAATTTACTATGTCAATGCGATGAATAATAACTATGAGCTTGTATAAGACCTCCGAAAAGTCAAGTACGCTATGTTACTTCTAGGGGGTGCTCCTCGGATGTTATAATCATTTCGGATAGAGGTACTCAATTTACCTCCCATTTTCGGAAAGCTTTCCAATGTGGGATTGGTACGAAGGTGAAACTTAGTACTGCTTTTCATTCCAAGACAGATGGTCAAGCGAAACACACTATCAAACACTTGAATACATGTTTAGGGTTTGCGTCATCGACTTCAAAGGTAATTTGGATTACCACCTACCTTTGATAGAATTCTCCTACAACAATAGCTACCACTCTACTATCTCCATGGCATCCTTTGAAGCACTCTATGGGAGGAGGTGTAGATCCCTAGTTGGGTGGTATGAGGTAGGTGAGTTTGATGTACTTTGTCCTGATTTGGTTTATGATTCTCTCAAGAAGTTTTGGGTTATAAGAGATAGACTAAAAGCGGCTAAATTCGACAATAATCCTATGCTGATAATAGAAAAACGGACCTTGAGTTTGAAGTAGGAGATTCGGTCTGTTTGAAAATTTCACCCATGTAAGGGGTGATGAGGTTTGGAAAGAAAGGGAAGCTTTGTCCATATTATGTGCGGTCGTATGAAATTTTGTAGAGGGTTGGGAGTTTTTCCTATGAGTTGAAATTGCCAAATGAGTTGGCCATGATTTATCAGGTATTCCATGTATGTATTTTGAAGAAGTGTATAGGCGATACGGTGTCCATTCTTCCTCTAGAAGGTTTGGGGGTAAACGAGGACCTTTTATATGAGGAGGTCCCGGTTGAGATCTTGGATCGCCAAGTTATGAAATTGAGGAATAAGGAGGTTGCCTCCGTAAAGGTTCTATGGAGGAACCAGCAGGTTGAGGGTGCAACATGGGAGGTCGAGGCCAACATGAAGACTCGCTATCCTCATCTTTACCCCCCTTACTCCTAGCCAAGATTAAGGTTAGTAATTCCTTATATGATTATTGTGAATAATGTTGAACTTATCATGTTTTTCTAAATATGTGCATATTGTAGTAGAAATTCATGTCTAACTTGAGTTCTTGTCTTTCCATGAAATATGTTTAATATGTTGGCTTTCACTTTATTGTGTTGTGGTCTATGAGTGTTCATGGAAGATTATAATGAGCATAATTGATATTGTTTTGATAATAAATCAACATGTCAACTTTTAATGTTCATATTGATCTCATATTTAATTGGAGAAGGTAGTACCTCCTTATCTAATATGAAAAGTTGAGTTTTGTTATGGTATGTGTGGATTAAGTTTCTATTTGTTAATGTTATGTTTATATGTTGAAAAGAGTTGATATTTCCTCCTATGATTTGTGACTCATTATGATATTGTTGGTTGGTTGGCTGCTAGTCTTGAGTCTTTCCTCCTATAGAAAGGTTTAGAGTGTCATTCGGGGACGAATGTTCCTAGGGGGGAGGTATTGACACACCCGGAAATTTCCATGACCTATACTAGAGCTTAATATATAAAGTAATAATGATTTTAGGTCAAAATAAGTGTAAATAACTTGTTTTAAAAGTTTTGGATCCAAATCATTAAAGAAAAGCCTTAATGTTCAGAAACTAGCAAAATTTAACTAGTTGACGTCCCTATGTTTGGGGAAGGTTTCCGAGTGTCAAATGAAGTCTAAAACTTATAAAAAGACTTTGTACTGGTATATTGTAGTATATAGAGTCTAAACGTCCGATAACTACACCCCAAGGATCACCAGAAGGGTCTTTGGGAAGGACCCCAACATGGGTGGACATGCTGCAAAAGAAGCCTGTGAAAGTCAAGAATTGGTGGGCTACTGGTCCACGCGCAGCCAACACGGACCTCACTGCCTCAAATTATTTTTGTAAAATAAAATGCGTGTTGGCCCCGCGACACGGAGACACTTCCCAGATTCATAAAAAGTCGTATTTTGGGTGTTTTGACTTCACAAATAAACCCATTTAAGTGAAGGGTCTTTTGGGTAATTTAATGGGTGACTATATAATGTATTAGGGTCATTTTTAGATCAATTTCATCACTCAAAATCAAGTCCCATAATTTGAAATAAAAAATCTCTCCCTCTTTTCCAAATTATCTCCTCCTCCAAAACTCCATTGAAGACCAAAAGAGCTCCAAGAAGAAGATCAAGACTTCAAGTTCTTCAACCCAATTTCGTGGCTTTCTCATCTATAATGTATGGTTTATTTCACACTTGGGATTCCTTTCCCCAAGAGGTCCTTCAAAAGATGATTTCTAAATCCCCCAAAACAAGGGTTTTTCTCCGCACAGTGGTCTTCTTTCTAAAACAAAATTGTGAGTTAATTGTTATGGATTATGATGAATTAATGTTGTTTAAGTATGAATTAATGGTTAATGGATGAATTACATTGAGATTTCCCTTTACCCATGTCTTTCCCCTAAATCCCTAATTCCTTGGATTGATTAAGATGAATTGTTGAGGGTGATAAACATGTCAATTATTTACTTTGATTTTAGTTATGTTAATAATTAATGAATTGCCCTATTTCATATGTTGGTTGTTAGTTGATGGGTATTGGAGTATGAAGTCCTTTGATCTCAGAAGGGTCTTGATTCTCATCTCAATTATGCAAGGTGAAATCTATTGTTGTGATAATGATGCTATAGCTAATTGTGTTGTTGTGATGTTGTTGACAAGGATCCCTCATCCCTAACCCTAGATCTATGAATTGGCTATGAAGTACGTAATTATGTTATGGTATGATCATTATAGGATTGAATGTAGTTTCTCATGATTATAATGTTGGGTCTAAAAGTGAAAAGATAGTTCTGACTTATGATCACCTATGAGCTGTTATGATAAGATGTTTACATAAAAGTATAAAAGAGACTAATGTGAACTTGTATGATGATATATGATGATTACTAAAGGGAATAATTGATTAGCACCGAAAGGGCATGAAAATGAGATGGAGGTCCCACATTATTAAGTCCGGCCTCCCACATGGGTTTCTTTACGTTAGTAAGTCTGGATTCCTAATATATGTGTTGTCTCATTAGATGGAAACCCTCACATTAGTAAGTCAAGGTTTCTAGAAGCAATCTCCTTGTCCCTTAACTATGTGCCCGCATAGGACTCTAGCTTAGTGGATACACCTAGATAGCTACGTACGAATGGTTGCACTTTAGGCAAGTCTCTTTTCGGTGTGGGAGTAGAACACCGGATTCCGTGTAGCTCACATGGTCTCATGTCGGTTATGACACTTCTTTCCCTAAAGTAAAGGTATGAACAAGTTATGTATGTGAACTTCTATTGGGGTTGTCTTAAAGGTTAGTACATAGTGTGAGGGAGGGTATGGGACTTCTCTTACACATTGCACATGTGGGATCCCATAGGATGGTTCTAGTAGTGTTCTATTAAGATTATGATTATGGTTATGATTATGTTGATAAGCTATGAATAGATTTGATATATGAAGCATTTTATATTTGAGAATTTGTTGTAAGTATGAAATGGGTTTGTTAATGTGATACTTAGCTTAGAATAGGGTTATAGGGCTTTATTCTTGGCATAGCACAAGTGTTGCTTGAGTTACTTATATGCTGATATGATGTTCGCCATATGTTTTATTGAATTATTGGTCATTATGCATAGTTTTACCTAAATGGTGCATTTTCTCATGCATTAACCTTTTTAATGCATATGGAGCATACATAGTACATGTGGTGTGTACTAACCCATATTTCTTCCCTTCTCCCAAATATTGTAGGTTCGGGTTGTTGAAGTATCATTGAGGCTAAAGCAAGAAGGGTTGGACTAGACTCTCCAAGTTTTGGTATGGTCTCTAGTTCGATGATCCTACCACACACTCTATCTTAGTAGTAGTATTGTCTAGTAGAAATTCATTTCTTTACTATTGTTGAAGATATTGATGTAAGCTCTATGTGGCAATTCTTAATTTGTGTAAGGGCTTTGACCGGATTGTTTGACTTCGTTATAGATGGTTGATATGAGACAAAGTATTAGACTAAATTCATATGCGTTCTTATGATATATTGCGAGAAGCCTATGTATGCTTCCTATGTAGAGGTCTATGTAAACCTCCATGCTATAGAAGCAAATGTTTTAATTTTTCTGCGATTTTGACTTATGATTTGCCATGACGAATGTTAAGAGTCTTGTCTTAGTCCTCATAGAGAACGACGACTCCCGTTAAGCCTAGGGGGTACTTTGGGTCGTAACAGTCATTCCCTCATATGCTTAGCTCATAGGTCATAGATGAGAGTTCATCCAACCTAAATCATGTGAGAAATCCCTTCACATGGACATAGCATATGTAAAGCACCATCTAGTTTATGGTACGCATGAATACACCATTCAAGGCCCCTCTATTGACTAGATCTTTATTCTTGTGTATGTGTACACTAGTATGTGAGAAAACATTTCACATAACACATAAATTCCACACATGTTTATACTTCATTTCATTCATGCATAAGTGTACAAGTGTAACTATATGAGCAAAGCTTTCATATAAACACAATTAGACACTAGGTATAATCATACTTCATCATACCACATACTTCACATTATACCATATAAGACATGTTCATAACACACTTCATGGGCTCAAACATAGCATGCATAATAGAAGACATTAGTGAATATGAGGAATACCTTTCATTTAGACACCATGACCTATACTACTTGTAAGCATGCATGTTGACTGAGGGTGTGTGTACATTTGTCAATATGATCACATAATGGATATCAAAAACATATTGAGGCAGCCACCCTCTTAGGACCACAATACATTTTCAAGCATAGACCACACAACACACATTGCGTAGGAGGCAAGATAACCTCATATTACACTTTAACACTCCTAACATTAGCTATTCACACATTCACATAGGGGTACATGGATATGGGTCATCAATCGTTAATACTTCATTAATGGTAGAACCTACACATGATCTTAACAAAACCATTTACATACTCATAACAATAGTAACATAACCTAGATCACAACTAAAGTAGAAGACTAGGAACAAGTTACACATAAGGTGTTCATCGTAACCACTTATTCATATATTCATCAATTTGCCTTCAAAGCCGTGGTCAACACATATATAATGACAATAAAGTAAATACCGCCACCATAAGTGGACCATACCACATAATGTCATACAAGGCTTCATCAACTACAATGATATTGAAAAGTAGAGTCGAAGAGACATTCTTACCAATTCATCAACCTTTGATCATCATTGATCAATACACCTTTTTCATCATCAATACATTATAGTGTAGTAGCTACTATAACATCATACAAGCCATTACATATATATGAGAAAGTAGAGAGTCAAAGATCACTTACTAATATTCTTTAGTTTGATCAACATGGTTAACATTCATAATATAACAATAAGGGCAGTAGCTAAAGACATAATAATCAAGTTTAACTCATGCTTTATCTACCCTATACTGAGATCACATTATGTTTATAGCATTATCAACGTTTAAGCTAAAACATGTAGATTAATCCTTATCAAGATTCCTTTGATTTGTTCATCAAGGGTTTATACCCACAATTTATTTATAATATCAACCTAAGACAGTAGATACAATGACATTTACACAATCAAAATCCTACAACAAACACCATGAAGCCAAACTTATAGTGAATACATAGAACATAGGCTAGTTTTATTCAAATTTTCATACATTGATCCACAGGGTTCATTCATCAACAATTCAACATCAATATACTTATATAACAGTATATATCACAATTCAATCAATAACAAGCCACGATCACAATGCCCATGCAAGGGGTAAATCGAGTTTGGGAAGGGACATGTGTTCATAATGCAATTGGATTAAAATTCACGTTAAAACCAATACATTATCATCAATTTATCATGATTAATCCATTAAAATGTTTTTAGAAAGAACCCATGGCTACATTGAAGAAGAAGAAGAGATTTGATCATGAAAACTTCTTTGAAAACTTTGAGATTAACTCTCCAAGTGAAAGGTTACTTAGAGATGAAGGATCACCATAATTTTATTACATGAAGAATCCACTAAAAATTGGTGAAGAATCCATGAGAATCCAATCTACAAGCTGACCTTTAACTTCACCTTCGATGGAGGTTTCTAGAGGGAATATTTTGGGAGAGGGAGGTTTGATTTTGATTTGAGGATGGGTAAGGGCTATTTACGTTTTAGATAATCTATATATACTTAAAAATAGGTAAATAAACCGCCTAGGGTCAGGTTTGCACGTGGGGTGAATTTCTCATTCACCCCATAATTAGGCAGCGTGCATGGCCATTCTGCAGGCCTGCATCGATGAACACAGTTGACGCCTCATTGGCCCATCAATGAGCCGTTTCTGGCTTCTGTAGTTTTGGTATGAGGATGTCCTATTGCCAAGCCTTCCCCAGTCTAAGTGTCCATCGATGTCTCCCCATCTACGGGGCATTGGTGGACTGACGAGGCATCGTTTGTCTCGTCGATTGACACTACCAAGGCAGTATCTAGACAGCCTTTAGGTCCTTCTTGAGGGCCTCTTTCGGGGCACTTGGGAAGTTGTACCCGGACGTTTCCAACGTAAGTATGCACATTAACAAGTAAAGGACCTTACACATCAGTTTCACCCAAAACAATTACACGTAACATGTCCAAACATGCTAGGCCCCATCAAGATACATACATGCATGTCTCAAGGACTATCATTCGAACGTCTTGGACGTTCTTGAACGTTTGACCTCTAAACTTAATGAAACTACATACAGTGCTTATAAAAATCATTATAACTCATTTATGGACCTCATAAGCTCATGACACAGACATAAGCACATAAAAACACATAAGGCCCCTTAGGTGACTAGTCGTCGAACGTCTTGGTCATCCCTTGACGTTTGACCTCCAAATGACTTCAATTCACCCAAGCATACTTTAAGTCACTTTATTAACATGTTAAGAACCTAATAGGCATAAGTGAGGCTCTAGACACCCTAACTGATTTTGGGGGTCTTACAATATCCCCTACTTGGGAACATTCGTCCTCGAATGACACTTAGAAAACTTTAATCAAAACAAGGACTTCAATGAACCATAGAGAAGCTCATAACAGTCATAACATATTCATATATAAGTTAATGAACCAAACTTACAAGGAACACACTTGAAACCATTTAGCACTCAATGCACACAAGCAAGCAAAACTTTTGTTCACTCATTCTTTAATTCATCAAACACAAAGGCTCTTATCATGTTCATAGGAGGAACATCCTTCTCCTGATAATAACTTGGTCATTACACTTATATTCATTAAGAGCTCATCTTACAACCACTATTAAGTCACACGTTTGTCACACTTAGGCAGATTCCAACAACACTCAAGAAACAATTAGGCACTCATACTTCAATGCACATAGACTTGAGTTTAATAGGTTTACAAAGATCTTCATTGGTTAGACCTATTACCATAAAGGTCATACTCAACCATACCATTCTTAGTTGTGTCCATTGAGGAATTTTCTTCTCCTCAACACACTTACATGTATCATGAGTTCACACCCAAGCAAGGCACAATGTCAATCCCCTTTTAAAATGGGAAATTCTCAACTTTTAAACCAAGGCATGGTCATGTTTTTTTCCTAGTGAAGTCTAAATGTCACACCAAGCACATCACAATTAATAGGAAGCTATTTCACATAATTTCAATTTCTAACATAGCAATAGCCTTCACAGTAAGCATCATTTGGGAAAAATAACACAGATCACAGGCACACACAAGGACACTAGCTAATCATGCCTTCACATTTTCAAAAATGAGCCTACAGTCATGCTTTCCAGACCATAAAAGTCACATAGTTGTCAAGAGACTCAACATATTTCATTTTAAAGAGGCTCAAATTCTCAATATAAGGATAAACCTTACATATCAAAATTGACTAAAACCAAATTTCTTACCTTATCTCATGAAGTCAAATGCACAACTAGCATATCAAGATGCAAATCAACATAACATAACCATATAGTTAAGAAAAATTCTTTTTCAAGTACTTTAGAATCTTCAATACCCATAAGATAGTGTCAATCAAGACATACCAAACATGTAAAAGTCATGCAATTCATACTTTATGCAAAACTCAATTGATGAACAAGCTTACCAAAAATTCATTAGATTTAAGTTCAATCAAAAATAGAAGGACAAGGTAGAAAATATCTACAACCTTACTACTCCATCACCCCCCCCCCACTTAGGGTAAACCCAATTACGATCAACTTAACCCAACCTAGAGAGCATAAACTTAACAACCTTCATTTTTCATCACTTAAAAGTGATTACCACTTTTAAAAGGAATTACAGTGAGTCAACCAAGGCATTCTAAACCTGATCATGTATGAAAATTATCCCCAAAATTTCAAGTTATGTCATATTATTCAATCACATAAGGTTTATTTATACAATACAATAGACACCAAGGTCATACAACATTAGCAGAAACAATAGAAGAGACTTAGCCTTATAATTTCTTCTTTTTATTTGGACATTACAGTAAGGTGATTTCTAAGTCAATCCAACCCATATCATCACCCTACCATGACAAGCATACTACCTTCACACCTAGGACAAAGTCTATACAAAGAAATCCAATCCATACTAGGCAACTTATCAAGGACTACATTTATACAAAGGGAAAACATTAAACACTTTTAAGCACATATTCATAGGGTAGCATGCTTCTATAGGCAGTCACGCAGCATTTCAAGCTCAAATCATAATATTAGGCTAGGATCATGTAAAACCATATAGTAACAAATCATTCCAAAGAAACTCATTTTAACCATAATAACTTCTAACATGCTTTAATCATATCATTACATACATTTCTCAATATAACATGCCATAAGTAACATAAATCTCATACATAGCCATAAATGACATCACGTCATCAAAACATGCCAAAATTCACCTTCACGCATACTCAGAAAACCATAAAACAAAAATAAGCATCAAAACTCACCTTTTCTCCCTCAAGCATATAGTATAATCTCATCCAAGCAACAACATCTAAATGACCTCCGGACAAGAAAACATAAGAGAGAGATCTTATAGAGTTATGTTATATGGCACGATATAAGAATGATGAAGAAGGGAAACTCTATCGTCCTATAGCCTCCCATACCATTTGAGTGTTGCGACTCACCACAAATGATATGAGACTCTACTAGACGTGGCAATATGAGACTTCCTGGATCCTACACCACTTTTAAAACTTCATGCTCTGATACCACGTTTGTCACATCTGGGGAGCACCCTCTTCAAGTAACATGGTGTACTTGACCTCTAGGATGCCGTATAAAAGCCCATAGTTATCATTCATCGCATTGTTATAGTGATTTTAGCGGAAAATTTAGAACATTTCATAGAACATAATATGCTAGAAACTCTACTTCATATATATTTATAACATAAGTCATAATACATGTTTAGACCTTATGTCTCTTTGTCATCTTAGACCCAAGAACATTAGAGTACATTAGGGACACGACCCTTATTACATAATACATATTTATAATACTAAAGAACTTTACAGTAAACTAAACATTAGGACATCCTTGGACTTAAGGATTCCTTTCCTTGAGCTTGAGAATCACATATCAAGCTCCTCATTTATAGATACATCCTTTAAGAAACAATAACCTAAACTTTATGTAAAAAGTAGAGAAACATGGAGTTAGTACAAGAATGCCCCAAGTATGGCAACCATGCAAAAATATGCATTTAAAAGGGACATTTTCTTGAAATCATATTTCATGCCTTTTTAAGTGAATCTTCGTAAAACCTTTATACAATAACATTTATATCATTCAGATGCTTCATATAGACATATTCAAAAGCCAAACATCATATAAAATCACATATAGAACTTAACTCATATTTGAGGCCACTTAACAGTGATCTATTTTGCTTTACACTGAGCATTTGCTTCTTTACAGTGAACTTCTTCTTTTAACTCCTTAGCCTTCCAAGTAACATCTCTAGTGATAAAAGTTGCAATGCATCACCTTAAGGACACAAGGAATCAATCATACATCATAAATAAGCCATCACCTACCATCATAAAAGTATAGTGCACATAGACACATTTAAGCCAATACCATAAGAATATTACACTAAGCTACATCAACTTGCATACATACTAACCTTACTTCAAATCAATGCATTATAAGACCTTATTCATAATCATACTCTAAGTCTACTAGTTCAATGTATATGTAAAACCCATAACCTCACACATACTTAGTATTCCTATCATAAGACACAAACCTTAACATCACATTCCTACATCAACAAGTAAGTGAAGACAACTTCATTCATGTCAACAGCATACATCATATAGTCATTAAGACCAACATAATGCATATAAGAATAATACCACATCATATACACTCATACCATGCACATCTTCATAACAAGTATACAAATACTACCATTCCATGCATAAAGACATAAACATAATCATACTCCGTAGATCACCTTCCTAGAACTCCCTATGGAGCCACTTGTGCAATGTCGAAGTGGGTTCATTACTTCCACATATCCTAAGTAACCTTTCTTAGGTCATCCTAGTTAGGGTCTTAGTCATTTACTTCCATTGTCAATTTTACTTTAGGGAAACTATAGCCTTAACAAATTATAAGACATGGGTCCTAAAAATGGAATTTGGTGTCATCCCCTCACACCAAAAGAGTGTATCTTACTTGCCAAGGTAACATATGAGAATCATGCTAGCATATTAGGTGATATCACTTGGTAGTTCCTATGTGGCAAGCATAGTTTATGGAACTTGGAGGCCATAATAGAAACATCCCTCTATGCCCTTTGGCTATGAGGATTTCTACCTCATGAGATTTATGGTAGACCTTCCTTCGCACATTGGGAAGGGACACACACTCATACACAAGTTCACTCGGTGCTAAGCTTAGTTCCCTTTATTAAAAGCCTTTATTAAAATTACTTTATAAAATTAGGCTTAGGAGATTCATCCCCTCATATGCTTATCTCATAGGTCATAGATGAGAGTTTAACAACCTAAATCATGTGATAAATCCCTTCACATAGACATAGCATATGTAAAGCACCATCTAGTTTAGGGTACACATGAATCCACGTTTCAAGGCCCCTCCCTTGACTAGATCTTCATTCATGTGTGTATATATACTTATATGTGAGCAAACCTTTAACATAAAACATAAGTACCACACATGTATATACATCATTTAATTCATGCGTAAGTGTACAAGTGTAACTATATGACCAATGCTTTCATATAAACATAATTAGACACTAGGTATAATCATACTTCATCATACCACTACTTCACATTATACCATATAAGACATGTTCATAACACACTTTCATGGACTCAAACTTAGCATGCATAAAATAGACATTAGTGAATTTAGGACTACCTTTCAGTTAGACACCATGACCTATACTACTTATAAGCATGCTTGTAGAGTGAGGGTGTGTGTACATTGGTCAATATGATCACATAATGCCTATCAACAACACATTGAGGCATAAACCCTCTTAGGACCACAATACACTTTCAAGAATAGACCTCAGAAAATACAATAGCATAGGAGGCAAGCTAACCTCATATTACACTTTAAGACTCCTAACATTAGCTATACACATTGGGGTACATGGGTAGGGTTCATCAATCCTTAATACTTCATTAATAGTAGAAACTACACATGCTATTAACACAACCATTTACATGCTCATAACAATAGTAACATAACCTAGATTCACAACTAAAGTAGAAGACTAGGCACAAGTTACACATAAGGTGATCATCATAACCACTCATTCATATATTAATCAATTTACCTTCAAGGCCATGGTAAACACACATATAATGACAATAAAGTAAACACCGCCACCATAAGTGGACCGTACAACACAATGTCATAAATAATTTTATCAACTAAAATAATATAGAAAAGTAGAGAGGAAGAGACATTCTTACGAATTCATCTACCTTTGATTATCATTGATCATACACCTTTTTAATCATCAATACATTATAGGGCAGAAGCTAAATATACATTTAGTCATGACAGAAACCATGTACAAGTCGCTACAAGATCATATTATAACATAATACAAGGCATTACATATATACTAGAAAGTAGAGAGTCAAAGATCACTTATTAATATTCTTCACTTTGATCAACATGATTAACATTCATAATATACCAATAAGGGAAGTAGCTAAAGACATAATAATCAAGTCTAAATCATGCTTCATCTACCCTAAATTGAGATCACATTATGTTCATAACATTATCAACCTTTAGGCTAAGACATGTAGATTAATCTTTATCAAGATTCCTTCGATTTGTTCATCAAGGGTTTATCAATTTATTCATAATATCAACATAAGTTAGTAGATACAATGATCATTATACAATAGAAATCCTACAACAATCACCATGAAGCTAAACTTACAGTGAATACATATAACATAGGCTAGTTTTGTTCAAATGTTCATACATTGATCCACATGGATCATTCATAAAAAATTAAACATCAATATGCTTAAATAACAGTAGATATAAGTAATTCAACGTAATAGAATCAAAATTCAATCAATAACAAGTCACGATCACACTGCCCATGCAAGGGCTAAATCGAGTTTGGGAAGGGACATGATTTCAAAACTGCAATTGGATTAAAAATCACGTTAAAACCAATACATTATCATCAATTTATCATGATTAAGCCATTAAAAACGTTTTCAGAAAGAACCCATGTCTAGATTGAAGAAGAAGAGATTTGATCATGAAACTTCTTAGAAAACTTTGAGATTAACTCTCCAAGTGAAAGGTTACTTTGAGATGAAGGATCACCACACCTTTATTACATGAAGAATCCACTAAAAATTAGTGAAGAACACATGAGAATCCAAACAACAAGCTGACCTTGAACTTCACCTTCAATGGAGGTTTCTAGAGGTGATATTTTTTGGAGGGGGGGGGGTTGATTTTGATTTGAGGATGGGTAAGGGCTATTCACGTTTTAGATCATCTATATATACTTAATTATAGGCAAATAAACCTCCTAGTTTCAGATTTGTACGTAGGGTGAATTTCCCATTCACCCCATAATGAGGCAGCGTGCATGGCCATTCTGCAGGCCTGAATCAACGGACACAGCTGACATCTCATTGTCCCATCGACGGGCCGTTTGTGGCTTTAGTCGTTTGGGTATGAGTATTTCCTGTGGACAATCCTTCCCCAGGCTAAGTTTCCATCGACACCTCCCCATCGACGAGGCATTGGTGAACTAATGAGGCGTCTATTGACACTGCCAAGGCATATCTCGACAACCTTTGGGTCCTTCTTGAGGGCCTCTTGCGGGGCACTTGGGAAGTCGTACCCTGATGTTTCCAACGTAAATATGCAAATTAACAAGTCAAGGACCTTCCACATCAGTTTCACCCAAATCAATTACACGCAACACGTCCAAACATGCTAGGCCCCATCAAGACACACAGATGCATGTCTCAAGGACTATCTCTCAAAAGTCTTAGACGTTTGACCTTTAAACTTCATGAAACTCCATACACTGCTTATAAAAATCATTATTACTCATTTTAAGGACCTTATAAGCTCATTACACACACATAAGCACATAAAAAACCCTTAGATAACTAGTCGTCGAACGTCTTGGTCGTCGCTTGATGTTTGACTTCCAAATGACATCAATTAACCCAAGAATACTTTAAAGCACTATATTAACATGTTAAGAAGCTTATAGTCACAAGAGAGGCTCTAGACACCCTAACTCATTTTGTGGGGCTTACAATTTCCTTGTCTTTTGTCTTGTACGTTAACTGCATCTGTTTGTGTTATGTCAGATTGGGCGTTATCCGATTATTAATGATCTCTGTAATCATATAAGTATGCTGGTACATGGTAGTCTATAATTAATTATATTTATGTATAAATGTTTCTATAAATCTACTTGGGCGTATACACATCTACTTTTGTTTATTCTTGACTGTCTTCTCTGCATTTATCGTTAAGAAGTGACCTTTGATGTGGTTTGTCTGGTCTCTAATCATAATAATAGTTCAATGCTTAAGGGTATGAGCAAAAGTAAATGCAAATATATTCATCGAATTTTATCTTAATTTTATCTGAATAATGTTGTTTTCTAGAAATGTTAACTCAACTTTACATTATTTTTAATTTGATCTGGTTCTGAGTAATTCAAACTGACATAGCATCACTTCCTAGAAAAAAATAATATGTCTGGTTAGGCTTGGTTTCAACCATCTGGGATATAATGTCTTCTTTTCCCGAAATCAATTCTATTGCTCTCTTCCTTTCTTGGAACTATCACGTGATATGTATCGATGTATCGAACTACTCAATTTGACTCAACTGTACTAGATGAGGTACATTCACGATAGTTAGAGATCACATATATTATTCTGAACATAAATTAAATAGCGAGCTTATTTCACACGTTAAAGAATCTCCCAAAACAATGTTACCATTTGCAACACCCTAACAATTCTCAAGTGTCTAATGCAAGTGGTGTGAGCTTGTATAACTAATGTCGTTTTTATTTGCTATATACATAAGAAATCTAAATGGATCCCTCACTATACTGACGTCATAAGACATAATTTTGAGAAAAGAACATCTACTAGGATGACACAACTTTTTCAAGATGTTAGGAAAAACTTGCCTCTGGGCCACATTGGATGGGGGATGCGGTATTCAACGAAATGAAGGGGCACTGGGAGTCTCCTTCATTAAAGAAGAAGTCCGAACAAAACAAAAAAAATCGTGCTTAAAATGCTGGTGCTTCACTTCATACATGTGGTTGTATACCTCATCGAGTGATTTATAAGAGAATGGTAATCATAAATCCTTTTAGATATATTTCTTTTAAGAAAATAGAATCATTTTCAAAGTTGATAACACAAATATCTTCCTTCCTTATAGAAAGAATTTATTGGAAAAGAACCCTCAGTTTCAGAATTTTATTTTCGAACTAATCGCAAGAAAAGTGATAAAAGTTGGGTAAATGAGAAAGTTGTAACTGCTTATGTAAGTATTCATTCGCACTATTCTTTTGTAGATTATGTAATTTATTCCTGATTTTTTTATCTTATTGTTGGAGCTCATCTTTTATGGTACTGGAATTTCAAGTTGGTGTTGTACAATTATAACAATATGCATAAATCTATGAAGCCCTGCAATGCCTATGAAATGTGAAATGAAATTGTTTTTTTCCCTTGAAAACTTCAATAAATAAGTTCTCAAATGTTTTTTGTCTTCTTTTATAAAAAGTATATGAAATCATTGTCCATCTAGAGAGAGTTGCTTTTCATGTAATTTCGTAAGGTTCCTGTAAAGTGAATTTACATACTATAGTTGGTCAACTCCAACTGTTAGGCATCAAGGTTTGTTATTTATGATAGTTGGTCAATTTTCAGTAAATTTTTAATTTTGAGTCATTTTCTTGAATTTGTTTACTTAAGTTTAAAAATGATTTTGTTAGCTACAATACATGAGATATAGCCCAGGACTAGGAAACTTACTTAATCAAAAGATAGGTTATGCTACTTAAAGAAGAGAATTTACACCACCTAAATAGATTCGTAAGACATCTAGCCCTGGAGGAGTGATTAAGAGTAGAGATACCATCAAAACTTTTATGATTTCTTTTTATCCAAATACACCATAAAATACTAGCAGATACCATTCTCTAGATATTTTTGATGGTGAACTGAATTAGGAAACAATAAAGTGATAATGTCGTTATAAGTTTCTGGACTGCAAATTAAATGACAAACCCTGTTAATAGATGTCACTTCTAGTTGCTTCATAGCCTGGTGCTGCTTTTTTGACAAGTACTAGAAAAACTTTTGAATTTTTAGTATACCTATCCATGTAAAGCCATAGTAACTCACTCTGAATAGACTGTAGAGAATATAATAATTAAATTGAATGTTCCATTCTACCCTCTCATCTTGCTAGATAATATTAAGTGATATTGGAACAATGGTACTAGTTACACTGTCACAGTGGAGCCAGCTACCCAACCCAACTATGATCCCAAAATTACTAATATTTGTATTACAGTCTACATACATGAGTTATCATCACATTATTTTATCTTTAAGGTCCACATAATATTTTCCTTTAAGCATTGTCTCAAATAACCTGTTTTGATGTCGAATCATTTTGAAAGAAAGAAACAAGAACTATTAGCTTCTCAAAGTGCATCAGTTGCCGAATGAGAAACTAATCCAGCAGTTGGTCAACCTTCTCAAATGACAGAAATGGATAACTGGGTGCAAAATGTTTGTAGAAACAAAAAAGTAAGAGTGAAAGGTCTTGTATCCCTAGGTCGATTTGTAAAGGCATCATCTAAACAATCAACATCGGCTTTATCGAGAGAAATTGATGAGATGATTAAAGCTCAGGTAAATGCTTCCAATGTGACTTATATACTCAATTGCAGAAAGAGCGCCACAAAAATAAGAGGATGAAGAAGGAATTAGACTTATTGAAGAATCATGTATACAATGCATCCTCTTCAAATGGGCAATCATCTCAAGATGACAATCAAGCTTATGAGGATGAAAGCAGTGATGACTCTGATAGCGTGAGTGATAGTGGTTCTGCCCAAGACTCTGATAGCGTGGATGAAAGTGACTTTAATAAGGATTGAGATATTTGACAGCACTATGTAGGATTCTAATTTGAATTGTATTTTGTTTTTGTCCGTTTAATAAGTCTTGCATGAATTGATCTAGGTCCTTTTAGCCTACAATTTGGATGTTGTAATGAACATTATGTGATCTTAATTCTAGGTTGGATGAATCATTATTTAGATTTGATTTATATCTATTTAGCTACTTCCCTAAATGAATATTATAGATACATAATGATTTATGAGCAAAACTAGGGAAGTTACTTGATTATCTATAACTCTCTACTTTCTACCATATATGTGATATAGTGCACCAGTTGTATCATGATCTTATAGCGGCTTGTATATGGCATCTTTTATGCTTAAAGTACATTAACTACTGCCCTTTGTTGATAAACATGTCTTATTGGTCAATGATTATCAAAGGGTGAGAAATTGGTAAGAACGCTTATCTCCTCCACTTTCCTTATAGTATTGTAGTTGATAAAGCCTTGTATGACATTGTGTGTTATGGTCCACTTATGGTGGCGGTGTTTAATTTATGTAATTATATATGTGTTGACCATGGCCTTGAAGGCAAATTGATAATTATATGAATGAGTGGTTATGATGATCACTTTATGTGTAACTTGTGCCTAGTCTTCTATTATAGTTGTGAATCTAGGTTATGTTACTAATGTTATGAGCATGTGAATGGCTATGTTAAGATCATGTGTAGGTGCTGCCATTAATTAAGTGTTAAAGATTAATGACCCCTACCCATGTACCCTATGTGAATGTGTGAATAGCTAATGTTAGGAGTCTTAAAGTGTTCTATGAAGTTAACTTGTCTCCTATACTATTGTGTGGTGTGTGGTGTGTGGTCTATGTTTGAAGAGTATTGTGGTCTAAGAGGGTGGCTGCCTCAATATGTTTTTGATATCCATTATGTGATCATGTGACCAATGTACACACACACTCACACTTCATGTATACTTGAAAGTAGTAAAGGTCCATGTTGTCTAAATGAAAGGTAGTTCTCATATTCACTAGTTTTTACTACAATGCATGTAAATATGTTTTCTTTACTAGGATGACTTGATAGGTGTACTAGTATGGGCAAGAGTATGGGTCCTTGTCTATGCATTGCACATGTGTACCTTGATAGGATAGTTCCTAGGTTTGGTTTTTATGTGCATGAGTATGAATGTATGAACATGTGTGACTTAATGTGTTATGTGAAAGGTTTGCTCACATATATGTATACACTCACACACATCAAAGATGATCTAGTTAATAGAGGGTCCTTGAAAGGTGTGCCCAAGAATACTCTACAACTAGATAGGTGCTTGAATATGTTATAAGCATATGGGAGTTAATATCCTAATCTTATGTTTTATGAAAAATGATAATAAAGGCTTTTTCAATAAAGGGAACTTAGATTTGCCCCGAGTGAATATGAACATGAGTGTGTGCCCCTTCCCAATGTGGTAAGGAAGGTTTACCATAAATCTCATGAGGTGGATTACCACAATACCTCAATTGGTATAAATAGGGTTTCCATAAATGAATAACTATAATGCCCCATCGGTCATAAAGAGGGTTTTCACATGTACCTCCAAGTTTCATAACTATGTTGCCACCATAGGATACTAGCTAGTGGATCCACCTAGAAATTTATGTCACGATTGGATCTACTATGGCCGGTAGACCACCTTCTTTTGGTTTGGCATTTCATGACATCGGATTCCATGTTTAGCATCACATGGTCTATGTTGGTTAAGGCTATAGTTTCCCTTGAGTAAAATGGACAACGGAAGAAATGAACTAGGTTTCTAACTAGGATGACCTAAGGGAGGTTACTTAGTATAGGTGGAAGTAATGAACCCATCTAGACATTGCACAAGTGACTCTTTAGGAAGTCCTAGTAAGGTGACCTAATATATATGATTATGTTTATGTCCATATGCATGACTTTGTAGTATTGGTCTACTTGTTGTAATGAAGATATTTGTCACGACTGGAATCTAGACCCCAGACGAGACCGGCGTCGTTGACCTCTCAGAGGTCGCAGACAAGCCTACTTGCATCATTCTTACTTCAGCTAGGTTAATTTTAGCGGAAAATTTGAACTTTTTGTTTTCTTATTTCATGCTAAACATTTTAAACTTAACATCATGGGCGTTCACAAATCAACCATCTAATATAGAGATAGTCAAATGAAAGAAACAATACAATACTGTAATAAAGGTATAATTGCCAAAATGGCACCAATATAATGTCTGAAATAAAAACGGAAAGAAACACTAGTGGAACATGCTCCACTAGCTAAAGCCTATATCTAAGCTAGATAATAACGGTAGACATCCTCGAAAGCATGAGGGCCTACCAAGTCCGGATCAAAGCTCCACGTCCGGATAGCTGCAACGTCAACATGTAAGCTCTAGCGTCCACCTGTGCCTGCACCTAAAAATATAGAGTTGTATGGGATTAGTACACACTTGTACTAAGTATAGTTATATGCAAGCACACACCAAGGACATGCATGAGAAAAGATAGCTCTTTCCTAACAACATGATTATGGAAAGTCAAGTCAGTGGACTTGCCAAATTGGGATTAGAAAAGTCAGTGAACTTTCCAAATTTGGATTAGGAAAGTCAGTGAGCTTTCCAAATTTGGATTAGGAAAGTCATGCCATGAGAGTAACATGCATCATCATACTTATGATATTGCACACAGCGCATAACATCTTACACATAACACTTATCACATAGCATATATCACAAAACATCTTTCATAACATTCATTCATATGCCATGACACCTTGGAATCATGGACTTGACATTAAGACTTTCCAAAATGAGGGCTCAACATATGGCACCTCAACTAGGGAGTCTTCATTAGCAAACACAGAGTCTCCTTCGTTCATTCATATGTACTTCATTTCATTTCGTTCATAGGCCAGTGTGAACACCGGCTATACCTAGGATGTAGTTTAAGACTTTCATCGGGTTTGCTGTGCAATGATCAAGAATAACCTAGTGTCATTACATGAGTCTAGCTCACCTCTTGATTATCATCCTAACACCTTTGGTATCGTTCATTTCATTATGTGCTTCATTTGAGGTTGGCCTCATTCATTCATTGGGAACTTTAACTTTAACCGAGATAGATCATCTGAGCATCATGAAATCTAGTGTCTCCCCCACACCGAAAAGAGGTGGAATCACTGATCAAGGGGACCCAAAACATGCTAGCATACATGGGAATTTAACCCCGCCAGATCCCTATATTGGCAGTATAGGTTCGAAGACTAGGAGATATAAGGAGACCCATACCCGGCAAGCTGGACAGTCTCATCTCATGAGAGTTACGTGAACCTCCGCCCTTCTCGAAAGAAGGCATCACCGCTCATAGCTAGTCTATCGGTGCTCAGTATAAAGTTCCATTACATTCAACTCATACGTCATGGAAGCTGGCTTCTACTATGAGGACATCATAGCTCAATAGCTCATTTCTCATCTCATCATTAGTATTAAGTGTGTTAATCTAAATACTTTCATTAGAGTGTTCATAGAGACTGGTCTCTTCATTAACTTTACACTCTCATAGGTGAGTACATTTTGGTAACATTTACTTAGGCTCATTTGAGATTGTTCTCATCTTTTACATTAGCCTCATATCATGTTGTCACCACATTCATTAACATTAGCACAATTGCTCTTCATAATTACACACCCCATTTTACGTGAATATTCATTTCATCATATGCCAATGCACTTGGCCATTTATGTGTTCCACACTCTTACTTAACCCTTCTAGGGTTTCATCATTTCATTACATAATAATCAATTCATCATATGCCAATGCACTTGGCCATTTAGTGTATTTTACACTCGTACTTAACCCTTCTAGGGTTACTTCATTTCATTACATACATCTTAGGTTCACTTATGTTCAAACGTATGCTAGACTTATGGGTCTATACATACAAGCCATTAGGCTTCATTCATAATTCGTTAAGTGACTCATATCTTCCTAAGATAATGTAGTACAAGACTTATTTATCTTGTATGTATGCCAAGATATCGATTTTGATGTAAGTAGGTGGCATTATTCTTGAACATTTAATTCACGTATGACTTATGTATCAATATGGAAATTTGGGCAAGGGAACCCAAGTTCGAACCCCTTGGACAATACTTACATTTTTCCTTGACTTTATTTTTAGTCTTCATGACATTGGGACCCTAGATCAAGCCCCAACATCAACATTCTCTCCTTATTATTCTCCTTCGATTCTCCTCCTAATTGGACGAAGGGTTGTGGGATCGAACCCCCACAACCCCTTTTTATTTTTCGTTTAACATTGTGTTGCCCAATTCGCCTAGACTAAGAGGTTGTGGGATCAAACCCCCACAACCTCTTCTTATTTTGTTCTTTATTTCGCTGGGAAATTGGTAGGTTGTGGGTTCGAACCCCCACAGCCTCCTTATTTTATTTTTATTTGAAATTTGACTTAGTTATGGATAGGCAGAGAGGTTGTGGGATCGAGCCCCCACAGCCTCACTTTATTTTCTCTTTATTTCGCCCCTTCTCCCTTCCAGCCTTGAGGTCGTGGGTTCGATTCCCACGCCTCACATTTACTTTCTTTTAATTTTCTTTCAATTCCTTTGCTGCCTGGAGGTCATGGGTTTGATTCCTACGCCTCCCATTTTATTTATTTAAATTTTTGCATTCTCCTTTCTCGCCTGTACACCCCATTGTGAATCCCCCCAACCCCTTTTGTTTTTTCTTGCGAAATTAAGTACCATACGGGTGAGGTCACAGGTTCGAATCCTGGTGGTCTCGTCCCTTTAAATCAATTAAATTTTCCAGATTTCTTCTCTATATTTTAGCCTAAACTAAACTTATATTTTTGGCTGGAAACTTAATCATTTTCTTAACTTATTTTCATCAATATATCCACTTGAAAATTTAGGAAAATTCATGAATCGTTTAACACTTTTTCGGGTGTATTTCATGGATTCGTTTAGTCAAAATGTTGACGCTCAAATCAGCCCCACTTCCATTTTTACGAACATCACGATTTACATAGGTTTATGTACGTAAAATGACAACCAAAACAATATTAAACTTGAAGCCTTAACTAGACTTCATTCACAGTAACATTTACAATAACCTTATTTTTTGCACATGCACACACTTGCACAAACTTTCGAATACATGGTTGTATTTCATACGATTTGAAGTACACAAACGTAATCATAGTCATCACGAAAACATAACATACACCTAAATCTACCAGCAATCATACCCAATCTACGATTCATTGGGAGCTAGTGACAGGGGCATGCAAGAGGGGAAACAATCCTAGTTTTCGAATGAATAATATGAACCTTAAGGGGTCTCTTGGGAAAGGGACCAAGAGAGAAGAAAACCCATACCTTATTTTGACGTTCAAACCTTGAAGTTGCTGCCAAACCCTCTCCAAAACTCACGTCCAAGCCAAGTTTTTAACACAAAGTTTTTGACGGAAAGACTCCTCTCTTTGCCTAACGTTTTTGGCTATGTTTGAATAAGTTTTTTAATGTGAAAGTTCTTCAAGTGTTAAGAACGCTTAGTTGCTGATCAGTTCTTGTATTTTTCTAGCAGAGAGAACATGAAAGAGTGGATAAAACGTGAGAGAGATGAGCGTGAGAGAGAGAGTTAAAAGAGGTGAAGTAGTTTAGACTTAGTCAACTAGGAGACTTAGTCATAAAAACATATTAATTAATATTTAAATAATAATTAATATTAAAATCTGGTTTTCCTTTTTAAATAAGCCATTAATTATTAATTTATTAAATTAATTCACCAATAAACAAAATCACATTAAATCGTTGCTCCCACCTAGGTTCTAACCCGGGTGGAGCAAGACTTAACTTCAAGAGCTCAATTTCGGCTCTCTCTCCCCAATTTGCCCCTCCACCTTATTAAATAAATAATTATTAATATATTTAGGGTAATTACGATACTACCCTTAGCAAGGAAAAAGACTATTTTGCCCCTAGACCCTTCAAACCTAAGATTTCCTCTTTTCAAGTCCGGTAAAGACTCCTTCGAGTAAATCTTCGTATTCG
The DNA here is from genome assembly GCA_016801875.1 of Solanum sitiens. Lineage (NCBI taxonomy): Eukaryota > Viridiplantae > Streptophyta > Magnoliopsida > Solanales > Solanaceae > Solanum > Solanum sitiens. The sequence goes on from JABWTJ010000218.1 coordinate 540,751, forward strand.
AGAGCTCTACATGGTTGGACCCAACCTTTCCAAGATCAAATAACTCACCAAGTTAGTTGGATTGGCTATAGCAAGGGTTCCGAGGTCTGATTCTACGCGCATCAATCCGTGCGAACCGTGGTCTAATCATAGGCATTTTTGACACATTAGTATTTCTTATCTTATTCATTTTTAGGGTTGTTACATTATCCCCCCCCCCCTTAGGAACATTCATCCTCGAATGACAATACTAATATCTAGCGTAATGCCAGTCAGATCATAACATAATCACTATGCACAGTCAAGCAATAGCAATAAAATATGGGGAGATAAGGAAACCTAGACTTAAGAGTAGGAAGTGTAACCTCAAGAGCATAAAAAATGAGGGTAACGGGATCTCATGTCGGCCTCAGCCTCCCACGTAGCACCCTCCACAAGATGATTTCTCACCAATACCTTCACTGTGGCAATCTCCTTGTTCCTCAGCCGCTTGATCTGTCTGTCTAAGATCTCAACAGGTACCTCCTCATAGGACAAGTCTTCATCGACCCCCAAACCTTCCACAGGTAGAATCGATGCTGGATCACCTAGGCACTTCATTAACATGGATACATGAAAGACTGGATGGACAGAAGCTAGCTCCGCAGGCAATGCTAACTCATAGTCCACCTCACCCACACGCTGTAGGATCTCATATGGCCCAACATACCTCGGACTCAACTTCCCCTTCCTGCCAAACCTCATCACCCCCTTCATAGGTGATATCTTCAAATAGACCTGGTCACCAACATCAAACTCTAAGGGCCGTTTTCTGTTATTTGCATATGACTTTTAGCGACTGTAAGCAGTAGCCAACCTGTCCCTAATAACTCTGACCTTCTCTAAGCCCTCATGAATGATCTCGGGACCCAAAATGGATGACTCTCCAACCTAGAACCACCCAACTGGATATCTACACCTCCTACCATACAGTGCCTCAAACGGTTCCATCCCGATGCTGGAGTGATAGCTATTATTATACGAGAACTCTATCAAAGGCAGATGGTCATCCCAGCTACCCCTGAAGTCAATCACACACCCTCTCAACATGTCCTCCAATGTCTGAATAGTGCGATCTGCCTGCCCATCAGTGTGAGGATGAAAGGCAGTACTAAGCTTTACCTGCGTGCCCAAGATATTCTGAAAAAGATCTCCAGAAATATGAAGTAAACTGAGCTCCTCTATCTGAAATGATAGACAAAGGAATCCCATGCCATCTCATAATCTCATCAATGTAGAGTCTCGCATAATCCTTGGCTCTGTAAGTAGACTTCACAGGGATAAAGTGGGTATACTTAGTCATTCTGTCCATAATAACCCATATGGAGTCATGCTGTCTCCTAGTCCTCGGAAGACTAACCACGAAGTCCATATTAATGGCCTCCCACTTCCAAGTCGGAACCTCAATAATCTGAGTGAGACCGCCAGGCTTAAGATGTTCTGCCTTTACCTGCTGATAATTAGGACACTTGGCCACATATTCTACAATGTCCTTCTTCATGCCATCCCACTAATAAATCTTCTTAAGATCATGATACATCTTGGTGGAACCTGGATGTACGGAATATCTAGAACCATGGGCCTCTACAACAATCCTGGTCCGTAAATCATCCACATCTGGTACACACAGCCTATCCTGATACCTAAGTATGCCATCACCTCCCAAAGCGAAAGACTCATTCATCTGTATCAACACTGAGTCCTTAAGCTCCATCAACACAGGATCTAGATGCTGACCCTGCTTGACTTCAACTACCAAGGATGATTCAAAACTAGGATGAACTAAAACACCCCCACTAGTAGAGTCAATCAATCGCACACCCTGTCTGGCCAGTCTGCGTACATCTTTCACCAACTCCTTCTTCTCATCCTTGTCGTGGGCTGTACTTCCCATGCTCATCCTGCTCAAAGCATCAGCTAAAACATTAGCCTTACCTGGATGGTAGTCAACATTCATGTCATAATCCTTCAACAGCTCCAACCATCTTCGCTGACGTAGATTCAACTCCCTCTGTGTTAGCACGTACTGGAGAGTCTTGTGGTCTGTGAACACATCCACATGCACTCCATACAAGTAGTGCCTCCACAGCTTAAGTGCAAACACCACAGCTGCTAACTCCAGGTCATGAGTGGGATAATTCTTCTCATGAACCTTGAGCTGTCTGGACGCATAGGCTATTACCTTACCAACCTGCATAAGAACACAACCCAAACCAAACCTAGATGCATCACAGTAAACAGTGTAATTCTCACCACACTTAGGCAAAGTAAGCACCGGGGCTGAAGTGAGTCTGTCCTTGAGCTCCTGGAAACTCCTCTCACAAGTCTCCGTCCATTCAAACTTGGCTTTCTTCTTAGTCAAAGCTGTCAGTGGGGCAGCAATGGAAGAAAAACCCTCCATAAACCTACTGTAGTAGCCAGCCAATCCCAAAAAACTACGGATGTCAGTGGCAGTAAGAGGCTTTGGACAGTTCTTCACAGCCTCAGTCTTCCTGGGATCCACCTCAATGCCCTGATCGGACACAACATGACCTAGAAAGGTCACTGATCTAAGCCAAAATTCACACTTGCTGAATTTGGCGTACAACTGATGTTGTCTATGTACCTGAAAGGTTAGTCTCAAATGTTGTTCATGCTCTTCCTTAGTCCTAGAGTAGATGAGAATGCCATCAATGAATACTATGACGAATGAGTCAAGGTATTCACGGAAGACCCTATTCATGAGATCCATAAATGCAGCAGGTGCATTCGTGAGACCAAATGACATAACTAAGAACTCATAATGACCATAACGGGTACGAAAGGCTGTCTTTTGGATATCTCCATCCCTAACCCTAAGCTGATGATACCCTGAACGAAGATCAATCTTAGAGAAGAAACTAGACCCTTGGAGCTGATCGAACAAATCATCTATTCTGGGAAGTGGATACTTATTCTTTATAGTGACTTTGTTGAGCTGCCGATAATCGATACATATTCTAAGGGTTCCATCCTTCTTTTTCACAAACAACACTGGAGTGCCCCAAGGGGATATGCTCAGCTGAATGAAACCCTTGTCAGTGATATCTTTTAACTGTAGCTTCAACACTTTGAGTTTAGCTGGAGCCATTCTGTAAGGAGGAATTGAAATTGGTTTAGTATCGGGTTCTAAGTCGATACCAAAGTCAATCTCTCGAGGGGGAGAGACTCCAGGTAAATCATCAGGAAATACATCTAGGAACTCATTCACTACAGTCACTGAGTCTATGGAAGGAATGTCATGATCTAAATCATTAACACTCACAAGATGATAGAATAACCCCTTGGACATCATTTTACTGGCCTTAAGGTTCGAAATCAAGGGATTTGGACGACTCGAGTTGTACCCCTCCCAGACTAGCTCCTCTTCATCAGGGAAACGAAATCTCACCACTCTACTACGACAATCCAAACAAGCATAACAACTGTGAATCCAGTCCATTCCAAGAATAACATCAAAATCATGCATGGGTAACTCAACCAAGTCTGCACACATAGTCTTACCACTTACAACTATTGGGCAATCCTTGAATACTCTATCAGTTCTTACATTTTCTCCTAAAGGTGTACTAACCACTATAGGATCATGCAGAACTTCAGGTAATATCTCAAAAGTGAGAGCAAGCAAAGGAGTTACAAAGGAAAGCGTAGACCCTGGATCAAGTAAAGCATAAACAGAAGTTGAGAATACTTGTAGCATACCTGTGACCACATCAGCGGACTTCTCCTGCTCCTCCCTGCCCTTCAGGGCATAGAACCTATTGCTCTTAGGAGGCTCTGCTGCTGCAGCACCTTGTGGATTAGGCCTAGGCTGAGCATTACCTCCTGCCTGACCTCTGTTCTGTGGGCAGTCTCTAACCATGTGCCCACTCTTACCGCAACCGAAGCAGGCATTAGTGCCATGTCTGCACTCTCCACTGTGAGCACGGCCACACTTAGCACAGTTCTTTTTGGGACGCTGCATCTCACCTCCATTGCCCTTCTTGGGCTCAGGTCTTCCTCCTCTAGGTGCTGTACTCATCTGAGAATTAGAGTTCCCAGAACTCTGTTGCCCCTTCTTGAACCTGGGCTGCTCTCGGATGCCAAAATTGTTTCTGTGGCCTCAATGGCGTGGACCTGCCTGATCTTGAGGCTTAGGCCTCCTAGCATCACGAATACCTCTCTTTTTGCGGCTGTCCTCTACCTGCTGGACATGCACCATCAACATGGAGAGGTCCATATTATCATGGAGCATCGCAGACCGACACTCCTCCTCCAGATCTCCATTGATTCCCGTGAGGAACCTGCTCATCTCATCCCTGCTGTTAGATACAAGGAAAGTAGCATACCTGGATAGTTTAACAAACTTCAGGGAATACTCCCTGACTGTCATAAATCCCTGCTTAAGGTTGATAAACTCCTCAACCTTTGCGTCCCTCATCTCCCTGGGAAAGAATCTCTCCAGGAAGGCTGTCTTAAACAGCTCCCAAGTGACCGGAACTCCGCCTAACGCTCGGCTATCCTGCCACATCTTGCACCAAGTCTGTGCAACATCCTTGAGCTGATAGGAAGCCAGCTCAGCCTTCTCATTATTTGTGGCCCCCATGGCCACCAAAATCTTGTGTACCTCATCCATGAACTCCTGGGGATCCTCTGAAGTCTTGGACCCTGTGAAAATAGGAGGATTCATCCTCGTAAAGTCTCGCAGCCTGTCAGCCATGCTACGTACCGGTGGGTTCTCCCTCTGAACATTCTGCCGGTTGACCTGGGCAATCATGGACTGGGCCTGCATAGTGATGGCCTGGGCCATCTGGGCCAGAGATGCCCGCGCCTCCGCATCAGTCAACCCAGTTGGGTTAACCGGCATAGCCACTCCTTCAGCTGGAGCCTGGGGTTGAACCTGATTGTCCCCAGCAACTGCTCCTCCTCCTCTGACCGACGTTCCTCCTAGTATTCATTCTCTAAAAATAATAAGAATTGATGTTAGACACGCCCACAACACCAAAGATCAGACATTAGGAAAAGCACGATACGATCAGAAGAAGGGAATTTTTCCTACGCATCATGCAGTCTCTAATTCAGGATAGTGGTGCACTTCACTACCATGACTTAGAAACTACTCAATGTGGTTGATGTGAACTTATTATCCTCGGAATTTAACCTAGCGCTCTGATACCAACTTTTTCACGACCGGAATCTAGCCCCAGACGAGACCGGCGTCGTTGACCTCTCAAAGGTCGCAGACAAGCCTACTTACGTCATTCTTAATTCAGCTAGGTTAATTTTAGCGGAAAATTTGAACTTTTTGTTTTCTCATTTCATGCTAAACATTTTAAACTTAACATCATGGGCGTTCACAAATCAACCATCTAAAATAGAGATAATCAAATGAAAGAAACAGTGCAATACTGTATTAAAGGTATAACTGCCAAAATGGCACCAATATAATGTCTGAAATAAAAACGGAAAGAAACACTAGTGGAACATGCTCCACTAGCTAAAGACTACATCTAAGCTAGATAATAACGGTAGACATCCTCGAAAGCATGAGGGCCTACCAAGTCCGGATGAAAGCTCCACGTCCAGATAGCTGCAATGCAAACCTGTAAGCTCTAGCGTCCACCTGTGCCTGCACCTAAAAATATAGAGTTGTATGGGATTAGTACACACTTGTACTAAGTATGGGTATATGCAAGCACACACCAAGGACATGCATGAGAAAGGATAGCTCTTTCCTAACAACATGATTATGGAAAGTCAAGTAAGTGGACTTGCCAAATTGGGATTAGGAAAGTTAGTGATCTTTCAAAATTTGGAATAGGAAAGTCAGTGAGCTTTCCAAATTTTGATTAGGAAAGTCATGCCATGAGAGTAACATCCATCATCATACTTATCATATTGCACACACCACATAACATCTTACACATGACACTTATCACATAGCATATAGCACATAACATCTTTCATAACATTCATTCATATGCCATGAGACCTTGGAATCATGGACTTGACATTAAGACTTTCCAAAATGAGGGCTCAACATATAGGACCTCAACTAGGGAGTCTTCATTAGAAAACACAGATTCTGCTTCGTTCATTCATACGTACTTTATTTCATTTCGTTCATAGGCCAATGTGAACACCGGCTATACCTAGGATGTAGTTTAAAACTTTCATCGGGTTTGCTGTGCAATGATCAAGAATAACCTAGTGTCATTACCTTAATCTAGCTTACCTCTTGATTATCCTATACTAACACCTTTGGTATCGTTCATTTCATTATGTGCTTCATTTGAGGCTGGCCTCATTCATTCATTGGGAACTTTAACTTTAACCAACATTGATCATGTGAGCATCATGAAATCCAGTGTCTCCCCCACATCGAAAAGAAGTGGAATCACCGGCGAAGGTGACCCAAAATATGCTAGCGTACATGGGAAGTTAACCCCGCCAGATCCCTATATTGGCAGTATAGGTTCGAAGACTAGGAGATATAAGGAGACCCATACCCGGCAAGCCGGACAGTCTCATCTCATTAGAGTTACGTGAACCTCCGCCCTTCCCGAAAGAAGGCATCACCGCTCATAGCTAGTCTATCGGTGCTCAGTATAAAGTTCCATTACATTCAACTCATACGTCATGGAAGCTAGCTTCTAGTATGAGGACATCATAGCTCAATAGATGATTTCTCATCTCATCATTAGTATTAAGTGTGTTAATCTCAATACTTTCATTAGAGTGTTCATAGAGACTGGTCTCTTCATTAACTTTACACTATCATAGGTGAGTACGTTTGGTAACATTTACTTAGGGTCATTTGAGATTGTTCTCATCATTTACATTAGCCTCATATCATGTTGTCACCACATTCATTAACATTAGCACAATTGCTCTTCATAATTACTCATCCCATTTTACGTGAATGTTCATTTCATCATATGCCAATGCACTTGGCCATTTATGTGTTCCACACTCTTACTTAACCCTTCTAGGGTTTCATCATTTCATTACATAATAATTATTTCATCATATGCCAATGCACTTGGCCATTTAGTGTATTTTACACTCGTACTTAACCCTTCTAGGGTTACTTCATTTCATTATATACGTCTTAGGTTCACTTATTTTCAAACGTATGCTAGGCTTATGGGTCTATACATACAAGCCATGAGCTTCATTCATAATTCGTTAAGTGACTCATATCTTCCTAAGATAATGTAGTACAAGACTTATTTATCTTGTATGTATGCCAAGATCTCGATTTGGATCTAAGTAGGTGACATTATTCTTGAACATTTAATTCACGTATGACTTATGTATCAATACGGAAATTTGGGCAAGGGAACCCAAGTTCGAACCCCTTGGACAATACTTACATTTTTCCTTGACTTTATTTTTAGTCTTCATGACATTGGGACCCTAGATTGAGCCCCAACATCAACATTCTCTCTTTATTTTTCTCCTTCGATTCTCCTCCTAATTGGCCGAAGGGTTGGGAGATCGAACCCCCACAACCCCTTTTTATTTTTCGTTTAACATTGTGTTGCCCAATTCTCCTAGACTAAGAGGTTGTGGGATCAAACCCCCACAACCTCTTCTTATTTTGTTCTTTATTTCGCGGGGAAATTGGGAGGTTGTGGGTTCGAACCCCCACAGCCTCCTTATTTTATTTTTATTTGAAATTTGACTTAGTTATGCATAGGCAGTGAGGTTGTGGGATCGTGCCCCCACACTCTCACTTTATTTTCTTTTTATTTCGCCCCTTCTCCCTTCCAGCCTTGTCGTGGGTTCCCACGCCTCACGTTTACTTTCTTTTAATTTTATTTCAATTCCGTTGCTGCCTGGAGGTCGTGGGTTCGATTCCCACGCCTCCCATTTTATTTATTTAAATTTTTGCATTCTCCTTTCTCGCCTGTACACCCTATTTCGAATCCCCCCAACGCCTTTTCTTTTTTCTTGCAAAATTAAGTACCATACGGGTGAGGTCACAGGTTCGAATCCTGGTGGCCTCATCCCTTTAAATCAATTAAATTTTCTAGATTTCTTCTCTATATTTTAGCCTAAACTAAACTTCTATTTTTGGCTGGAAACTTAATCATTTTCTTAACTTATTTTCATCAATATATCCACTTGAAAACTTAGGAAAATTCATGGATCGTTTAACACTTTTTTGGGTGTATTTCATGGATTCGTTTAGCCAAAATGTTGACGCTCAAATCAGCCCCACTTCAATTTTTATGAACATCACGATTTACATAGGTTTATGTACGTAAAATGATAACCAAAACAATATTAAACTTGAAGCCTTAACTCGACTTCATTCACAGTAGCATTTACAGTAACCTTTTTTTTTTGCATATGCACAAACTTGCACAAACTTTCGAATACATGGTTGTCTTTCATACGATTTGAAGTACACAAACGTAATCATAGTCATCACGAAAACATAACATACACCTAAATCTACCAGCAATCATACCCAACCTATGATTCATTGGGAGCTAGTGACAGGGGCATGCAAGAGGGGAAACAATCCTAGTTTTCGAATGAATAATAAGAACCTTTAGGGGTCTCTTGGGAAAGGGACCAAGAGATAAGAAAACCCATACCTTATTTTGACGTTCAAACCTTGAAGTTGCTGCCCAAACCCTCTCCAAAACTCACGTCCAAGCCATGTTTTTAACACAAAGTTTTTGATGGAAAGACTCCTCTCTTTGCCTAACGTTTTTGGCTATGTTTGAATAAGTTTTTTAACGTGAATGTTCTTCAAGTGTTAAGAACGCTTAGTTGATGATCAGTTCTTGTATTTTTCTAGAAGAGAGAACGTGAAAGAGTGGAGAAAACATGAGAGAGATGAACGTGAGAGAGAGTTAAAAGAGGTGAAGTAGTTTAGATTTGTCAACTAGGAGACTTAGTCATAAAAACATATTAATTAATAAATAAATAATAATTAATAATAAAATCTGATTTTCCTTTTCAAATCAGCCATTAATTATTATTTATTAAATTAATTTACAAAAAAAAAAAAACATTTAATCATTGCTCCCACATAGGTTCGAACTCGGGTGGAGCAAGACAAAACTTCAAGAGGTCAATTTCGGCTCTCTGTCCCCAATTTTCCCCTCCACCTTATTAAATAAATAATTAATTATATATTTAGGGTAATTACGATACTACCCTTACCAGGACAAAGACTATTTTATTCCTAGACCCTTTAAACCTAAGATTTCCTCTTTTCAAGTCCGGTAAAGACTCCTTCGAGTGAATCTTCGTATTCGAGAGCTCTACGTGGTTGGACCCAACCTTTCCAAGCTCAACTAACTCCCCAAGTTAGTTGGCTTGGCTGTAGCAATTAACTCCAAGAGGTCAAGTACGCATGTTACTTCTAGGAGGTGCTCCCCGGATGTGACAATGCCATACCTAGTACAAGTGTTTGTACTAATTCCATATATTTTGTCTATCTCCAATGGTGTAGGTGGCGTTTGAGAGGAGTCTCGAAGTGGAAGCTTGGATTAGTTATCATTCAAGCAAAGAGCTTGGTATGTCCTCACTAGATTTGAGGACATCTTTATGTTTAGATTTCCTTATTGAAAGTATTGTAATAGACTTAGCTATTTTCCTATATGTTGAAGTATGGGTCGTGTCCCAATATATTTGTATAAGATGGAGACTTTGAGACTTAGCCGTTCATTATGTTTTTCTATAAAAGAGATATTTTGAAGTATTATTATTTTGTGTGAAAAGTTTTAATTCCGATAGTGTATGCAATGAATGGTAAGAAATGGCTTGTAGAAGACTTCTAAGAGGTCGAGTACGTCGTGCTTCAATTCGAGAATGCCCTATCTTCTAGTTGGTACTCTCGTGTCGTTACAAGCATATCATATTCAAGAAGCACTTTGACACAACCTTCATCATCTTTAGGTCACCCTATACACTACTATAACATCATCAATATAACCATCATAGACTCACATAGTCAAGTAGGAGAATCATGCATCAACTCTAAGACTGCACACACATATGGACATAGTCATAGTCTAACATGATTTCCTAACAAGATCAATAGAAGAACAAATAATTCCACATTATTAACATGTAGGTATAAGTGATCATACTTCACATAATCAACTACACAAATCATCATCATACTTCAAGTAGTGCTGACAAGGCCCTGATCTTCATAATACATAAAGTAACGTCGACAAGGCCATATGATTCACAATTATAAAACATAACATCGCTACCATAAGTGGACCATACAAATCACAATATAATTCAAGACCTATATTATATAAAATAAAGAGAATTAAGGCAGCGTACCACCAATCTATTCTCTCTACTTTAATCCATAGCTAATTCATCCAATACAATAACAACAGGCCCTTACCCATGGCCATGATCATCAATTCAATAAATAAATCATAATACTCAATGAATCTAAGTCAAATCAATATAGATTTATCAATCTAGGACAGACTATACATCAATTCAGTACAATTCTTACATCATTCAAAAGCCAATAGAAAACTACATTAGAATTCATAAGAATTAAGACAAGATCATCACATCCAAAATATAACCAATTTGAGAAGATTATGATTTGCATGGGTTCATGATGATTTTATGGTATAATCACCTAATTAACATCAATTCAATCAATAATCAATGATCTAAACCATTTTATGCAAAGACCCATGGCTAGAATTCAATGTAGAAGATTTCATGTTTTGGATCATATTTGAAATTCATTGAAATTGACTCCTTGAAGAAAAATATTTCAAGGATGAAGAACCATACCTTAATTTTGAATAAAAGCGCACAAGATTGATGGAGAAAAACTTGGAAAATCTATCTTCTTCATTGGAGTTTCAAAGCTTCATCAGTGGAGGTTTTTGGAGAGAAACAATGGAGATCTTTTGTTTTTGACTTGAGTGTTATGATTTGAAGGGTGATTTGGGGTTTAAAAATGTCTAATAACCGCCAATAACCAGCCCATAAAATACCCAAAAGACCCCTGAACTTATAGGACGTTTTAACGAACTCAAACTCAACTTAAATTTCTGGAATTATCGTCGGGAAACAAGTCCGCGACGCGGAGCTGCTCCCGCATGATCTTTTTAAATTAAATCCTGAACCAGTGGATTCCACCATGTGTCCGCGACGCGGAGTACCATTTTTGGTCTTGGTTGACCAAGTCCGTGACGCGGACTTGCCCCACTAAGTACAATTGCTGCTACCTTGGGCAGCTTGCTAGCCCTAGGCTTGGGTCCTCCTCTAGGACCCTTTTGTCAGTCCTCGGGAGTTTTACCCAGAAATTTCCATCTTTATTACTCACAAATACATATTAGGAACCTGTCACATCAATCTTAACTCAAAACAACACATAAACTTGACGAAACCCGTTCAGACACGCAAGCACGTTATCAAGGAAAACCTTTCAAACGTCATAGATGTTCTTGGACGTTTGACCTCCAAACTTCACCAAACTTTATAAACTGCCTATAAATATCATTATAAACCATTTTAAGACTTTAAAACATTATGAAACAATTATTACACTCTATTTTCTCCTAAGTCATTTTGAGGGTGTAACTATGCTCCCCCACTTGGAAGCATTCGTCCTCGAATGACACTTGCCACTCTCGGAACACTTCCAAGAGTACAGATTCAACTAACAACTCATAAACATACCACATAAAATATTATACAAAACAAAATCTAGGATAAACATCAATTTCACATCATCAAAAGACTCATAAAACAACAAGAAGATAGAAATTCATTCCACAACTCATTATGCCATAAAACTCACATTCTTCATTCCATATAGAATGAACTCCTTTATACATTCACTTTCATTATCATATACATCAATTCTATATACATTACAACAATTTTCAACCAAAGAATAAATTAGTCTATTTTCCAAAAATCTTACAGTGAGCTAAATTTTTCCCTGGCAGTGAACATACTTTAGATTTTAAAAAATTCAACATTTAGGCAATTGTTATCGAAACATGCTAATATGATATCTAAAACCATAAACTCATCTTACAACATAATCATAGATTCATGAAATGCACAATGCAAGGAATCAATGAAATTCAATTCAAACATGACTCCTAAACACAATGCAATCAATACAACAATGCAATATGAAACTATGATCATCTAGCTCCTCTAAAAACCATACTCACCCATTTAGAAGGAACTCATAAAACAAAAGAGATAATACTAGATCTTACCATCATCATCATCATCATCATCATAATCATACGGCTTTACTCCTCTTGTCCGGAGTGCATAGAAACGCTTCTTCTTTGGAGCATCACCTTCCAGAGCATTAGGAGGAACTTGATTACCCTCTCTTCCTCTAGAAGCAATTGAAGTACAATCTATCACTTTGTGTCCATATTACCATAGCCAAAACAACTCGCGGTACCCAATAGGCATTCCCCATAGTGCCTTTTCCCACAAGTAACACATGTAGGCTTGCCCTCTTGAGAACCACTACTTTTCTCAAGTTTCATTCTAGCACTCCTAGGTTCATCTTGACTTGAGAACTTCTTCTTGGGTATAGGTTGACTTTGATCACCTTGCCCACTTCTCTTCAAGTTTCTAGAAATCCTACCATGTTTAAACTCCTCAATAGATTGGCATACACCACGAGTCTAGCCAAAGTCATATCATAATGGAGCATGACCGTACGACATTCTTCTTTCACTAGGTCGGTGACCCCGGTCATAAACCTTCTCATCTCATCCCTAGGATTAGACACTAAGGATGGGACATATCTAGACAACATAGATAACTTTAAAGAGTACTCCGCAACACTCATTTTGTCTTGCTTGAGATTGATAAACCATTTTACCTTCACCTCCCTCTTCTCACGGGGAAAGTACTTTCCTACAAAAGCCTAATTAAATTATTCCCACTCAATAGGACAAGACTCAACCGGCCTATTATCTTTCCATTGAGTATACCACACTTGAGCAACCTCCCTCAATTGGTACAAAGCTAACTCCGCCTTCTCCCTAGAAGTCACCCCCATGAAACTCAACACCTTGTACACACTATCTAGGAACTCTTGGGGATATTCTCCTACCTTAGAGCCAAGAAAGATAGAAGGATTCATCCTCACAAAATCTCTCAATCTAGATGTCATATTCACATGGGTAGTAAATCCTCCTTAATCTCCACATTAGTCATTTCCGGGGGAACCACCGAAACATAATTACCTCCTTATACAATAGGGACTTGATCATCCGTAGAATCTTAAGCCCCTTGAGCACCTGGAAGAACTTGCTCAACTTGTTCATCTTTAGGAGGAATCTTCTCATTCACATCATTCTCTTCAACTCTCCTAGCCGGTGTCCTCCTCGTATTCATCTTCCTAGAAACACAAGGGGAACCATAAGAAAAGATCAGTCATAACATTTTACTCTACGAAACGACATAGGAGTAGAAAAGAAGGGAAACTCTATCGTCCTATAGCCTCTCGCCCATTGATGTGTCGCGACTCACACTGATGGTCGAGACTCTACTAGGCGTGACTTTCTGAGACTTTATTATTCCTAAGACTACTTTCATAACCTATGCTCTGATACATTTATGTCACGACCCACACCTATACCTTAGAAGTTAGGGCATTCTTAGGTAATGGCACGACATACTTGACCTCTCAGAGGTCTTGTACAAGCCCTTTCACGTCATTCATTGCATATACATATATAAAAAGTAGTACGGAATTAGAACTTTTCACAAAGCATTCTAATAGTCTTTTAAAATAGCTTTAATATAACCAAAGTAAATACTAAGTCTCATATCATCAAATCTTAGACTCACGAATACTTGGGACACGGCCCATACAATCGAAATATAATAACTATATGTCTATAACAATGCTTAATACAAGAAACTCTTAAGATATTTATGCCCTCTAGTCAAGTGAGGACATACTTCAACTTGCTTGAACGATCCTATAATCCAAGCTTCGCTTCCAATAGCACCTTCACCTATGATCACTTTAGAGATAGATAAAGATATGGAATTAGTACAAACACATGTACTAAGTATGCTTAATGTATAAAAATCATGATAACTGACATTTAATGGAAATATGATCTTTATGATTAAAACCTCATAGTATAAGCATGAGAACAACATTTAACACCTTATAAACACATAAGGTAACACATAAGCATTTAACCATATTTCTAGGTACATTACGATGAACTCACAAATTTTGCAGTGAACTACCTTAAGCTTCACAGTGAATCCAATTAAGCATGCAACCTTCTCACTAAGAGCTATCCTAAGACTCACTTAAATAAGAAATAGAGAGACCGCCCATACACCCTCTATAAGCATACCTAAATGATCCTCAAGACTACTTATAATGAGATGAACACACTTACAATACACCAAAACACATAACATGTATAACATGACATAAACTTCACCTAGGTTATCAAAAGACATACTCACGTAATTCTAGAAGAGAACACTCATACACCCTCTTCAAGATTACCTGAATAATACATAAGACTTCCTAAGATTAGATCATGTATAAGGTATCAAGCAACTTCCTTAACTAGAGTTATTCTCAAGATTTCCCTAGGTAAGACATGAAGAGATCATCCTTTATGCCCACTTCACACTATAACTAGGAAATCCTTAGAGTTACTCTAGATTAGGTATTCATTCATTCACATGCTTCCTAACATAAGTCATTACTCCATTAGTTCATTAAGAGACATTCATCACATAGAGGACATTGAAGTAATGGTCTTGGAGAAGACTTAGGGACTCATAACTTAAATCTTCAAAGCCTAAAGTTGCAATGTCTAAGTAGCGTCCCATACCACCACCTAAACTTCAATGACTTCTCAAACACTAGTAGGTATCCCATATGATAAGAATATACAATAACCGACATATACCATGGTAGCTAAACATGGAATCCAAAGTTGTAACCTACTCCGATAAGGGTGTTCTACTTGCCAATGATAGAACTTGGAAATGTTATGAATTGTTATTATTATGTGGAAGGTGTGCTCATATGTACTCACACACACACTTTGAATGAAGTTATGAGTGAAAATGAGGGATTGTAGGGTGGAAACTATTCGTGAGTAAAGATGAAGTTTCTAGACCATTCATTTTATTCCTTAGTATGAAAAGGGTGGTTTTGGGGTAAAGAGTCTTCGTGAGTTGAGATGAAGTGTGTATAGCAACCACACTATTCATGATGAGCTTTCCAAAGATAGGTTGGAGGTTGTATACCCTTCGTGAGTTGAGATGTGGTGTTCAATAGTTATATCTTAACATATAGTCAATGAATGTTTAAGACTCCGTGGGGGAGTTATGCTTACCACCGAGAGGATTTGATAAATGGGTGGGTACACGTCATGAGTAGAGATGTTGTATCCATTGTACCTCTTTCGATGAGTGCTACTCGTTAATAGAGAATGAGTTACTTAGTAGAAATCTCTTTATCCCTTAACTTTGCGCCCGCTTAGGTGTATTTATTGGAGAATCCATGTAAATGCTAAAGAATATGACCCTACCTTAGGCAAGTAGGGATCTCTCATCCGGTAGGGGTTAATACCAGGATTCCATGTCTATTTCTCATGGTCTATGTCGATTAAATCTAGCCCCTACAAATAAATGTAAATGATCTAAGTCTTCTTAAGGGTGTACTACTTAGGGTAGGTGCTGGAATGAGACACTATCTATTCATTGCACAAGTAGACATTTGGAGGGAGTCTTGGTGGGTCCTTATATGAAAATGTATGAATGGGTCTTTATATTATGTAATAAGAGTAATGTGAATTTATGCTTAATGTTAAGGAAGCATATTGATATTATGTCTTGTATGATGAAAGCTTAGTACATGATGAATGTGATGTGCCTAGTCTATAATGATTCCTAAGGATCACTAAGTGGAAGTAATAGTATGGGATGCTACTTTTATATTGCACCAAGTGTGACTTGGGGGTTGTCTTGAAGGATGGTTCTTATGTGAAGTTCCTAAGTATATGCATGTTTTCTCTAGTGTCTTAAAGTATTGAATGTTGACTGTTAAATCTAATGAAGTAAGCTATCCTAGTAGTCTTAGGGATCACTTAGGTATATATTGGAGAGGTTGTATGGGCGATCTCTTCATGTCTTATCTAGGTGAGCCTTAGAATAACTTTGGAAAGGAGTAGTAGTTCATGTGATATTTGGGTTTACTGTAAGTATGTTTTTATGTTATGAAAATGGAAGTTTTACTTTATGTGTTAAATGATAATTATGCGATTTTTTGTAACTTGATCCATGAAGGTTTTTTTCTAAATAGCATGACTTGTATGTTTAAACTAAATTTTCCCTTTTTGCATGATTTTGCATAATGTCATTGTTAGTACAATATTGGTACTAACCCAATACTTTTCTATACTCTATAAGTATAAGTTGGAGGCAAGTGGAAGTTTCAAGGGAAGCTTGGGAATCGAATCTCTCAAGACTAAGTATGTCCTCATATATTCGAGGGCATAATCTATGATTCTTTAGTTCTTTTTTAAGACTTGTATAAGACTATTTATGTATTTCTTTCAATGTAAAAGGTCGTGTCCCTAAGATACTTAAGTCATGTGTTTAAGTTGGTTCGTGATAATGCGACTCGTTTCTTTAGTTTTTATAAAAGATGTTTATAATAATTATGTGTGAAAAGCTTCAAATTATGCACTACTTTTCATGATTTATGTAATGAATGATAGCTAAGAGGCTTGTGCTAGACCTCCATGAGGTCAATCACGCCTTGTTCTGACCTAAGGGTTCCCCTAACTTCTAGGGTGTTCTTTTGGGATGTTACATTCCACTGACTTATAATAGAGCCTCACCTATTAAATAATGATTAAAATGATATTTCCAGACCTAAACTAATGTAATAGTGTTGATTTAGGAGTAATAGATCTTAAACGTCAAGGGACGACCATGACGCTCGGAAACTAGTGCAAATTGAACTAGTAAACGTCCTTAGGTATTTTGAAGGTTTGGTATTGTTCAATGAAGTATAAAACATGTAAAAATGATTTAAATAGGTCAAATGATGTATATAGGGTCAAAAATTCTAGGTCCAACCCCCCAAGGATTGGCCTAGGGTTCCTTGAAGGGACCACACCCTTGGCCAAATAAGCTGCCCAAGGCAGCAAGAAATTGAATTGCCATGAAACCAGTCTGCATCGCGAACATGGTTCACCATGGAAAATAGCACACTCCAGTGCCTCAAAAATTAATTTCAGAAATCTTACGGGAACAACTCCGTGACGCGGACTTGTTTTCCGATGAAAAATCTTAAATTAGAATTCAAGTTTAACTTCACTAAAAGGTCAACATAACAAAGGGGTATTTTGGATATTTTAGGGGAGGGTTATATATTTATTATAAATTAGTTTTACCTCACAGTCACTCACTCAAACAAAATCCCCAAATCAAAACCCAAAAGCACTCACGTCTCTCTACTTTCTCACTCTATTCTACCTCCATTGAATAAGCATTTAGGATTGAAGAAGAAGAAGAAAAACCCAAGTTCCTACTCAAGTTTGTGGACTAAAGTTTTGGGGTGGACACTCTTCGTGAGTTGAGATGAAGTGTTTAGTAGAAACCCCACTATTTCCCAAGAGCTTCCTAATGTAGGTTGGAGGATGGATACTATTCGTAAGTTGAGATGAGGTGTCCAATAGTTCCTTTAACCTTAGTGATGAATGTTTAAGAATCTGTGGGGGAGTTATGCTTAGCACCGAGAGGATTTGTAGAAGGGGTGGATACATTTCGTGAGTTGAGATTTTGTATCCATTGTACCTCTTAAGATGAGTGGTCCTCGTTAGTAAGAGAATGAGTTACTTAGAAGAAATATCCTTATCCCTTAACTATGTGCCCGCATAGGTGTAACTATTGGAAAATCCATGTAAAAGCTAAAAGAATGACCATACTCTAGGCAAGTGGGGATACCTCATTTAGTGGGGGTTAATGTCGAGATCCCATGTATAGCTCTCATGGTCTATGTCAGTTGAAGCTAGTTCCCCTCAAAAGAATGTAATGAACTAAGTTTCTTACAGAGTCTACTACTTAGGGTAGCGGTCGTATGGGACACTATTATCCATTGCACGAGTATATACTTGAAAGGTGAGTCTTGGTTTGACTTTATATGTAATGTATGAATGTGTTATTATGTAATGAAATGAAGTTATGTGACTTAATGTCTAATGTTAAGAAAGCATGTTAAAGTTATGTCTTGTATAATGAAGTTTATGAAGGATGAATGTGGTGTACCTAACCTCATGGAATCCTCTACGAGCACAACGTGGGAGTAGTAGTGTGGGATGATACTCTCATATTGTGCTTTTTGTAACTTGCATGTACACTTGAGAAGGGCACTTATGTGAAGTTATAAATGTACCTATGTTCTTCTAATGTCTAGTTATAGGAATTTGGACTTGTTACCCGTGCGAAGTAAGCCTATAATTTATAGTCTTGAGGATCACTTCGGTGCGCATTGAAGGGATTGTTTGGGCGGTTAGTTCATGTATACCTTAGTGAGTCTTAGGATAACTTTGGTTAGGGAAACTTCAAAGATAATGAGTTCAATATGAGTTGAAGGTTTTATGTTACTGTAAAGTGGTCCTTTGTGCTAAAATTGTGGAAGTCTTATTATATGTGTTAAATGATGATTTATATGTTGTTTTACTTCTATATTCATGATGGTTTTTACATAATTGACATGAAAGATTATTTCTACATAAACATCCCTTTTTGAATGTTTTTGCATATGTCATACTTAGTACATTTTCTCGTACTAACCCCATACTTTTCTGTACTTTATAAGTATATGTTGAAGGCAACTCGATGTTTTCAAGTCAATCTTGGAAATCGACTCTCTCAAGACTAAGTATATCCTCATATATTGAGGGCATAGTCTTCATTTCTTTAGCTCTTCCTTACGACTTGTATAAGACTATTAATGTATTTCATTCAATGTAAAGGGTCGTGTTCCTATGATATTTATGTCATGTCTTTAAGTTGGCTTGTGATGATGAGACTATCTTTTAGTATTTATAACAAATGTTTTCCTTATTGTTATTTATTGTGAAATTTTTTAATTCCACACTACTTTTCATGTCTTAGGTAATGAATGATAGCTAGGAGGCTAGTACAAGACCTTCGAAAGGTCAAGTATGCCTTGTTTTTACTTTAGGGTTGCCTTGTACTTGCGGGTCGTAACAAATATACATAAAGAGGGTCTCTAGTATATCTCCTAGTTCCTTAACTATGCTGCCCCCATAGTAATACTAGCCAGTAGATCCACCTAGTATTCTATTTTCATATTTTGGTTCTACCTTGGAAAGTAGAGCACCTTCTTTTGCTGTAGGGTTTCATGACACCGGATTCGATGTTTAGCGCACATGGTCTATTGTCGGTTAAGGAAATTGTTCCCCAAATTAAAATGAATGAATGAAGTAATAAAGATGGATACTAACTAGGGTAACTTAAGGGGTCCTACTAAGTATATGTAGGGGCATGGGACTCTACCTATACATTGCACAAGTTGGCCTTAAAAGGAGTCCTAGGAGGTTTTCTTATGTAATTATGATATCATGAAATGTATAATGTTGATACTTGATGTTGATTACATTGATGAACATGATATTGGTCTAAATTGCTATATGTCATGATTACTACTCATGGTTATATGTTATATGAATCAAGGCATTATTTATGATCTCTAATCTTGTTTACTTGATTATGTGGGGTTATGGGGCTTCACATGAGCATTGCACTTGTAGGCTTGAGATGGGATTGTAGATAAGTGTCTTGTATGTTGATGATATGAGCTACTGAACATGAAATGTTTATTTGAACTATGAAGATGTTATTCTTAATTATGAACATGTCTTATGTTGTTGTGATCCTCTACTTGTATATGCTTTTGTATGTCCATAAAGGATTTCCAAATGACTTACAATGTTTCTAAAGAAAAGGTCCCTTTCATGCATGTCTTCAAATGTTTTTTGTGCATATATCCATACATAGTACAAGTGGTTGTACTAACCCATATTCCTTATGTTTTTACAAATATGTAGGTTCCATCCATTGAAGACCTTTCAAAGATAATTGAAGAAGACTTGGACATCTTTCCCAAGGTTATTGGTGAGTCCTCAATGATTCGAGGATGAAGCCACCTATCTAGTTTGTTTAGAATTGTCTTGTCTAAAGACATTTTTTTCTTTCATTTATAATTTGAGACTATTGATTTAAGACTATAATGACATATTGAATTTGTATTGGCTATGTCCAAATGTTATACTCCTTTAGATGGTTTATATGGGAGACAAGATATTAGACTCATATATGATTTGATTATGCTAAACGAGAAGTCTATGTAAAAGTCATAAGTTAGGAGTCTATGTAAATTTCCTATATTTTATTTGAGAAGTCTAAGTACACTTCACAATGTAGAAGTTTTAATTTTTTGAATGTTTGACCTATGACATCTAATGACGAATGCTACAGGGCTAGTTTAAGTCCTCTTCAAGGGGGACAAAGTCGGTTACGTCTAGGGGGTGCTCCTCACTTGTGACAATAAGTCTCATCTTACCATATTAGACTCAAAATCAATAGAATAAAATAGAATAGGGGCACAACCCTCAATAACATGAATGAATACTTCTATAATATTACGAGAACTTAAACAACATATTGAGAATAAGGTCCTTGAATCATAAGGACACTCTTGAACTTGGGAAATAACCATCCAAGATTTCATTCTAGGAAAGATCCTCTAGCAATCACCACCAACAATTTGTGTACAAAGATGAAGAAGAATGATATTAATACAAGAATGAACTAAGTATGATAACCATGCAAAAACATGATTTATAGAGGATATTTAGTTAGAAATCATGCATCACGTACTTTTAGGGAAACTTCATGAAAATTTTATACATTAAGAACAATATACTTTACATACAAAATATTAGACATGGATAGTATTCATAACAACACATAAAATCATATATCACATCTAAGGCACATTAAACATCTTCATAGCATTACCTTTCTTTTAACCTTAAATCATCCAACAAAAGATACCCTTGAATAATAATTAGTACAATGCATGAGTAGTGTCTCATTCCACAATTCATACCAAATTATCAACCTAAGGTCACAAAGGTGAACATTCATACAACCTTCATCATTTTAAGCATATAATTTAACAACTCTTAAAATGAAAGAGGTCAAACTATTGCTTCGCATGTGTTTCATGAGTTAATAATGTGATAAAGTAATGAATTTTATATTTTGAGGTCAGTTTTGAGAGTTTGAATGTCAAACATCGAAGAACGACCAAGACGTTCTAAAACTAGCCTGGTGTGTGTGCTAGTGTGTCCTTGATTGTTGTTCATATTTTTAGGTGTAAGTTGCTGTCTAAAATCAGTGGTTATGACCCTATAACCTAGAGGGACATACCTAGGTTCAAAACATCCGGGAACGACTCCCCAAGGACCAACAAAGGGTCCTTGGGGAGGACTCAAGGTGTGGCATGAAGGCTGCTGAAAACAGCCTTTTTGTGACTCTGCCTGCGCGTCGCTCAACTGTCACTAAAAGAAAGAAATTTTGTCTTGCGAAGCGGGCTTGTCACGAACCATACCCTACAAAGATTAATTCGAAAACCAAAATGTGGAGGTGTCCCCGCGACGCGAAGCCATATCCCATAATTGGTCGCGTCGATTTTAATTGGTCTTTTAGGTACTTTGGGGATTATACATGGAAGGTTATTCAGTCAATTTAAAACCCAATTCACCATCAAATAAAAACCCTCAAGTTCAAAACAAAATATCTCAAAAACACTTTCTCCAAAAACCTCAAATGATGAAGTTTTGAAGCTCCAAGGAAAAACACAAAAATTCATCAAGTTTCAACCCATAATTGGTGGGAGTTTTTTCAACTAAAGTATGCATTTCATCCTTGATTCTTCTCTCATTCAAGGATCCAATCCAATGAATTTTCAAAAAGGGTTTCAAATCATAAAATCTTTTATTTATAATATTAAGCATGGGTCCTTGGATGAAAAGGTTTTAACGTATGGATTATGATGTTTTCAATATAAAGTGATGGTTCTATGATAAAAAAAAATATTCAATGGACGCATGATCATGCAGTTTTTAAAAATTTGACTTATGAGTTGGGTTTGATGAACATGATTAGATAATGTTAGAATTGTGGTTTCCTTACATTGTATTGTGATTATCTATTGCCATTAATTCCTTCTTATGATTAAATATTGGAGAATTGATAAAAGGTGTTGAAAGCTCGGATGAAGGGTAAGTTGACCTATATTGTCTAACTCTTGTTGAGTTTATCATTAGTGGTATGGTCCACTTATTGTGGCGGTGTTTACTTGAAGTAAATAGATGTTATTATGTATATGCATGAGATGTATTATGAATTTTAGAATGTGTCTTAAAGATACTGTCTAAATGAAGTATAATGTGTATGTGAAACATGATAGTGTGTGAATTCTGAGGAATGTATCATGATCATGTTTAGAAGTCAATGTTATGAATAATGGTATTTATGTGAAAGGTGTTCTCGCATATACTCAGACACACAAAGAATGAATGAATGAATGAAGTTATGAATGTAATGAGGGATTGTAGGGTAAACACTCTTCATGACAAGATATGAAGTGTCTAGACCATCCCTTTTATTCCTAAGAACTCTAGTAATGTAAATGGGGATATTGGGGTGAACACACTTTGTTCTTTGGAGGTTGAGATTTTGGAGTCTTTAGCACAAACCTCAATATTCACAGTAGCTTACCAAAGATAGGTTAGATGTTGGTCACTCTTCGTGATTTGAGATGTGGTATTCAAAATTAACCTCTATGGATAAGTAAGATTCGTTAGTTCAGATGTGGTGCTAAATATTTATCCCTTAACCTGTCGTCAATAAATGTAATGAATGCTTATGACACTGTAGGGGAGTTATGCTTAGCACCAAGAGTATTTGAAGATGGGGTGGATACTCTTCATTAGTACATATTTTTTATCCAATGTACCTGTTGGGATGAGTTCTCTTCATTCGTTGAGAATGAGTTACTTAGAAAGAATCTCCTTATCCAGTAATTCTTCACCCGCATAGGTGTAGCTATTCGATATCCATGTAACGGCTAAAATCATGACCCTAACTTATGCAAGTAGGGATCCCCTATCCGGTAGGGGATAATACTGGAATTCCATGTCTAGGTCTCATGATATATGTTTGTAAAAGCTAGCCCACAAAAAGGAATGTAAATAAACTAAGTTTTCTAAAGGGTGTACTGTAACGACCCTAAAAACAACTAGATTTAAATAGAGCCTAACATGTTTGTTCTGAGTTTATAAGGTCTTAAAATAATGATTTATAGTGTTAGAAGTCAGTGTGTGGAGTTTGGAAGCTTTTGGAAGTGAAACGTCCAAGACGTTCGATAGTTTGCCATTAGACGTGCTTGTGCATTCTAGTGTGCCTTTGCATGTTTTAGGTGTTGTTTGGATTAAAATTTATAGGAGAGGTTTCTAACATCTAGAATAACGTGTTTAGGGTTGAAATTTCTAAGCGCGACTCACCAAGGACCACCCTAAGGGTCATTGAAAAGAACCCATATATTTGCTTGGAAGTGCCCTAGGCAGTCCCAAACGATGAAATCAAGCACGCTCGTGGACTCACATACACCCCGTCAATGAGGGAAGTTGCACCACACTTAGGTATGGGGGATTAAGCCCCTAAAGAGAAGTATCTGACCTAAACAATGACTTGCCAGTACAACCCATCGTCTGGTCTACAACTCGTGCATGGTTTCATCGATTGACACCTCCAAGTTTTTGCAGGTGTCTCGACCAAAGAAACGGTATTATGAGAAATTCACCTAGCATTAAAATAAAGTCTTGGGGGTTTATTTATGGTGTTTTGGGTATTTTAAGATACTCTATAAGTCTAAACCTAGATTAGAGTTCATTATTCAAAATCAAAACCTAAGACTCAAATAGAACTCTCTAGAACTCCATCGAAGCTTGAAGCAAGGTTTAAGCTAGGAGATTGATTTCTCCATCGATTCTTGATCAATTTAATGGATTATATTCAATTGGGTAATGGTGTTTCAACCTTGAATACTCTTCCATTCAAGGAGTCGATTCCAATGATTTTCAAATATGTTCAAAAACGTAGAATCATTTGTTTTTACTTCTACCCATGGGTCTTCCGTGAAATGATTTGAATCAATTATTTATTATATAATTGAAGTTAATTTAATGTTTTAAAGTAAAAAACTCTATAAACCCATGGTTTTCATGAAATCGTATTTTTGGCTCTAATGTGGGTGATTTGATCATGGTCTAGTTATGCTGAATTATTGTTTAGATTGTATTGGGCTATTGAATTATGTATAAATTATGATAGAATTGTTCATAGGCTGCATTAATTTGATGATGTGAATATTGTATATTGTTGGATCTTTGGTATGTCTTGATTGTTTGTTTAGATGTGTATATGGTTATTGGTAAGAGCCTTTCCGAGGTAAATTATTTAAGAAGTCAAAGGAATGGTGATGTTGATGATGGAAAGTTGGCAAGATGACCTAATCTATATATATTATGTATTATAGGTATTGAATTGTGTTGATTGGTATGATCCACTTATGGAGGTGGTGTTTATGTGTTATAATTGTTATGAACATGGCCTTCTTGCCATTATTATGTGAATAGTATTGTTATAATTTTATAGCTAATATAGACTATCAAGGTGAAGGATGATTATGTGTGTATGTATATGTGAGGTTAAAGTATGATTTCTTTTATTTGGACATATGCGATTATCATAGACAGTGATGATGTCTCCATATGTTGATAGTGTGTGAGTCTTGATTGGTAGACCTATGTCCCTCTACTTGATACATGAAAGTATGTGAATGTGAACTCTTGACTTTGTACGATAAAGCACATTTGTCATGTATGTGTATGAATGTGAGATGTAAGAGTTTTGTAAGTAAAGAAGGTCAACTATTTGGAACCTTCAACACTGAGAAAAGGTTATAGAATCCTTGAAGTTGAAAGGCATAAAATATCCTTCTTGTGTGAATTGTGTACTTAGGGATAGGTTGGATGGAACGACATGGAATTATCTCTAAGGCAGTCATTGTGCTATCCTTATAGACCATTGAGTGGTAGCCCTAGTGGACCCATCCTGGTAGAGGTATTATCTTTTTGTAAGAATAAGAAGTCTTGGCTTTTCATACGACTTATTGTGATTGAACTTACTTTATATGAACTAAGGCTGAGAAACAAGTAAAGATTCTTGTGGTGGTTACTCTACTTAAGATGAGACTATAGTACCAAGAAGCCATTGATATTTCTTAACCATGTGCCTACACAGGATGTGTCCCAGTTCTACCTTTGACAAGTAGAACACCCTCCATCGGAGTAGGCTAGACTCCAGATTCCATGCCTTGTTAGTATGGTCTTTGTGGGTTAATGCCTATTCTAATAATGTGGGATGCATTATAGTGTTAGAGAAGTTCTACATCGTTTTGGTAGAGGAATAGGAAGCTATCTAGACAGGGCACGAGTAGTCTTTGAAGATGCTAGTATGTGGGTTCCCTAGGTCATTTCCAAGAAAAATATGTGAAGTCCTTAATTGATAAAATATTACTTAAGTGTCTTAATGAATATTGTTGACGTAAGTAAATTCAAGTTTAATAGAAGAAACCCTATCTAGGGTAGCGTTGAGTTTTGCTTAGGTATTCTTTGAGAGGGTGTATTGGCGGTCTTTTCATGTATTAGTCAAGTTAATCTTAGAGTAACCTTTGATAGAGAGTCTATGTGATGAAAAGGGAATAATCTTTGATAAAAGACCACACTTTTGGACATTCAGCAACACTTTTTAAGGGGTGGCCTAAAGAAGCGTAACCTTTGACATTAGGCAACACTTTTTAAATATTTCCAAAGCAGCTACACTTAAAATTCATTGCAAAAGAGGTACAAAGGGCACTCTTTGTAGTCATTCACTAGCAACACCTTTTGTTTTATTATACTACACTTAAAAGTGTGGCCTTTGTTTTGTTATTGGTTACACTTAAAAAGTGTTGCCTTTTATATTCATCTAAAACAACACCTACAAAGTGTAACTTTTCTTATTTACAATAATTTTTATTTATAATTAGAAAGGCACACATTGGACGTCCCTATACCAACACTTTTGATGTGTGGCAATGTTGTGTAGAATTTATGTAGCCACAATTATTCATTTTCAATAATAATAATAATTATTTGCATATATTTAATAATCACAAATATATAAAGTTATCTAAACAACAAAATTAGATGATAAATAAATCAAAGCTACATATTACAAATGTACTTCGAGAAACATGTCTTGTTGCTTAAAGATCTCTACTATAAATAATTTGCACAAAATCGAATGCATTCAAACAAATATGGCAGTAGTACAAAACTCTTCATCGTTCAATACAATATATCGAGTTTAATTCAGGACTCATTTCAAATTCAATTAGTGATATTTTCCTAAACAAGCAAAATAAAATTCTTAGTTAGTGGAACAGTTGGGTTGTAAGATATCAAAATGTTTGAAAAACACTTGGTACACAGCAAAAGAATAGAGACCAAAACCATAGCATGTTGGCATAAAGTTGTGATCACAGACCTCTGTAACCTTAATTATGTTATCATGACGAAATTGTACCGAAGAACATGCACTATTTGAAAAGATTACTAAATTGAGTTTTTATTAGTTTGAATGATGGGAACAAAGACTTCTCATTTAATGAAGGATCCTATTTATTAGACACACCAAATGGAAAGAAACAACAAGTATACTGGCATTAAGTAGTTTGTTAGGTTACATCAAGAAATAACTAGTCATTGTTCTGAAAGAATAACATGATTTCTTAAACAAGACCACTCATTTAACATTTGTACAATCCTCACCAATCCCCATTCCTTCTCCCCCATCTGTATTGCCTCCCATCTTTAATTACACACATCCTCCCCCCATAAGCACTGCTCTTCTTCTCTCTCTTTGCCCCACTCACACCTTCATTACTACACCACCATGCCCACCTTTCTCGCTCAACTCTCTTGCTCTCTCAGTTAAGTTTGTTTTTCTGCAAAATAAACATCTAAATAGTAAAGGTGAATCAAATCTAAGATTAAAAGTGTTCACTACAGTTGTATCAACACTTGAGAATCAGGCATAGATTAACGATTGTGTAGCACTCGAGAATACACCTACGTCTAGCCACAACATTTGTCTTGTCTGTTAGATAGGAAATAAAAAGAAAAGGTTGTTTCCAAGGAAAACATACCTTATCATTCATATCAGCTTCCTTTGTATAGCTGTTATATAGTTTTCAGTGGGAAACAATTGAATAAGAATTAGAATAAAGAAGGTAACTGTTTGTGTGTAGCTAAAAGGATGGATGGTTCTTTCACAGTTAAATTAAGGAAAGAAAAATATAAAATGGTGATTTTAAAGAATACTAAGGCTCTGATTTAGCTGAATCATAGTAAAATCCATTCAATTCTTATATGTCACCTGCGTTAAACGGCAGATGTGACTTGACAATAGAGAAGTTGCTGCTCGGTTTGGGATTATGCAACAACCCAGATGACCACTTGTACTTTTGCTCCACTGCACCCCGAACAACAGCTACAAAAAAAAAGTCCATCTAAGTTCATCGTATCAACATAAAATCCAAGTTTTTTAGTAGTATTATAAAAGACAGTACAAACAAGAAGGATCAGTCTTCGCAACAGAAGCCTTGGTGCGTAGTGATGGAGGTGCATAAAAACAACTTTGCAACATCACAAATGATATCATCTGATTTAATAGATAAACAGACACTGCTTATGTACATTAAGTTAAAAAGGGTAAGTAGTTGTCTACCAGGAAGAGAGAATGCTGAAGAGCATGATTGTCGTCGGCCTCTTATGACGATTCCATGAAAAAAGAGACTACAACAAGTAACTAAAAAAGATTAAATGACAATCTTTAACATACAATTGGAGCACGAATAACATAACACGGGGAAGGGGGGGGGGGGCTGGCAACATTGAGAAACAGATGAGCAGGACCAACGGGTCTAGCTCTAGAGCAATAAAAACAAAACTAGCTCATAAATAAACAATTACGCAAGATCAACTATTTGTGTACAAGATTTCATCCAAAGCTCTAAGAAAACCCTTGAAACCCAAAGGGCACCGCATTCACCGGTAAATTTCCCTCTACGGGGCGGGGTGTGGAAAGCACTATAAGTTAGTTGACTTCTCGACCAAAGGTGGTCTATCTCAACCTCTAGGGTAGGCCACCACATTGTTGATCAAAACCGGTATAAAATTATGTGTCAGCTATGCTTTTTGTTCCTTCAGACATCTTATAAACTTTCACAATTAACTAATATCCTTATCTGCAGGGAAGTCAACTTTGTCTAAATAACAGTCGACTAATTGTCTGGCTAACCTCCCCCTGTTATATTTCACATATCGTTTTTCTTGTTCTACTCTACTTATTAATATTAAAAAGTTTGAGCTTTGCATACCGTGGTACCACATTAACCACTGTCTTAGGTTTGAGATAGATTAACACGCACGAAGAAGAGCTGAAAAAGAACAACAAGCTAGCAAGACCTTATATTTTGACAACAAATATGAATTCCCTATTTTGATAGGTTTAAACTTTTCTATCAATGTATGAATATTTCTAGAAAAGTATGGAGATTAAACTTTTTCATAACCAATAATTCCTATAAGAGGACCCTTACTCACCAGTGCGTCTTCAAAAATATTTGAATCAAGCACAATTATACATCCTAACAGATCTGATGATTTTTGTTCACCGGCTGCTCCACATATTGTGTTTAACTCATCCCCATATATATATACCTTCAAGGAAAAAGACCAACTTTTAAAGATTGGAGCAAATGTACTGTGAAGTTCTTCACCAGTCAAATAGGACATGTGAAAATGCAAACAATCAAGGCAGTGACATATCCTATAAATCCTTGGCTCAAATAAAGCATATAAATTTATGCATACATATATATATATATATATATATATATATATATATATATATATATATATATATATATATATATATATATATATATATATATATATATATATATATATATATATACATATATATATATATATATATAAGGATCATCAGTGTCACAAGGACTCGACAACTCCACTATTCAACATGATATAAGAAGCCTAAGAAAGAAATACCATTACTGGATGATAATAAAACAATAATGTATTATCTAAACTTTTTAAATTTGTTTTTTAGACAACCAAAAAGGCCCCTTTAGAGAAATCAGTCCCTTCTATCCCTTGGACAACACGAGCACCCTTCTCTTGCTCCAAGAGCAGCTCAAAAAACCACCGACAACAATTCATTGATGCTATCAAGAGAACTTACCTCTTGAAGCCAAATAAAGCGGACTGCTACCAGGAAATCTGTACAAAATCCAAAAAACTAATTAAAACAACCTGAAGAGCGTAACATAGAAATCAACTTTTTAATAAGAAAATTATCCACATCCACTGGTTGATGAGAAAATCAGAGCCCCATTATCGAGCAAAATGTTAACGCATTCAGGTCGTCTGCCTGTTAAAAGAAAAGGTATTACTCCTTTACCAACTCGAACATTCACAAACCATGCATATCCCCTAGCAGATTTCGCAATTCAATCAATTCAATTTGATCAAAAACCTAACCATAAGCTACATGGGTCGATGAGACTTAATTAATGAGTTCAAATTGAAAAACACACAGAACATGACAAATCAATGTTGAAAAATGTAACTCCTAACGTTTTTGAAGCTATCTATTGCTTCTCTTGGCACAAATCCAATATCTAAGCTTCACGAGGAAAGAAAAAAATGAGTAGAAGGGAAAATTTCAACAAATTCTCAAGGAGAGTGAAATTAAAACCAGGACAAAATCTGAATCATAAGCAGAAAAGAAGCACATACATTCAATATCTGCTTGACAAATAATTAAATAATCAGATAAAAACCAAATCCAATAAAAAAAACTCAAAACAATCAGACATAAATCTCAAATAAGCAGATAGAATGGAATAAAAATTCTACCTCCATGTCTCCATACATAAATTAGAAAAAAATGAACGTAACTGGTGAGCACAACCAGTAATTGTGTACGAAACATTCCAATCAGAGATTCAATCCCCAGGGAAATCAATCTAAAATGGGTTTATTATGGAATTGAAACTTTACTACCCTTGTTCTACAATCTATGGAAGCAAAGTAATCATGAAGTCAATCCATACCCAAGATGATATCAAAATCAAGCATGTCAAGTTCTACCAAATCAACAAGAGTAACTCTATTGGGCAGCATCACATGACATTTCCTATAGACTCTTTTTGCAACTACAGAGTTACCTATTGGGGTACAAACCAAAAAGGGTTCAATCAAAACATCGGTAAGTACATCAAACTTCCTAGTTACCAAAGGTGTAACAAAAGAAAGGGTAGCACCTGGGTCAAGCAAGGAATAAACATTAATAGAGAAAACTTGTAATATACCCGTCAGAACGTCGGGAGAGCTTTGTTGTTCTCCCCTAGCTTTGAGTGCATAGAAACGGTTCCCATTTTTGGAGCTTCAGAACTAGGACCGATTGATTGAGCTTGGATATTCCCCTTCACTTGACTTCTCACATTAGGACAATCTTTCACCATATGGCCACCTTTTCCACAACCATAGCAACTATTAGTGTTCCAACAAGGCATTCACCCATATTTTTCTTACCGCACTTACCACAAGTTGGTCTTTCTCTTGGTGGATCATCATTTCTCCCTTTTTGAGGTTTAGGATTGAAACCTCTATCATTGCGATTCATTGAGAAATTTGAAGGAACTTGGTTTCAAAACCTCTTCTTAAACTAGGCTTGTCTTGAACATCAAGCCTACCCTTAAAAGAACCACTTTCAAAAGACTTTGCCTTCTTAGCTTAACCTATTCCGCTTCCTTATACGACTTTCCTCAACCTGTTGAGCATGAACCATCAACCTAGAAAGATCCATATTGTCATGAAGCATGGATGCACGACATTCTTCTTAAAGCTCTTTGGACAAGCCCGTTACACAATGGATCATTTCATCTCTAGCATTGAAAATCAAAGAAGAAGCATATTTGGAAAGCTTAATGAATTTTAACGAGTATCCCTTGACACTCATACCTCCTTGACGAAGGTTGATGAACTCCTCTATCTTAGATTCCCTTTGTTCCATTGTAAATAATCTGTCAAGAAAGGCCTCTCCCAAATCACGGGACCACCTCCTAAAGCCCTACTATCCTTCCACTGATTCTACCATGTCTGAGCCACGTCCTTGAGTTGATAAGCATCAAGTTCAGCCTTCTCAGTAGTACTCACCCCCATAGCAAACAAAATCTTGTAGACCTCATCAAGGAAATCTTGAGTGTCTTCATTAACTTTTTATCCAAAATACATGGGAGGATTCATCCTCGTAAAATATCTCAAATGGCTAACCATAGTACTAACATGTTGGTTCTCTCGAGGTGCAAACTCTCTGTTAGCTTGAGCCGTGATAACCTGAGCTTCGGTGGTGATAGCTTGGGCCATTTGAAACAGGGCTGCCATCACCTCACTATCCGTCATTGATACTAAGGATATTTAACCTCATGCTCTGATACCAAATTTGTCACACCCGAAAAGCATTCGTCATAACATGTGATCAGTCAAAATTGCAGAAAATTAAAACTTTTACATTCTACATGAAGTATACTTAGAATTCATACTTAACATTCATAAAACATATGATATTCTAAAAATTTGTCTCACATATATATAACCATCTAAAGAGTGCAAATCTGGACTTAGCCAATATATAGTAGTTATGCCATATAGGCCTTAGCACAAAAGAATCCAAAGAACATAATGGAAAGAGGATATTCCTAATATCTACTAAGTTTTCATAAGCTTGAATATGAATGATAACGACCCGAACATGAGGACCTACAAAGACTTGGAGAAAGAGTTCCGAGCTTCTTCAAATCGACCTTCTTAAATTTCAATGGCCGGAACCTACAGTTGTAGTAATATAAAGTAATGGGGTTAGTACGCCACATGTACTAAGTATGGGTATATGCACATAACATTTAAGGACATGCATGAAAAAGGATCATTTATCATATCTTTAGAAAAACATGCTAAGTCATATGAAAGTCTTCAATGCACGTACAAGATAACATATACAAGTTAAGGATTGCAGCAACTTAAAGCATGATCATTATCGAAGACATATTATCATAGAGTCATACTAACTTTTCATATACAATAGATCAGATAACATAGCATACAAAACACTTGTCAATGATCCCATCCCCATCCTACAAGTTCAATGATCATGTGAAGCCCCATAACCTCACATAACCAAGTAGATGAGATAGGAGACCATGAGTAAAACTTTGCTTCATATAACTTGTAACATAAGTAGTAATCACTTTATTTCACAATATAACCCAATAACATATTCATCATAATGACCAGCATCATATTGGAGTAACATCATGTATCATAAACATATATCTTTCATGTTATCATATTACAAAACAATAATCTCCTAGGACTTCCCTTAGAGTCAACTTGTGCAATGTCTGGGTAGAGTCCCATACCCCTACCTATACTAAGAAAACTCCTCAAGTCACCCTAGTCAACGTTCATTTACTTGTCTTTCATTTTATATGAATGAACATTCCCCTTAATTGACATTAAAGATGTGAGCTAAACATGGAATCCGGTGTCATGAAACCCCACACCAAAAGAAGGTGGTCCACCGGCCAAAGTAGAACCTAACATGACATAGCTTTCTAGGTGGATCCACTACATAGTATCCTATGGTGGCAACATGGTTCAAGAACTAGGAGATGTATTAGAGACCCATAATTCCACATTATACGGAAGCCTCAATCTCATGAGAGTCATTGTGACCTACCTTCCAACTAGGGAAGAGACACTTCTCATATCTAGTCCATTGGTGCTTAGCTTAAGTCCCTTTCTTGAATTGCCTTTAAGTTGTCTTTTATCATAAACTTATCATACGTCATAGGTGATGAAATCCTTTCCTAAACATGATCATGAGATCTTTAGGATTATATGAGAATTTCCTTTCATCGCAACCCTTCGTATGTGATATTAACATAACATAGTCATCTTGTGTAAAGCATACAAGAGAATATCGTAACTTGCATTTTTAATGTTCTTATCATGATCTAACAAGTAACATGTTCATATCCCAACATATATATATAGCAACATCATTCATACGTCCATAACATAGCATCGTTATTTATAGGCTAACATAAACATAGTAGAGTAATCACAACTTTAGAAGACTTACCTCATTCTTCCAAGAACCTTATTCAAGAGCTTACGTTCAACTTACAACATTCATAACCATAACATAGTGATATACTCAATTGCATAATGAAGAACAAGGGGTCATATAAGAGTTCATTCTAGTCTTTGTTCCAATCCCTACGTTTACATGTCATCAAGTAGTAGAAACAACAAATACGAAACCATCAATTAGATAAGAACATGATTCACACGAAATTAAATCATAACTAACCACATACTCATCAATTCGTGTTAAATAGACCATAGAAAACACTTACTTTTCATCAAAAAATCATAAATCTAGGGTTAGGAAGAAAATCCGTTTTGTAGAGTAAAAACCCTAGTATTTGAAGTTCTTGAAAACTTATCTTGAAAGGACCTCTTGGGGAAAGTAATTCCAAGAGTTAAAACCCCATATCTTATAGATGAAGAATCCACAAAAATTGGATGAAAATCTTGAAGTCTTCGTCTTCTTCCTTAAGCTCTTCTTGTTCTTCAATGGAGTTTGGAAAAGAGAGCGTTTCTTGAAAGAGATGAGAGAAAACTTGTTTTAATCTTATTTTGGACGTGTAAAAGTGGTCTAAAACTTACCTAATATCCATATATATTCGTCCTATGAATTACCCGAAATACCCTCCACTTAAATGGGTATATTTAAGAAGTTAAATTACGAAAAATACAACTTTAATGATTCTAGGAAGTAGCTCCGCGTCGCGGAACCAAATCCTGTCATTTTTATTAAATTTGAGTTGAGGTAGTGAGGTGCGTGTCAGCCTCGCGTCGTGAGGCTGCCTCTAAAATCTTGAGGCAGTGCCTGCGTGTCAAACTCGCGTCGTACGCCTTGCCTCCAATTCAGCCTGTCCGCACGCTGCTAGGCAGCCTGTCCACCCATGTTTGGGTCCTCCCTAAGGACCTTTCGGGTGGACCTTGGGGTGTAATTACCGGACGTTTGGACCCTTTGTACTACATACTACCTATCCAAGGTCTCTTTCCAAGTTTTGGACTTCATTTGACACTTTGAAACCTTCACCAAACATAGGGACGTCAACTAGTTCAAATAAGCTAGTTTTCGGACGTCAAGGTCTTTCTTAGTTGTCTTGTCTCTAACCTTTTCCAAATGAGTTTATTACATTAATGTAGGTCTGGTAACATCATTTTGAACATTATTTAATAGATTAATCTTTAGTCTAAGTCATGGCATTTTCGGAGTGTTACAACTAGAAGCCCAACAACAGTAATATAATAATTAGTCTAGCACATATGAGGAATTCTCAACTCCTTTCCACATAAAAATAGCATTAACACATAGGAACTTAATAAAAAATTCATAACAGATAAGAGGTCATCATTTCATATCACATAAGGAGGAACTACCTTCTCCATTTTAACATGAGCTCAATATGAACATTGTTAAAGAGTTGACATGCTTATTTCTTATACGACAACCTTAAGCATTCTCACAACAATTCTAATGAAGAAACTCTATGTCACAACCCGCACCTATACCCTAGAAATTAGGGCATTCTTAGGTCGCAACACAGCATACTTGACCTCTTAGAGGTCTTCTACAATCCCTTTCCGTATCATTCATCACGTTTAGATATAGGAAAAGTAGTGTGGAATTAAAACTTTTCACAACATCCAAATAGTCTTTCAATATCTCTTTCATATAAATACCATAGGAAATACTATGTCTCATGTCATCAAATCTTAGACTCAAAATATAATTGGTACACGGCCCATGCAATCGAAATATAGTACTATTATGTCTATTACAATTGTTCAATAAAAGAACTCTAAGATAACCATGCCCTCGAGTGAAATGAGGACATATTTAACCCT
Source organism: Solanum sitiens (assembly GCA_016801875.1). Taxonomy (NCBI): domain Eukaryota; kingdom Viridiplantae; phylum Streptophyta; class Magnoliopsida; order Solanales; family Solanaceae; genus Solanum; species Solanum sitiens. Next base: position 576,090 of record JABWTJ010000218.1, read on the forward strand.
TGCTTGAAAGATCCTATAATCCAAGGTTCGCTCCAAAAAGCACCTTCACCTACGAATCATCTTAGAGATAGATAAAAGCATGGAATTAGTACAAACACATGTTCTAAGTATGGCATAATGCATAAAATCATGATAACAGACATTTAATAGAAATATGTTCTTTTTTATTAAAACATCATAGTATAAGCATAACAACAACATTTAACACCATAGAAACACATAAGATAACACATAGACGTTTGATCACATTTTCAGAAACATTATAGTAAGCTAAGCCACTGTTACAGTGTACAAACTCAATGTTACAGTGAAGTTCTTCCACTTCACAGTGAACCCTTTTTAACATGTAACCCTCTCACTAAAAGTTATCTTAAGACCCAATTAAGTAAGACAAAGAGAGAACACCCATACACCCTCTCTATCACACCTAAATGACCCTGAATACTACCTATAATGAGATAAATACACTTACAATACACCAAAACACGTAACATGACATTCCCCAACCAAAGGTGATTCTAAGGCTCACTTGAGAGAGTTTTGAAGCAACCGCCCATACCATCCCTTCACTCACACTTAAGAGATACTTTAGACTACCTAAGAGATCATTCTCACTTCCTTAATCAACCTTCCTATCTAGAGTTATTCTTAAGACTTCCCTAGGTAAGATATGAAGAGACCATCCTTTATGCCCTCTTCACACTTTAACTAGGCAATCCTTAAAGTTACTCTAGACTAGGTACTTATTTATTTACATACTTTCCACTTAAGTCATTAAAATCATTAGTCCATTTAAGATACATTCATCACATAAAGATATGAAGTAATGGTCTTGTAGAATACCTAGGGACTCACTCACTAATATATTCAAAGCCTATTATGTAATGTCTAGATAGCATCCTATACAACCACCTAAACGTCATAGAACTTATCCAACACTAGAGGGTATCCCATATGATGAGAATAGGCAATACGCGACATAGACCATGGTAGCAAATTATGGAATCCGGAGTTGTAACCTACTCCAATGGAGGGTGTTCTACTTGCCAATGGTAGAACTTTGACACATCCTATTTAGGCACATGTTTAAGGAATATGAAGCTTTCTTTGCACTCTAGCCTTATTATTAACTAGAGCTACTTCCCTTACCATACTCACTCGGTGCTAGCCTTTGTTCTCATAGAGTAATTCACATAAAGGATCACATGAAGAGGTTCCATATATAGTTCATAACCCAATCAAATTCACCCTACCAAAGAGGTCCCCTACAGTTTCCTTTCAATGGGGAAGAGGATAGCTTAATGATTTTCTTAAGGATGATCTCATGCCATTCCATCCAACCACCCTTAAGTCCACCATTCACACAAGAAGGATACCATTACGGCTTTCGACTTCAAGGATATCATAACCTCTCAACTAGGTTAAGGGCTCCTCATAAATTGACCTTCTGACTATGTAGAAGGCCATTTATCGTTCATACATACAATACTGAGAGGCTTTAGCATCCTAATTCAAGACATCTCATACATACATTCCATAAGTATCAAGTAAGGAACACATCTACCAAAAAAGACACACACATACTTCACTTATCACATATATCATATCATTCAAGAATCACATAGGCATAACCAATATCATATTTTGGTCACCATATACACTACTATAACATCATTAATATAACCATCATAAGACTCACATAACAAGTAGGAAGAATCATATATCAACTCTAAGACTACACACATAAGGACATAGTCATAGTCTAACATGATCACCTAACAACATCAATAGAAGAACACATTCTTTCATCTTATCACAACTAGAGATATATGATCATACTTTACATAAATCACTACACTAACCATCATAATATATCAGGTAGTTTCCGACAAGTCCGTGATAATCATAATACATAAAATAACGTCGACAAGACCACATCATTCACAATTATAACACATAGCACTGCCACTATAAGTGGACCATACCAATCACAACATAATTCAAGACCTACATTACATGAAATAAAGAGAATTAGGGAAGCGTACCACCAATCCATTCTCACCACTTCAATACAAAAAGGCCCTTACCAATGGCCATGATCATCACTTAAATTCAAAAAAAAATAATACTCAATGAATCTAAATAAATTCGATATAGATTTATACAATCTAAGAAAGCCTATACTTCAATCCAAAACATTTCTTAATCATTCAATAGCCCATAGAAAACTATACTAGAATTAATAAGCATTGAGACAAGATCATAATATCCATAATATAGTCAATTTGAAGAGATTATGTTTTGCATGGGTTCATTAAGATTTTAGGTTAAAACCATCAAACTAACATCAATCAATCTATAACCAATGATTCAAACGGTTTATGCAGTTACCCATGGCTAGATCATGAAATTGGACAAGTTAATCTTTAGAAGACTTTAGAAATCACTTTGAAGTTTGGATCCTTGATGAAGAGAGTTTCAAGGATGAAAACCACACCTCAATGAATACAAACCAAGAAATTGATGAAGAATCACCAATAAAATCTTCAATCCAAGCTCTTACTTGAATTTTGGCTTCAATGGAGTTTTAAAGAGTTTCTTAGGAAATTTGGGTTTTTATTCATGAATAATGAATTCATCTAGGTAGTTAGGACTTATAAACCCATTTCAAATACCTATATTTCCCTTGGGAAACCTCCCAAACTGTTATTTTGACGTAGGGTGAATTTACCAATTCACCCTTGCATTTAACAATAAGCAGCGCAGGTTGCAAGCTTCACCTACACCTGGCCATCGACTGGCCGTCTCCCAACCAACGGACCATCCTGTTGGTGTGTGGTTTGGGTCAGATGCTGGTCTTTGGAAGTCTAAGTTCACCATCCTAAGTATTGATGGAATTCCTCCACCTACGGGGCTTTGACCAGGCTACTAGACGTAGATTGCCATCCGTAGGTGGGACTGCCTTAGGCAGTTTCAACCACCTTGATGGTCCTTCATCAAGGACCCTTGGTTGGTCCATGGGTATGTTTACGTAACGTTTCCATCCCGAATATGATTTTATAAGAGTTTAGGACCTCCCACTTTGATTTCATCCAAAACGAACACATAAAACATGACGAAACATGCTATGACACACAAGGTCATTTCAAAGCAAACCTTTCTAACATTATGGATGTTCTTAGTCGTTTGACGTCCAAACTTCATGAAACTAGCCACACTGCCCATAAAAACTATTATAACTCATATAATAACCTCATAAGCTCATGACACACATATATAAAGACATAAACACACATGAGGCACATAGGTGACTAGTCGTCGGACGTCTTGGTCGTTCCTTTAAGTTTGACTTCCAAATCACCTAAATCTTTAGACACTGCCTCATTACCACATTATAAAGCATTTTAGGACCTTAGACTCTCATAAAAAACATGTTAGGCTCTAGCTTCACCTAATTCATTTAGAGGTGTCACATTCTCCCCCACTTAGACAACACTCCTCCTCGAATGACACTTGTCACTCATTGAACACCTCCAAGAATAGAGATTCAGTTAAACACTCGTAACCATACCACATAACACATTATACAATTCACAATCTATGAGAAACCTCAATTTCACATTATCAAGAGACTCACAACACAACAAGAAGATAGAACATCATTCTACAACCCATTATGCAACAAGACTCACATTCTTCATTTCAAATAGCATGAACTCAATTTATATTCATTATCATACTAATGTAAATCAGTTATATACACATACATGAATTTACAACCAAAGAACAAATTAGTCAATTTTCTAAAAATGTTACAGTGAGTTAAATTCCCAGGTAGTTAACATGCTTCAAAATTCCAAAAATGCAAAATTTAGAAATTGATGATATAAACATGCTATTATTCAAAGTAAAACCATATAAACTCATTTTACAACATTATCATAACTCCATAAAATGCACAATGCAAGGAATCAATGAAATTAAATTCCACAAGACTCCTAAACACAATGCAACATGCAACAACAACTCTGACCATCTAGCTAATCTACTAACCATATTCCCCCACTTAGAAGGTACTCATAAGAAAAAGAGAGAACGCTATAACTTACCATCATCATCATCATCATCATCCGGATTTGCTCCTTTAGTCTGGAGTGCATAGAAACAATTCATCTTTGGACCATCACCTTCTGGAGCATTACGAGGAACTTGCTTACCCTATATTCCTCTACAAGCAATAGAAGGACAATCCCTCACCTTGTGTCAATCTTTACCACATCCAAAACAACTTCTGGTACCTAATTGGCATTCCCCATAGTACCTCTTTCCACAAGTAGAACATGTAGGCTTGCGAACTTTAGAACCACTACCCTTCTAATGTTTCACCTTAGCACCCCTAGGTTCTTCTTGACTACAAACCTTCTTCTTCAACCTAGGTTGACTTTGATCACTTGAACCACTTCTTTTTTAAATTTTCAGATATCCTACCAAGTTTAGACTCCTCAACGGATTGAGCATAAACCATGAGTCTATATAGGGTAATATCCTCATGGAGCATGGTTGTACGTCATTCTTCTTTCACTAAGTCGGCGACCCCGGTCACAAACCTACTCATCTCATCCCTAGGGTTAGACAGTACGGATGGGGCATATCTAGACAACATAGTGAACTTAAATGAGTACTCCTCAACACTCATATTTCCTTGTTTGAGATTGATAAACTCTTCTACCATCACCTCCCTCCTCTCACAGGAAAGTACTTTCCTGGAAAAGCCTTTTTAAATTCTACCCACTCAATAGGACCCGACTCAACCGGCCTATTATCCTTCGATTGAGTGTACCACACTTAAGCAACCTCCCTCAATTGGTACGAAGCTAACTCTGCCTTCTCCCTAGAAGTCACCCCCATGGCACTCAACACCTTGTACACACCATGTAGGAACTCTTGGGGATCTTCTCCCACCTTAAAGACAAGAAAGATAGGAGGATTCATCCTCACAAAATCTCTCAATGTAGACGTCATAGTGCTCTCCACAACATTAACTCTAGGCTCAATACCCTTATTCACATGCGTAGTCAAGGCTCAAGTTAAAATAAGAAAAGCCTTTCTAATGTCCGCATTAGTCATTTCCGGGGGAACCACCAGAACATCGTTAATTCCTTCCACAATAGGGACTTGAGCATCTCTAGAACCTTAAGCCCCTTGAGCCCCTTGAAGAACATGCTCAACTTGTTCAACTTGAGGAGGAATCTCATTCACATAATTCTTTTCAACTCTCCTAGCAGGTGTCCTCTTCATATTCATATCCTACAACACAAGGAAAACCATAAGAAAAGAACACTCATAACTTCTAAATCTCTACGGCACGACATAAGATTAGAAACTAAGGGAAACTCTATCCTCTTATAGCCTCTCACCCATAGATATCGCGAGTCATACCTATGGTCAAGACTCTACTTGACGTGACTTGATGAGACTTTCGAATTCCTAAGACTACTTTCATAACCTATGCTCTGATACCATATTTGTCATATCCCGAGAGTACACCTAGAAGCTAAGGCATTGTTGTAGTGCGACACGTCATACTTGACCTCTCAGAGGTCTTGTGCAATCCCTTTCCATATCATTCATGAGATTTACATATATGAAAAGTAGTGCGGAATTAAAACTTTTCACAACATGCGAATAGTCTTTCAAAATATCTTTCATATAAATACCATAGGAAATACTAAGTCTCTTGTCATCAAATCATAGACTCTAAATATACTTGGGACACGGCCCATACAATCGAAATATAGTACTACTAATTCTATTACAATGCTTCAATAAAAGAACTTTAACATAACGATGCACTCGAGTCAAATGAGGATATACTTCAACTTTGCTTGAAAGATCCTATAATCCAAGCTTCTCTCCCAAAAGTACCTTCACCTATGAATCACTTTAGAGATAGATAAAAGCATGGAATTAGTACAAACACATGTACTAAGTATGGCATAATGCATAAAATCACGATAACGGACATTTAATGGAAATATGCTCTTTTTTATTAAAACATGATAGTATAAGCATAAGAACAACAATTATCACCATAGAAACACATAAGATAACACATAGACATTTTATAACTTTTTGAGAAACATTACAGAAAGCAAAGCCACTGTTACAATGAACAAACTCAATGTTACAGTGAGGTTCTTCAACTTCACAGTGAACCCATTTTAACATGTAACTCTCTCACTAAAAGTTATCCTAAGACTGACTTAAGTAAGACAAAGAGAAACCGACATACACCCTCTCTAAGCACACCTTAATGATCCTCAATACTACCTATAATGAGATAAATACACTTACAATACACCAAAACACATAACATGAGTTTCCCCTACCAAAGGTGATTCTAAGGCTCACTTGAGTGAGTTGTGAAGCAACCGCCCATACAATACCTTCACACACACCTAAGAGATCCTCTATACTACCTTAAGATAAGATCATTCTCACTTCCTTAATCAACCTTCCTATGTAGAGTCATTCTTAAGACTTCTCTAGGTTAGACAAGAGACCATCCTTTTTGCCCCCTTAACACTTTAACTAGGCAATTCTTAAAGTTACTCTATAATAGGTTCTTATTTATTTACATACTTTCCACTTCAGTCATTAACTTCATTAGTCCATTTAAGAGACAATCATCACATAAGGACATTCAAGTAATGGTCTTGGAGAAGACCTAGGGACTCACTCACTAATATCATCAAAGCCTATTGTACAATGTCTAGATAGCATCCCATCCCACCACCTAAACTTCATGGAACTTATGCAACACTAGAGGGTATACCATATGATGAGAATAGGCAATACGCGACATAGACCATGTATCAAAGCATTGAATCCGGAGTTGTCACCTAATCCGATGGAGGGTGTTCTACTTGCCAATGGTAGAACTTGGACACATCCTATGTAGGCACATGGTTAAGCAATATGAAGGGTTTCTTTGCACTCTAGCCTCATTCAAAACTCGAGGTACTTCCCTTACCATACTCACTTGCTGCTAGACTTTTTCTCATAGAGTAATTCACATGAAGAATCACATGAAGAGGTTCCATATCTACATTATAACCCAAACACACTCACCCTACCAAAGAGGTCCCCTAGGGTTGCCTTTAAATGGCGAAGAGGATAGCTTAATGATATTCCTAAGGATGATCTCATGCCGTTCCAGCCAACCACCCTTAAGTCCACCATTCACACAAGAAGGATACCATTACAATTTTCGACTTCAACGATATCATAGCCTCTCATCTAGGTTAATGGCTCCACATAAGTTGACCTTCTCACTATGTTCAAGGCCACATATCATTCATACATACAAGACTAAGAGAATTTAGCATCCTAAGTCACGACATCACATACATACATTCCATAGGTATCAAGTAAGAGACACAAGTCTACCAAACAGGATATACACATACTTCACTTTATCACATATATAGCATATCATTCTATAAGCACATAAGCATAAATAATATAATCTTTAGGTCACCCTATACACTACTATAACGTCATCAATATAACCATCATAAGACTCACATAACAATTAGGAAGAATCATATATCAACTCTAAGACTACACACATACGAACATAATCATAGTCTAACATGATCACCTAATATCATCAATACAAAACACATATTTTCATCTTATCACAACTAGAGAAATATGATCATGCTTCACATAAATCACTACGCTAACCATAATAATATATCAAGTAGTTGCTGAAAAGGCCATGATCATCATATTACATAAAGTAACGTCGACAAGGCCACATCATTCACAATTATAACACATAGCACCGCCACATTCTCACCACTTCAATCCATAGCTAAATCATCCAATTCAATACAAAAAGGCCCTTACCCATGGCCATGATCATCAATTCAATGCATAAAATTATTATAATCAAAAATCATAATATATTCAATATAGATTTATACAATATAATAAAGACTATACTTCTATCCAATACAATTCTTACATCGTTCAATAGCCCATAGAAAACTACAAAAGAATTCATAAGCATTGAGACAAGATCATAACATCCATAATATAGCCAATTTGAAGAGATTATGTTTTGCATGGGTTCATGAAGATCATAGGTTAAAACCATCACAATAACATCAATTCAATAAATAATCAATGATTGAAAACGTTTTATGCAATAACCCATGGCTAGATAATGAAATTGGACAACTTCATCTTTAGAAGACTTTAGAAATCATTTTGAAGTTTGGCTCCTTCATGAAGAGACTTTCAAGGATGAAAACGATACCTCAATGAAGCTAAACCACGAAATTGATGAATAATTACCAATCAAATCTTAAGTCCAAGTTCTTCCTTGGGTTTTAGCTTCAATGGAGTTCTAGAGAGTTTCATAGGGAATTTGGGTTTTGATTTATGAATAATAAATTCATCTAGGTAGTTAGGACTTATAAACCCACTTAAAATACCTAGTATGTCCATAGGGAACCTACCAAACTCTTATTTGGACGTAGGGTGAATTTACTAATTCACCTTTGCATTTAACAGTGAACTGCGCAGGTTGCAGGCTTCACCTACGCCTGCCCATCGACGGGTTGTCTCCCTACTAACGGACCTTCATGCTGGTCTGTGGTTTGGGTTAGAGGCTGATCGTTAGAAGGCCAAGTTCACCAGCCTAAGTATTTACCGACGTCCTCCACCTACGAGGTGTTGCCCAAGCTACTGGCCGTCTATTGACATTCGTATGTGGGACTGCCTTAGGTAGATTTAGCAACCTTAGTTCTTGGGCATATTTTCCCAGATGTTTTCAACAAGAATATGTTTGTATACGATTTTTAGGATGTCCCACATTGATTTAATAAAAAAACAACATATAAAACTTGATGAAACATGATAAAACACAGAAGGTCATTTCAAAGCAAACCTTTCGAATGTCATGGACGTTCTTTGTCGTTTAACCTCCAAACTTCATGAAACTTAACACACTGCCTATAAAAACTATTATAACTAATATAAGTACATCATAAGCTCACTAAACACACATATAAGCACATAAACACACATGAGAACACAAGTGACTAGTCGCCTAACGTCTTGGTCGTCCCTTGACGTTTTCACTTCCTATTCACCTAAATAATTAGACACTGCCTCATTACAAAATTATAAACCATTTTAGGACCTTAGACTCTCATGACAAACATGTTAGTCTCTAGATTCACCTAAGTCATTTTAGAGGTGTCACACTATAACCCACTAAATATCGAAGTGCAAGTTAATCATGAGAAACATATTTCATGAAAACTCAATTTAGGCATGAATTTCTACAAGAATATGCATATATTAGAAAAACATGATAGGTTCAACATTATTCATAATACTCAGTTAGGAGAAAAACTACTAACCTTAACTTTGTCTAGGAGTAAGAGGAAAAAGTTGAGGATAGTGGGACTTCATGTCGGCCTCGGCCTCCCGTATTTCACCCTTAGAAAGTTGGTTCCTCCATAGAACATTTACGGAGGCAACATCCTAATTCATCAATTTCGTAACTTGTCTATCCAAGAACTCAACCATAAACTCTTCATGAGAAAGGTTATCATTTACCCCTAAACCTTCTAGAGGGAGAATGGACACCGGATCATCTATACATTTCTTGAGCATAGACACATGGTATACCGGATGAATCGGGGCAACTTTATTTTGCAATTTATCTCATATGCCACTTTCCTGGCTTGCTTCAAAATATCATAAGGACCCACATACCAGGGGATAAGTTTCCCCTTCTTGCCAAACCTCATCACCCCATTCATGGGTGAAATTCTCAAGCAGACCCAATTACTACTTCAAATTCAAGGTCTCTTTTTCTATTTTTGGCATAAGAATTTTGCGAAATATAGGCCATTTTAACCTCTCCCTTATAAGTCAAATATTCTTCGTGTCCTCATAAACTCCCTCGGTACCAAGAAGAGCAAACTCAACAACTTCAAACCATCCCACTGGAGATGGGGACCTCCTAACATAAAGTGCTTCAAAAGGTTACATGGTAATACATGAATGGTAGCTATTATTTTAGGGGAATTCTGTCAAAGGTACGCGGTCATCCCAATTACTCTTGAAATCAGTGACACAAAATCTCAACATGTCTTCTAAGATTTGCATGGTGCTCTCCGATTCACCATCCGTTTGTGGGTGCAAAGCGATACTGAGTTTTACTTGAGTACAAAGCCCAATTTGGAAATATCTCCAAAAAAGGAAAGTGAATTGGGCACCTCTATCCGAGATGATCGACAAAGGGGCCCATGCAACTTTACGATCTCTTTAACATACAATCTTTCATACTCCTCCGCTGTCATGACATGGGGCACCCCTAGACGTAATCGACATCGTCGTCCTCGAAGAGGAATAAGACTAGCGTTTTAGCATTGGTAATTGCATATCATAGGCTAAAAATACAGAAGATTTAAATCATTTCATATATACATCTACATAGTGAGGTTTACATAGACCTCGTGCATACTACATATGGCTTTTATATAGACTCCTCACATAGGAAGCTTACATAGGCTTCTTTTTTAGATAACATAATCGATATATAGGAATTAGTCTAATACTTATATTGGACATAGCCGATATAATTCAAAAGGAAAATATAAGTTTACATAAATATCGAAATGATAAAGGAATGAAAAATGTCTTTTTAAGACAATAAAACTTTAAAGCTAGAATATGGAACAAGGTAACATCCCGGAACATTAGGACCTACCAACTACTTGGGAATAGGATCCACTTCTTCAATCGGCCTTCTAAGAACATAATGACCGGAACCTACATAATTTTAAAAATATAGAAATATGGGTTAGTACACCACTTTTACCATGTATGGAAACATATGCACATAAACATTGAATTCATGCTAAAAGGGAAATTTGTTCAAAACCATGCTAAGTTACCTTTTTGGAAAACCTTATGCACAACCATGAACACATATAAGTCAACATTTATACATTCCTTATAACAAGACCATATTCAACACAAGACCAACAACATCAAATAGATCAACTAAACATGTGTAGTAGAATATTAGAACCCATAACCAAAGTAAGTCCAATATGATGTTATAACAACAAAGCATGTACAAGAGTACATAATATTACAACATATGCAAGACCCTTACTAATAACCCCTTACGAAGTTTACAACTGCAATGACAAAGTAAAGTCCCATAACCTCACTCAACCAAGTAAACCAAACAAAGGATCACAAATAATGTCTAAGTTCATATAGCATAAAATTAATAGTAGTCATCACCATATATAACAATATAGACCAATAACATGTTCATAAGTGAAACTAACATCATATAGGATCACCAACATGCAAAGTCAACATATGAATATAATTTACTTTATAAGAACATACGAACATCTTCCTAGGAATCCTCTCAAGACAAACTTGTGCAATGTATAGGTACAGTCCCATACACTTACCTAGACTAAGTCAAACACCATAAGTCACCCTAGTTAGAGTTCACATTTACCTCATTTTGCTTTTGGGAACACTTACCTTAACTAATATAGACCACATTAGCGAATGTGAAATCCGGTGTCATGAAACATTTCACCAAAAGAAGCTGGACTACTTGCCAATGTAGTACAAAATCATGAACATATCATCTAGGTGGATCCACTAACTCGTATTCTTATGGGGGCAACATAGTTCAAGAACTATGAGACATGCTTGAGACCCTCTTTATTCCATTGGCATTGTAATCTCTATCTCATGAGTACAATAGTGAACCTACCATCCCTACTTGGGAAGGGACACGCCTCACTACTAGTTCACTCGGTCCTAAGCAAGAGTCCCCTTTTGAAATGTATTTAAGGACTTATTCATCATCATACCAAATTAGGAACTGTTAGAGAACTTCCTTTCATAACAACCCTCATATGCGAGATTAACATGTTATCATCGTCATGTAATAGTAACGGACACAAGTGATTCATAATCAACCTTATATCAATTCACCTTAATCGTAATCTCACAATCCATATAATCAAGACATTTCAATTACATTCATCATACCATCACCTATAGAATATAATAACAATTAATACTTCAATTGAACTTCATCAAGTATAAGCCATCACAATTGAAGTAACAATTAAAGATCATAGGTCTTACAAATTATCCTTCACAACCCTTCTTACATGGTCTTACCATCAACAAACTATCTTCATCAAATTATAGACTTAATAATATCAAACAATAGTGATTAACACAAAACTAAGTCAATTGCATCATCACTAACCAATTCAACATCAATTAATCACCTAGGGTTAGGGAATAGGGTCAATTCATGATCTCTTCTATAAAACTAGGTCTAACATCAAGAAATACCCTAATTCATCAATAATACATCATAACTCATTCATAATAATCAAAATAAATCAAGAAAAATACAATTCGAAACATTAATTTAAGATTAAGAGTGAAACCCATCTTTTTCTCAACTTTTAGAAATCAATTTGAAAGAACACTTTGGGGAAAGGAGTCCCAAAGGTGAAGAGTTCTCATACCTTGTTAATCCTTGAAGATTGATGGACTGAAAGTGAAGTTCTTGCATCCCTTATTCCTTTGACATTGGTCTTCTATGGAGTCTTCATTGGGGAGAGATAATGTAGAGAAAAGGAAGAGAGTTTGAGTTTTGGGAATTGAAGAGTGTTAGGATAGTTTAATGAGAGTTAGGCCTTTTATAGTCTGTTAACTAAATAAACAAAACACCCCTTAGCGTCTAATTAACTCACTAAATAATTAACTAATTAAATGACTTCATTAAAATTGGACAGCCCATAACATACCTGACCTTTGAGACCCTGACCTACGGTCGTAGGTCAGTCGACGCCCACTGCACCCATCGTAATGCACATCCGTAGATAGTGTCAGAGACTAGTTAATGTACCTTCCTAATCCATTTGTCTAATTATTCAACAACGGATCCATCGACGTAGCATCGTTCAATAGGCGGCTCATCGATTGTGTTGTTGATGGACACTGCCCAAAATGACAGTTTTTGTCAATTTGGAAGGGTCCTCTCCAAGAACCCTTAGGGTGGTCCTTGGAGAGTTATACCCAAACGTTTTGAACTTAAAAACATTCTAATATATGTTTAACACCTTTGCACCAAATTTTATTAATTTTCAACTCTCAAAACCCCATGAAAAATGCAAAGGCACACTAGCACCTTTTTCAATAGTCACCGGAAGTCATGGACGTTCCTTGATGTTTTGACTCTAATACTTCCTAAATTATTTATATACATTATTTGCTGTGTTAAAATAGTGTTACCAACCTTATACCAACATGTGAGTCTCTAGTTTAGGTCATGGACTTTCGAAGTGTTACATCCGCCGAATAAGAAACTTTTACGGGAAATAAGAGTGCTAACTTAGTAAACATATCCATTATGACCCATATGGAGTCATGTTGTCTATGAATTCGAGGAAAACCTACCACAAAGTCCATGTTTACATCTTCCAACTTCCATGGGGGAATATAAATATCTTGAGTTAGACCTCCCCGTCCTTGATGCTCGACTTTGACTTGTTGGTAATTAACACATATACACAAAGTTTGCTATCTCTCTTTTCATTCCATTCCACCAATAAATCTCACGCAAGTCTTGATACATTGTGGTTGCTCAAGTATGTAAGGTTAATCGGGAGACATGAGCCTCTTCCATGATTCTCTCAGTTAAACAATCAACATCCGGTAGAACATAACCTTCCTTAGTACCTAAGTACCCCATCCTCCCATTGGGAGAAATAATTATTATTTTTTCTAAGGATCAAATCTCAACTCCATCAATATAGGATCAAGATGTTTCTTATACTTCACATCCACCACTAAAGATGATTCAGAGTTATGACAGACTATGAAACCACCTTTCCAAGATTCTTCTAGTCAGACACCCAATTGGGCCATTCTATGAACCTACATTAATACCTCTTTCTTATCATCAACAACATGAGTCACACTACCAATCGACACGCGACTCAAAGAATCTGTAACCACATTTGCTTTCCCGGGGTGGTAAAGAACACTCATGTCCTAATCTTTTAGAAGCTATAATCATTTTTTTTGACGTGGATTCAAGTTTTTTTGAGTGAATACATGTTGTAGGCTTTTGATATCGGTGAATAACCACCCTTATCTCAACTTTAGACATTACCCCTTCTTTAATAGGAACTTGAGGGTTTTGAGGAGCTTGAGGGGGAACCTCCTCATTAAAATTCTCCTCCTCGGCCATCTCACCATTGTTCTTGTAACACCCTAAAATGAACTTAGGAGAACTAGATCTTCGTGATTGTTTATTGAGTAATTTTTGTGTTAAATGGAGTTATATTTATGTCCTTAGGAAGTGTATAAAGTTTGGAGGTCAAACGTCCAAGAACGTCCATGACGTTCGAAAGAGATGCCTTAGAAAGTGCTTGTGTGTTCTCAAGTGTTTGAGTGAGTTTTACGTGTTCGTTTTGTTTGAAATTTTGTAGGATGTTTCTAAGACCTAGACGACTATGTTTAGGGGTTTATAGTCCAAGTAGGACCCCACCTAGGACCCACGAAGGGCCCTAGAAAAGAACCCCATCTCTTGGCAAGAAGTTGCCAAGCAATGACCAAACGACGACCCAAGGGACGGTCCGTTTGTCAACAAACGGTCCGTTGATCACGGGCGTCGACTTGACCTGAAAGGTAGGCTAGGCTTATCTTGAATGAGGCTAAGTCTCAACCAACAACCCCCCACCAACGTGCCGTTGATGAACAAACGGTCCATTGGTTGGAGCCGTATGTGAAGACTGCCAAAAGCTGTCACTTTCCTGTGTTGACTTGGGGTTTTTGGTAAATTCACCACAAGTCTCTTAAAAATCTTGGAAGATATTTTTAGGGTCTATTAGGTAAAGTGTTTCAAACCCTAAGACCATATTTTAGACTCCATTTCCTAAAATCCAAAATCCCTCTCTCTAGAAATCTCTCTGAAGTCTCCATAGAAGGTAGAAGTCAAGAAAGAGCTAGGAGGGTTGGTGGTGGTCGAGTTCTTCATCAAAATAAGTGGGCTTTCTACTATATAAGGTATGGTAGTCATACTTTAACTCTCTTTCATTCAACGAGCCCCTTTCTATGAGATTTTAAAAAGAGTTTTTGAACCCTAACTTCTTCTATCTTTGACTCTATATGTGGGTCTTTCATTAAAACGTTTCTAATGATTCAAATATGATGTTTCTAATGTTAGTTGATGATTTTAATGCTAAAATTTTGATGAAATCATTTTAAACCTTTTTATCAAATTTTGGCTTAAGAAATGGGTTCAATGAGCATGACATTGTAGTCTTTTAGCTTTGGTTTCCTTTTATTGATGTTGTTGTTTAGCTACTGCCGTAAGGGATATATTATGATGAATTGTTGAAGTAAGGAATATAGGTAATTGAAGCTTGGATTAAAGGGTAAGTTGGTTATCTTGTTTAGTTTTAACTATGAAATGCTCTTGAGTGGTATGGTCCACCTTTGGTGGAGGTGTTTACTTGGTGTATATATGAAAGTTAATGTCACATCTGGGGAGCACCCCCTAGACTGAACCGGCATCGTCGTACAATTTTAGGACTACGACTAACCTCTTAGCATTCGTCATAACATTCATAGGTCAAAAATACGGAAAAATTAAAAACTTTTACTACTTATACATTGAGGTTGACATAGACCTCTACATACACATGCATTTAGTCATTTCAAGTATACATAGACCCTTCGTATAGGAATATTACATAGTCTTCTACTTTTATTCCACATACATATATATATATATCATAAAATATAGTCTCAAGATTTTCTCATCTCATAACCATCTAAAACGATCATAGCAATTTGGGCATAGCCCTACATCAATGTCAAGAAGCCACATATAGGATTATACAAATCATACTCAAATGAAATAGATGAACATAAGGGTCTAAAAAGTAAAGCAACTCCGTAATCTAGATATTGGCATCACCCTCGAAAAGTGAGGACCTACCCACTTGGATGGTAGAGAATATCCAAGTCTTCTTAAAGTCGTCTCGAATAAGCCTTCAACGACCGGAATCAAAATGTTTGGGAAAAGGGAGAAAATGCGGTTAGTACGCCACTTGTACTAAGTATAAGATCATATGCACATATAACATCAAAACATGCTAAAAAGGGACATTTAGTTAAATAATGCCATTTTATCATTTTAAAAGCCTTATGCAGAATAAATCAATGTCACACCTGGAGAGTACACCCAGATGAGACCGGCGTCGTCGTCCTCTTAGAGGACTCAGAGAAGACCTTAGCATTCGTCATAACATGTGATTAGTAAAATTTGCGGAAAAATTAAAACTTTTAACATACTATTGAAGTATACTTAGACTTCATACTTAGCATACATACATACATACGAAAATCTGGAAATCTGTCTCACATATATAAACAATCTAAGAGTGCAAATCTGGACTTAACCAAAAATAGTCAATATGCCATATAGGCCTTAATACAAAATAATCCAAAGAACATAATGGAAATAACGTATTATAAAAATGACTACGTCTTCATAGGCTTGAATATAAATGATAGTGTCCCGAACATGAGGACCTACCAAGACTTGGAGAAAGAGTTCCAAGTTTCTTCAAATTGACATGCTTAAACTTCAATGGCCAGAACCTATAATTGTAGTAATATAAAGTGATGGGGTTAGTACGCCACATGTACTAAGTATGCGTATATGCACATAACACTTAAGGACATGCATGAAAAAGGATCATTCATCATTCTTTAGAAAAAATGTGAAGTCATATGAAAGTCTTCAATGCACATACCGTATAACATATACAAGTTAAGGATTCCATCAACTTAAAACATGATCACAATCAAGGACATATTATCATAGAGTCATGTTAACATTTCATATTAAATAAATCATATAAACATGACATACAAAACACTTACCAATGATCTCATCCCCAACCTACAAGTGCAATGGTCATGTGAAGCCCCATAACCCCACACAACCCAGTAGATAAGATAGGAGACCATAAGTAAAGCTTTGCTTCATATAACTTGTAACATAAGTAGTCATCACTTCATATAGAAATATCACCCAATAACATATTCATCATAATGACCAACATCATATAAGAGTAACATCATATATCATAAGCATATACCTTTCATGTTATCATATTACATAAGAACAGTCTCCTAGGACTTCCTTTAGAGTCAACTTGTGCAATGTCTAGGTAGAGTCCCATACCCCTACCTACACGAAGCAAAATCCTCAAGTCACCCTAGTCAACGTCCATTTACTTGTCTTTCATTTTACTTGAGGGAAAATTCGCCTTAACCGACATATACCATGTGAGATAAACATGTAATCCAGTGTCATAAAACCCCACACCGAAAAAAGGTGGTCTACCGGCCAAAGTAGAACCTAACATGACATAGCTTTCTAGGTGGATCCACTAGCTAGTATCCTCTGGTGGCAACATAGTTCAAGAACTAGGAGATGTCATAGAGACCCATAGTTCAACATTACATGGAAGATTCAATAACAAGAGAGTCATTGTGAACCTACCTTCCAACTAGGGAAGGGACACCTCTCATATCTAGTTCATCGGTGCTTAGCTTAAGTCCCTTTCTTTAATAACCTTTAAGTTGTCTTTTATCATAAACTTATAATAGGTCATAGGACGATAACTCCCTGTATAACATGATCATGAGCTATTTTAGATTAGATGAGAATTTCCGTTCATCGTAACCTTTCATTTGTGAGATTTACATAGCATAATCATCTTGTGTAAAGCATACAAGAGAGTATAATAACTTGCATTTTCGTATTCTTATCATAATCTCAGAAGTAACATGTTCATAGCCCATCATATTCTCATAGAAACATCATACATACTTTTAGTAACATAGCATTATGACTTATAGGCTAGCATAAACATCTTAGAGTAATCACAATTTTAGAAGACTTACCTCTTGCTTCCAAGAACCTTATTCATCTTACAATATTCATAATAATACTTAGTGAAATACTCACTAGCATAATCAAGAACATCTAATCAAATCATATGGAAGGGAAACGGGTCATTAAAGGGTTCATTCAAACCTTAAATTCAAACTATCGTTTACACGTTATCAAATACTGGAAACAACCCATTCGAAACCATCACTTAGAGAAAGATCATGTATCACACGACATTCAAACATTATCAATCAAATACTCAACAATTCGTGTAAAATTAACTATAGAAAATGTTTACTTTTCATTGAAAATCATAAATCTAGGGTTAGGAAGAAAATCCATTCTGTAGAGTTAAAACCCTAGTATTTGAAGTTCTTGAAAACTTATCTTGAAAGGAAATCTTGGGGAAAGGAATACTAACAGTGAAAAACGCATACCTTATAGATGAAGAATTCACGAAATCTTATTGGAAACTTTGAATCCTTCGTCTTCTTCCTTAAGCTTTTCTTGTTCTTCATTGGAGTTTGGAAAAGAGAGTGTTCTTGAGAGATTGAGAGAATTTTCGTTTGATATGATTTGGGACGTGTAAAAGTAGTCTAAAACTGACCTAATATACATATATAGTCGTTCTATTAATTATCCAAAAGACCCTCCACTTAAATGGGCCTTTTTAATAAGTTAAATTACCAAAAATATGACTTTAACAATTCTGGGAAGTAGTTGCGCGTCGCGGGGCCAATTCCTGTCATTTTTATTTAATTTTGAGTTGAGGCAGAGAGGTGGTTGTCAACCTCGTGTTGCAAGGCTTTCTCTCAAATCTTGAGGCAGAACACCTCGTGTTCCTTGCGCGTGGCGCACCACACCTCCACAATCTGCCTGCTCGCAGGCTACTAGGTAGAGTGCCCGCGCATGTTTGGGTCCTCCCCAAGGACCCTTTGGGTGGTCGTTTGGGTGTCGTTACCGGACGTTTGGAACCTTTATACTACATAATACCTATCCAAGGTTTCATTACAAGGTTTGGAATTAATTTGACACATGTATACCATCACCAAACATAGGGACGTCAACTAGTTCAAATTAGCTAGTTTCTGGACGTCAAAGTCTTTCTTTGTCATTTTGGCTCTAAAATTTTCCAAATGAAATTATTAACTTAATATAGGTATGGAAACATCATTTTAAGCGTTATTAAATAGTTTAAGCTCTAGTCTAAGTCATGCCATTTTCGGAGTGTTACATTATCCCCCCCTTAGGAACATTCGTCTCCGAATGACACTAAAATCTTTTGGAGGGTAGGAAAAGACTCAATACTAACAGCTCAACCAGCACATAAAATATCATCACACTTAGCACTCAATTCATGATGCACAAACATATAAGAGCTACATATTCATAACACATAGTGAGGAATTTCCTTCTCAACCTTATCATAAGCTCAAAATGCGTCAAAGAGTTACCATGCTATCAATCTTCTCAAGATAACAAAAAAAAACAAAATATCAAGAAAACATATGCATACAAGTTCCACATAAGTGAAAGAATAGAGCATGAGAACATATTCTTAAAACTCTAGTTGGTACTATCTTTTACCTAAACATGCACCTATTTAGTAAACAAGTTAATTCATGATTATGCATTACTTTCTCTATTAAGAAGAATATCTAAACTCAAGGAGTAAATAGATGAGGGTAGAGGGACTTCATATCGTCTTCAGCCTCCCATGTTGCACCCTCAACAAGATGGTTCCTCCATAGAACTTTTACAGAGGCAACCTCCTTGTTTCTCAACTTCCTGAATTGGCGATCTAGAATCTCAACCGGAACCTCTTCATAGGAGAGGTTCTCATCCACCCCTAAAGCTTCAATAGGCAGAATAGACACCGGGTCCCCTATGCATTTCTTGAGCATAGATACATGAAACACCGGATGAACCGAAGCTAGTTCACTAGGTAGTTTCAACTCATAGGCAACCTTTCCAATTCGTTGTCACACCTCATAAGGACCAACATACCGGGGACTTAGCTTCCTCTTTCTACCGAATCTCATCACCCCTTTCATAGGTGAATCTTTAAGTAGACATGATCACTTATTTCAAACTAAAGATCTCTTCTTCTATTGTCGGCATACGACTTTTGCCGACTATAGGCTATCTTCAATCTCTCTCTTAATGATTCGAACCTTCTCTATAGACTCATAGATAATCTCTGGACCAAGGAGTGAGGATGCACCAACCTCAAACCATCCAACCAGAGATCTACACATTCTATCATAAATTGCTTCAAAAGGTGCCATGGAGATGCTCGAATGATAGCTATTGTTGTTAGAGAACTCAATCAAAGGTAACTGATCATCCAAACTTCCATTGAAATCAATAACACAGGCCCTTAACATGTCTTCAAGGGTCTGAATGGTACGTTCCGCTTGACCATCTGTCTGAGGATGGAAAGCGATACTAAGTTTCACTTGAGTACCTAAACCCTTTTGAAATACCTTCCAAAAATGAGAAGTAAATTGGGCAGCTCTATCCTGGACAACAGAATCCCATGAAGACTCACAATCTCATTAATGTAGATTCTTGCATAATCTTCGCCAGTAGAAGTTGACTTAACATGAATAAAATGGGAAAATTTGGTGAAACTGTCCACAATAACCCATATAGAATCATTCTGCTTTCGGGTTCGAGGAAACCCAACAACAAAGTGCATATTGATGGCTTCCCACTTCCATGTAGGAACATCCATGATTTGGGTTAAACCACCAGGTTTTTGATGCTCAACTTTTACTTGTTGGTAGTTTGGACACTTAGCAACAAACTCTGCTATGGCCCTCATTAAACCATCCCACCAAGAGACCACTCTAAGGTGATGATACATTTTGGTGGAACCCGGATGTATAGAATAGCGAGAACCATGGTCTTCTTCTAGAATCTGATTTCTCAAACCCTCAATATCGGGTAAACAAAATCTCCCTTGGTATCTAAGAACACCATACCACCCTTGGTAGAATGTCTCATTGAGCTTACTAAGTACCGATTCCTTCAACTCCATCAATAGAGGATCAAGATGTTGCTTAGATTTCACCTCAACCACTAATGATGAGTCGGAGTTATGATGGACCATGAAACCACCGATTGGAGAATCTTCTAACCGTAGACTTAAGACAACCAACCTATGAACATCTTTAACAAGTTCTTTCTTCTCTTCTTCCACATGAGACACACTACCCATAGTCATACGACTCAAAGCATCCGCAACCACGTTGGCTCTGCCGGGGCTGTAAAGGATACTCATGTCATAATCCTTCAACAATTCTAACCATCTTCTCTGTCGGAGGTTCAACTCCTTTTGTGTAAAGACATATTGAAGACTCTTATGGTCAGTAAACACATCAACATGCACACCATACAAATAATGCCTCCATATTTTTAAGGCAAAAACTACAGCAGCTAACTCAAGGTCATGAGTTGGGTAATTCTTCTCATGAACTTTGAGTTGCCTAGAAGCATAAGCTATCACCTTACCATGTTGCATGATGAAACATCCAAAGCCCACTCGGGAAGCATCACAATACACCACAAAGCCTTCATTACCCTCCAGTAAGGTCAACACCGGAGTGGAGGTAAGCTTATATTTCAACTCTTGGAAACCTTTCTCACAAGCTTCCGACCACTTAAACTTCACCTTCTTTTGGGTCAAAGCTGTCAAAGGAGAATCAATGGACGAAAATCCATCCACAAATCTTCTATAATAGTCGTCTAGACCCAAGAAACTCCTTATGTCTGTGGGAGTCAAAGGTCTAGGAAAATTTCTGACTTCTTACGTCTTCTTCGGATCAACCTATACACCATCACCAGAGATAATATGGCCAAGAAAAGCAACCGACCTCAACCAAAATTCACACTTGCTGAATTTGGCATAAACTTGGTGTTCTTTGAGGACTTGCAAGGCAAACCTTAAGTGACTCTCATGCTCATCTTCATTCTTGGAGTATATCAAAATATCATCAATGAACACAATCACAAATGAGTCGAGGTAATCTCGGAAAACTCTATTCATTAGGTCAATAAACATCGTCGGGCATTTGTCAACCCAAAATACATAACTAGAAATTCATAGTGACCATATCTAGTTCGGAAAGCTATTTTGGGAACATCTTCACCTCTCACCCTATGTTGGTGATATCCCGACCTTAAGTCAATCTTGGAAAAGAAACTAGCACTTTGGATTTGATCAAGCGATCATCAATTCGAGGGAGATGATACTTGTTCTTTATGGTGACCTTATTAAGTTGGTGATAATCAATGCACATTCTAAGAGACCCATCCTTCTTCTTAACAAAGAAGACCGGAGCACCCCATGGAGAAATACTAGGTTGAATAAAACCCTTTCTAGTAAATCCTTGAGTTGTAGCTTCAACTCTTTCAATTCAGCCGGAGCCATCCTATATGGAGGAATTCAAATGGGATTCGTATCCGGTAATAAATCAATGGCAAAGTCAATTTCCTTTTCGGGAGGAACTCCTGTAAGGTCATTAGGAAAAACCTCTTGGAATTCTCTCACTACAGGGACTGACTCAATAGAAGGAGTTTCACATTCTAGGTCCTTAACCCTCACCACATGGTATAAAAAACCCTTGGCAATCATCTTACAAGCCTTCAAACAATAAATGATTTGACCCCTTGGTATAAAATTTCCCCCCTTCCACTCTAAAATGGGTTCATTAGGGAATTGAAACTTCAATACCCTTGTTCTACATCTATAGAAGGAAAATAATCATGAAGCCAATCGATTCCCAAGATGATATCAAAAATCAAACATGTCAAGTTCTACCAAATCAACAAGAGTAACTCTATTAGGCAGCATGACAGGGCATTTTCTATAGACTCTTTTTGCAACTACAGAGTCACCCATTTGGGTACAAACCAAAAAGGGTTCAATCAAAACATCGGGAAGTATACCAAACTTCCTAGCTACCAAAGGTGTAACAAAAGAAAGAGTAGCACATGGGTTAAGCAAAGTATAAACATTAACAGAGAATGCTCGTAACATACCCATCACAAAGTCCGGAGAGCTTTCTTGTTCACCCCTAGCCTCGAGTTCATAGAAACAGTTCCTTTTTGGAGCTTTAGAATTAGGACCGCTTGGTTGAGCTTGGCTATTACCCTTACCTTGACTTCTCACATTAGGACAATCTTTCACAATATGGCCACCTTTGCCACAACCATAGCAACTATTAGTTCCAACAAGACATTCGCCCCCATGTTTCTTACCACATTTACCACAAGTTGGTCTTTCTCTTGGTGGATCAACATTTCTCCCTTTTCGAGGTTTAGGATTAGAACCTCTATCATTGCGATTCTTGGAGAAATTTGAAGGAACTTGGTTTGAAAACCTCTTCTTAAACTTAGGGTTATCTTGAACATCAATCCTACTTTTAGAAGAATAACTCTCAAAAGACTTTGCCTTCTTAGCTTCCCTATTCCTCTTCCTTATGAGACTTTCCTCAACCTGTTGAGCATGAACCATAAACCTAGAAAGATCCATATTTTCATAAAGCATGGCTGCACGATATTCATTTTCAAGCTCTTCGGACACGCCTATTACATAACCGCTCATTTCATCCCTATCATTAGAAACCAAAGAAGAAGCATATTTGGACAGCTTAATGAACTTCAAGTAGTATTCCTTAACACTTATACCTCCTTGACGAAGGTTGATGAACTCCTCTACCTTAGATTCTCTTTGCTCCCTTGGGAAGAATCTGTCAAGAAAGGCCTTTTTGAAGATCACCCAAGTCACGGGACCATCTCCTAAAGCCCTACTATCCTTCCACAGATTGTACCATGTCTGAGCCACGTCCTTGATTTGATAGGCAGCAAGTTCAGCCTTCTTAGTAGTACTCACCCCTATATCAACAAAAATCCTGTAGACCTCATCAAGGAAATCTTGGGGGTTTTCATCAACGTTTGATCCAAAGTACATGGGAGGATTCATCCTTGTAAAATCTCTCAAACGGCTAGCCATAGTATTAGCATGTTGGTTCTCTCGAGGAACAACCTCTATGTTATCTTGAGCCCTGATGGCTTGAGCTTGGGTGGTGATGGCTTGGGACATTTGGAAAACAAAAGTTTCCTAGTCATCACATAGCCTCTCTTCCATAATTGTGGCGCGCTTCACAACCATGAACAAGACACTAGGTAATGTGGTTTAGTGAGACATTGATCCTAAGGATATTTAACCTCATGCTCTGATACCAAGTTTGTCACACCCAGAGAGTACACCCCGGATGAGACCGGCGTCGTCGTCCTCTTAGAGGACTCAGAGAAGACCTTAGCATTCGTCATAACATGTGATCAGTAAAGTTTGCAGAATAATTAAAACTTTTAACATACTATTGAACTATACTTAGACTTCATACTTAACATACATATGGACATACGAAAATCTAGAAATTTGTCTCACATATACAAAACCATCTAAGAGTGCAAATCAGGACTTAGCCAATATTAGTCAGTATGCCATATATGCCTTAATACAAAAGAATCCAAAGAACATAATGGAAATAACGTATTTTAAAAACTACTAACTCTTCATAGGCTGGAATATAAATGATAGCTTCCTGAACATGAGGACCTACCAAGACTTGGAGAAAGAGTTCCAAGCTTCTTCAAATCGACCTGCTTAAACTTCAATGGCCGGAACCTACAGTGGTAGTAATATAAAGTAATGGGGTTAGTACGCCACATGTACTAAGTATTGGTATATGCACATAACACTTAAGAACATGCATGAAAAAGGATCATTCATCATCTCTTTAGAAAACATGCTAAGTCGTATGAAAGTCTTCAATGCACATACCGTATAACATATACAAGTTAAGGATTCCATCAACTTAAAATATGATCACAATCAATGAATATTATCATAGAGTCATGTTAACATTTCATATTCAATAGATCATATAAACATGACATACAAAACACTTACCAATGATCTCACCCCAACCTACAAGTGCAATGGTCATGTGAAGCCCCATAACCCCACACAACCCAGTAAATAAGATAGGAGACCATAAGTGAAGCTTTCCTTCATATAACTTGTAACATAAGTAGTCATCACTTCATATAGAAATATCACCCAATAACATATTCATCATAATGACCAACATCATATAAGAGTAACATCATATATCATAAGCATATACCTTTCATGTTATCATATTACATAAGAACAGTCTCCTAGGACTTCCTTTAGAGTCAACTTGTGCAATGTCTAGGTAGAGTCCCATACCCCTACCTACACGAAGCAAAATCCTCAAGTCACCCTAGTCAACGTCCATTTACTTGTCTTTCATTTTACTTGAGGGAACATTCGCCTTAACCGACATATACCATGTGAGATAAACATGGAATCCGGTGTCATAAAACCCCACACCGAAAAAAGGTGGTCTACCGGCCAAAGTAGAACCTAACATGACATAGCTTTCTAGGTGGATCCACTAGCTAGTATCCTATGGTGGCAACATAGTTCAAGAACTTGGAGATGTTTTAGAGTCCCATAGTTCAACATTACATGGAAGCCTCAATCTCATGAGAGTCATTGTGAACCTATCTTCCAACTAGGGAAGGGACACCTCTCATATCTAGTTCATCGGTGCTTAGCTTAAGTCCCTTTCTTTAATAACCTTTAAGTTGTCTTTTATCATAAATTTATCATAGGTCATAGGACGATAACTCCCTGTATAACATGATCATGAGCTATTTTAGATTAGATGAGAATTTCCGTTCATCGTAACCTTTCATTTGTGAGATTTACATAGCATAACCATCTTGTGTAAAGCATACAAGAGAGTATAATAACTTGCATTTTCGTATTCTTATCATAATCTTAGAAGTAACATGTTCATAGACCATCATATTCTCATAGAAACATCATACATACTTTTAATAACATAGCATCATATTTTATAGGCTAACATAAACATTTGAGAGTAATCACTCTTGGAAGACTTACCTCTTGCTTCCAAGAACCTTATTCATCTTACAATATTCATAATAATACTTAGTGAAATACTCACTAGCATAATCAAGAACATCTCATCAAATCATATACAAGATCAATGCATACTGTAGGAGAAGGGAAACGGGTCATTAAAGGGTTCATTCAAACCTTAAATTCAAACTATCGTTTACACGTTATCAAATACTGGAAACAACCCATTCGAAACCATCACTTAGAGAAAGAGCATGTATCACACGACATTCAAACATTATCAATCAAATACTCAACAATTCGTGTAAAATTAACTATAGAAAATGTTTACTTTTCATTGAAAATCATAAATCTAGGGTTAGGAAGAAAATCCATTCTGTAGAGTTAAAACCCTAGTATTTGAAGTTCTTGAAAACTTATCTTGAAAGGAAATCTTGGGGAAAGGAATACTAACAGTGAAAAACTCATACCTTATAGATGAAGAATTCACAAAATCTTATTGGAAACTTCGAATCCTTCGTCTTCTTCCTTAAGCTTTTCTTGTTCTTCATTGGAGTTTGGAAAAGAGAGTGTTCTTGAGAGATTGAGAGAATTTTCGTTTGATATGATTTGGGACATGTAAAAGTAGTCTAAAACCTAATATACATATATAGTCGTCCTATTAATTACCCAAAAGACCCTCCACTTAAATGGGTCTTTTTAATAAGTTAAATTACCAAAAATATGACTTTAACAATTCTGGGAAGTAGTTGCGCGTCGCGGGGCCAATTCCTGTCATTTTTATTTAATTTTGAGTTAAAGCAGAGAGGTGGGTGTCAACCTCGTGTTGCAAGGCTTCCTCTCAAATCTTGAGGCAGAACAGCTCGTGTTCCTTGCGCGTCGCGCACCACACCTCCACAATCTGCCTGCTCGCAGGCTGCCAGGTAGAGTGCCCGCGCATGTTTGGGTCCTCCCCAAGGACCCTTTGGGTGGTCGTTTGGGTGTCGTTACCGGACGTTTGGACCCTTTGTACTACATAATACCTATCTAAGGTTTCATTACAAGTTTTGGAATTAATTTGACACATGTATACCATCACCAAACATAGAGACGTCAACTATTTCAAATTAGCTAGTTTCCGGATGTCAAAGTCTTTCTTTGTCGTTTTGGCTCTAAAATTTTCCAAATGAATTTATTAACTTAATATAGGTATGGAAACATCATTTTAACCGTTATTAAATAGATTAAGCGCTAGTCTAAGTCATGCCATTTTCAAAGTGTTACATTATCCCCCCCTTAGGAACATTCGTCTCCGAATGACACTTAAATCTTTTGGAGGGTAGGAAAAAACTCAATACTAACAGCTCAACCAGCACATAAAATATCATCACACTTAGCACTCAATTCATGATGCACAAACATATAAGAGCTACATATTCATAACACATAGTGAGGAATTTCATTCTCAACCTTATCATAAGCTCAAAATGCGTCAAAGAGTTACCATGCTATCAATCTTCTCAAGATAACAAAAAAAAAAACAAAATATCAAGAAAACATATGCATACAAGTTCCACATAAGTGAAAGAATAGAGTATGAGAACATATTCTTAAAACTCTAGTTGGTACTATCTTTTACCTAAACATGCACCTATTTAGTAAACAAGTTAATTCATGATTATGCATTACTTTCTCTATTAAGAAGAATATCTAAAGTCAAGGAGTAAATAGATGAGGGTAGAGGGACTTCATATCGTCTTCAGCCTCCCATGTTGCACCCTCAACAAGATGGTTCCTCCATAGAAATTTTACAGAGGCAACCTCCTTGTTTCTCAACTTCCTGAATATGTGATCTAGGATCTCAACCGGAACCTCTTCATAGAAGAGGTTCTCATCCACCCCTAAAGCTTCAATAGGCAGAATAGACACTGGGTCCCCTATGCATTTCTTGAGCATAGATACATGAAACACCGGATGAACCGAAGCTAGTTCACTAGGTAGTTTCAACTCATAGGCAACCTTTCCAATTCGTTGTAACACCTCATAAGGACCAACATACCGGGGACTTAGCTTCCTCTTTCTACCGAATCTCATCACCCCTTTCATAGGTGAATCTTCAAGTAGACATCATCACTTATTTCAAACTCAAGATCTCTTCTTCTATTGTCGGCATACGACTTTTGCCGACTATAGGCTGTCTTCAATCTCTCTCTTATGATTCGAACCTTCTCTATAGACTCATAGATAATCTCTGGACCAAGGAGTGAGGACGCACCAACCTCAAACCATCCAACCAGAGATCTACACATTCTACCATAAATTGCTTCAAAAGGTGCCATGGAGATGCTCGAATGATAGCTATTGTTGTTAGAGAACTCAATCAAAGGTAAGTGATCATCCAAACTTCCATTGAAATCAATAACACAGGCCCTTAACATGTCTTCAAGGGTCTGAATGGTACGTTCCACTTGACCATCTGTCTGAGGATGGAAAGCGATACTAAGTTTCACTTGAGTACCTAAACCCTTTTCAAATGCCTTCCAAAACTGAGAAGTAAATTGGGCAGCTCTATCCTGGACAACATAATCCCATGAAGACTCACAATCTCATTAATGTAGATTCTTGCATAATCTTCGGCAGTAGAAGTTGACTTAACATGAATAAAATGGGAAAAGTTGGTGAAACTGTCCACAATAACCCATATAGAATCATTTTGCTTTCGGGTTCGAGGAAACCCATTAACAAAGTCCATATTGATGGCTTCCCATTTCCATGTAGGACCATCCATGATTTGGGTTAAACCACTAGGTTTTTGATGCTCAACTTTTACTTATTGGCAGTTTGGACACTTAGCAACAAACTCTGCTATGTCCCTCATTAAACCATCCCACCAATAGACCTCTCTAAGGTCATGATACATTTTGGTGGCACCGGGATGTATAGAATAGCGAGAACCATGGGCTTCTTCTAGAATCTGATTTCTCAAACCCTCAACATCGGGTACACAAAATCTCCCTTGGTATCTAAGAACACCATCCCACCCTTGGTAGAATGTCTCATTGAGCTTACTAAGTACCGATTCCTTCAACTCCATCAATAGAGGATCAAGATGTTGCTTAGATTTCACCTCAACCACTAATGATGAGTCGGAGTTATGATGGACCATGAAACCACCAATTGGAGAATCTTCTAACCGTAGACTTAAGACAACCAACCTATGAACATCTTTAACAAGTTCTTTCTTCTCTTCTTCCACATGAGACACACTACCCATAGTCATACGACTCAAAGCATCCGCAACCACGTTGGCTCTGCCGGGGCTGTAAAGGATACTCATGTCGTAATCCTTCAACAATTCTAACCATCTTCTCTGTCGGAGGTTCAACTCCTTTTGTGTAAATACATATTGAAGACTCTTATGGTCAGTAAACACATCAACATGCACACCATACAAATAATGCCTCCATATTTTTAAGGCAAAAACAACAGCGGCTAACTCAAGGTCATGAGTTGGGTAATTCTTCTCATGAACTTTGAGTTGCCTAGAAGAATAAGCTATCACCTTACCATGTTGCATGAGGAAACATCCGAAGCCCACTCGGGAAGCATAACAATACACCACAAAGCCTTCATTACCCTCCAGTAAGGTCAACACCGGAGTAGAGGTAAGTTTATCTTTTAACTCTTGGAAACCTTTCTCACAAGCTTTCGACCACTTAAACTTCACCTTCTTTTGGGTTAAAGCTGTCAAAGGAGAATCAATGGACGAAAATCCATCCACAAATCTTCTATAATAGTCGTCTAGACCCAAGAAACTCCTTATGTTTGTGGGAGTCAAAGGTCTAGGACAATTTCTGACTTCTTACGTCTTCTTCGGATCAACCTATACACCATCACCAGAGATAATATGGCCAACAAAAGCAACCGACCTCAACCAAAATTCACACTTGCTGAATTTGGCATAAACTTGTTGTTCTTTGAGGACTTGCAAGGCAAACCTTAAGTGACTCTCATGCTCATCTTCATTCTTGGAGTATATCAAAATATCATCAATGAACACAATCACAAATGAGTCGAGGTAATCTCGGAAAACTCTATTCATTAGGTCAATAAACATCATCGGGCATTTGTCAACCAAAAATACATAACTAGAAATTCATAGTGACCATATCTAGTTCGGAAAGCTATTTTGGGAACATCTTCACCTCTCACCCTATGTTGGTGATATCCCGACCTTAAGTCAATCTTGGAAAAGAAACTAGCACTTTGGATTTGATCAAGCGATCATCAATTCGAGGGAGATGATACTTGTTCTTTATGGTGACCTTATTAAGTTGGTGATAATCAATGCACATTCTAAGGGATCCATCCTTCTTCTTAACAAACAAGACCGGAGCACCCCATGGAGAAATACTAGGTTGAATAAAACCCTTTCTAGTAAATCCTTGAGTTGTAGCTTCAACTCTTTCAATTCAGCCAGAGCCATCCTATATGGAGGAATTCAAATGGGATTCGTATCCGGTAATAAATCAATGGCAAAGTCAATTTCCTTTTCGGGAGGAACTCCTGTAAGGTCATTAGGAAAAACCTCTTGGGACACGCCTGTTACATAACAGCTCATTTCATCCCTATCATTAGAAACCAAAAAAGAAGCATATATGGACAACTTAATGAACTTCAAGTAGTATTCCTTAACACTCATACCTCCTTGATGAAGGTTGATGAACTCCTCTACCTTAGATTCTCTTTGCTCCCTTGGGAAGAATCTGTCAAGAAAGGCCTTTTTGAAGATCACCCAAGTAACGGGACCATCTCCTAAAGCCCTACTATCCTTCCACAGATTGTACCATGTCTGAGCCACGTCCTTGAGTTGATAGGCAGCAAGTTCAGCCTTCTTAGTAGTACTCACCCCTATATCAACAAAAATCTTGTAGACCTCATCAAGGAAATCTTGGGGGTCTTCATCAACTTTTGATCCAAAGTACATGGGAGGATTCATCCTTGTAAAACCTCTCAAACGGCTATCCATAGTATTAGCATGTTGGTTCTCTCGAGGAACAACCTCTATGTTATCTTGAGCCCTGATGGCTTGAGCTTGAGTGGTGATGGCTTGGGACATTTGGAAAACAGAAGTTTCCTAGTCATCACATAGCCTCTCTTCCATAATTGTGGCGCGCTTCAAAACCATGAACAAGACACTAGGTAATGTGGTTTAGTGAGACATTGATCCTAAGGATATTTAACCTCATGCTCTGATACCAAGTTTGTCACACCCGGAGAGTACACCCCGGATGAGACCGGCGTCGTCGTCCTCTTAGAGGACTCAGACAAGCCCTTAGCATTCGTCATAACATGTGATCAGTAAAGTTTGCAGAATAATTAAAACTTTTAACATACTATTGAAGTATACTTAGACTTCATACTTAACATACATACGGACATACGAAAATCTAGAAATTTGTCTCACATATACAAAACCATCTAAGAGTGCATATCAGGACTTAGCCAATATTAGTCAGTATGCCATATATGCCTTAATACAAAAGAATCCAAAGAACATAATGGAAATAACGTATTTTAAAAACTACTAAGTCTTCATAGGCTGGAATATAAATGATAGCTTCCTGAACATGAGGACCTACCAAGACTTGGAGAAAGAGTTCCAAGCTTCTTCTAATCGACCTGCTTAAACTTCAATGGCCGGAACCTACAGTGGTAGTAATATAAAGTAATGGGGTTAGTACGCCACATGTACTAAGGATTGGTATATGCACATAACACTTAAGGACATGCATGAAAAAGGATCATTCATCATCTCTTTAGAAAACATGCTAAGTCGTATGAAAGTCTTCAATGCACATAACGTATAACATATACAAGTTAAGGATTCCATCAACTTAAAATATGATCACAATCAATGAATATTATCATAGAGTCATGTTAACATTTCATATTCAATAGATCATATAAACATAACATACAAAACACTTTCCAATGATCTCATCCCCAACCTACAAGTGCAATGGTCATGTGAAGCCCCATAACCCCACACAACCCAGTAGATAAGGTAGGACACCATGAGTAAAGCTTTGATTCATATAACTTGTAACATAAGTAGTCATCACTTCATATAGCAATGTCACCCAATAACATATTCATCATAATGACCAACATCATATAAGAGTAACATCATGTATCATAAGCATATACCTTTCATTTTATCATATTACATAATAACAATCTCCTAGGACTTCCTGTAGAGTCAACTTGTGCAATGTCTAGGTAGAGTCCTATACCCCTACCTACACTAAGCAAACTCCTCAAAGTCACCCTAGTCAACGTCCATTTACTTGTCTTTCATTTTACTTGAGGGAACATTCGCTTTAACCGACATAGACCATGTGATCTAAACATGAAATCTGGTGTGATGAAACTCCACACCAAAAAAAGGTGGTCTACCGGCCAAAGTATAACCTAAAATGACATAGATTTCTAGGTGGATACACTAGCTAGTATCCTATGGTGGCAACATAATTCAAGAAATAGGAGATGTATTAGAGACCCATAGTTCCACATTATATAGCAGCCTCAATCTCATGAGAGTCATTGTGAACCTACATTCCAAATAGGGAAGGGACACCTCTTATATCTAGTTCATCGGTGCTTAGCTTAAGCCCCTTTCTTGAATAACCTTTAAGTTGTCCTTTATAATAAACTTATCATAGGTCATAAGAGTTTAACTCCCTGTATAACATGATCATGAGCTATTTTAGATTAGATGAGAATTTCCTTTCATCGTAACCTTTCGTTTATGAGATTTACATAGCATAATCATCTTGTGTAAAGCATACAAGAGAGTATCATAACTTGCATTTTTGTGTTCTTATCATAATATCACAAGTAACATGTTCATAACCCAGCATATTCTCATAGAAACATCATACATACTTTTCATAACATAGCTTCATAGTTTATAGGCTAACATAATCATTTGAGAGTAATCACGCTTAGAAGACTTACCTCTTGCTTCCAAGAACCTTATTCATCTTACAATATTCATAATAATACTTAGTGAAATACTCAATGGCATCATCAAGAACAACTCATCAAATCATATACAAAAATAATGCATTGTGTAGGAGAAGGGAAACGGGTCGTTAAAGGGTTCATTCAAACCTTAAATTCCAATCCTAACGTTTACACGTTATCAAATACTAGAAACAACACATTCAAAACCATCACTTAGAGAAAGATCTTGTATTACACGACATTCAAACATTATCAATCAAATACTCAACAACTCGTGTGAAATGAACTATAGAAAATGTTTACTTTTCATTGAAAATCATAAATCTCGGGTTAGGAAGAAAATCCGTTTTGTAGAGTAAAAACCCTAGTATTTGATGTTCTTGAAAACTTATCTTTAAAGGACATCTTGGGGAAAGGAATCCCAAGAGTGAAAAACCCATACCTTATATATGAAGAATTCACGAAATCTTAGTGGAAACTTTGAAACCTTCGTCTTTTTCCTTATGCTTTTCTTGTTCTTCAATGGAGTTTGGAAAAGAGAGTGTTCTTGTGAGATTGAGAGAATTTTCGTTTGATCTGAGTGCAAATCTGGACTTAGCCAATAATACTCAATATGACATATAGGCCTTAATACAAAAGAATCCAAATAACATAATGGAAATAACGTATTCTAAAAACTAGTAAGTCTTCATAGGCTGGAATATAAATGATAGCGCCCCGAACATGAGGACCTACAAAGACTTGAAGAAAACGTTCCAAGCTTCTTCAAATCAACCTACTTAAACTTCAATGCCCGGAACCTATAGTTGTAGTAATATAAAGTAATGGGGTTAGTACACCACATGTACTAAGTATGGGTATATGCACATAACACTTAAGGACATGCATGAAAAAGGATTATTCATCATACTTTAGAAAACATGCTAAGTCATATGAAAGTCTTCAATGCACATACCGTATAACATATACAAGTTAAGGATTCCATCAACTTAAAACATTATCACAATCAAGGACAGATTATCATAGAGTCATGTTAACATCTCATATTCAATAGATCATATAAACATAACATAAAAAACACTTACCAATGATCTCATCCCCAACCTACAAGTGCAATGGTCAAGTGAAGCCCCATAACCCCACACAACCCAGTAGATAAGATAGGAGACCATGAGTAAAGCTTTGCTTAATATAACTTGTAACATAAGTAGTCATCACTTCATATAGCAATATCACCCAATAACATATTCATCATAATGACCAACATCAAATAAGAGTAACATCATGTATCATAAGCATATACCTTTCATGTTATCATATTGCATAAGAACAATCTCCTAGCTAGGACTTCCTTAATAGTCAACTTGTGCAATGTCTAGGTAGAGTCCCATATCCCTACCTACACTAAGCAAACTCCTCAAGTCACCCTAGTCAACGTCCATTTACTTGTCTTTAATTTTACATGAGGGAACATTCGCCTTAACCGACAAAGACCATGTGAGGTAAACATGGAATCCGGTGACATAAAACCCCACACCGAAAAAAGGTGGTCTACCGGCCTAAGTAGAACCTAACATGACATATCTTTCTAGGTGGATCCACTAGCTAGTATCCTATGGTGGCAACATAGTTCAAGAACTAGGAAATGTATTAGAGACCCATAGTTCCACATTACATGGCAGCCTCAATCTCATGAGAGTCATTGTGAACCTACCTTCTAACTAGGGAAGGGACACCTCTCATATCTAGTTCATCAGTGCTTAGCTTAAGTCCCTTTCTTGAATAAACTTTAAGTTGTATTTTATCATAAACTTATCATAGGTCATAGGAGGTTAAATCCCTGTATAACATGATAATGAGCTCTCTTACATTAGATGAGAATTTTCTTTCACCGTAACCTTTCATTTTTGAGATTTACATAGCATAATCATCTTGTGTAAAGCATACAAGAAAGTATCATAACTTGCATTTTCGTATTATGATCATAATCTCACAAGTAACATGTTCATAGCCCAGCATTTTCTCATAGCAACATCATATATACTTTTCATAACATAGCATTATAGTTGATAGGCTAACATAAGTATTTGAGAGTAATCACGCTTAGAAGACTTACCTCTTGATTCTAAGAATCTTATTCATCTTACAATATTCATAATCATACTTACTGAAATACTCAATGGCATAATCAAGAACAACTCATCAAATCATATACAAGATCAATGCGTAGTGTAGGAGAAGAGAAACGGGTCGTTAAAGGGTTCATTCAAACCTTAAATTCCAATCCTAACATTTACACGTTATCAAATACTAGAAACAACCCATTCGAAACCATCACTTAGAGAAATATCATGTATCACACGACATTCAAACATTATCAATCAAATAGTCAATAATTCGTGTGAAATTAACTATAGAAAACGATTACTTTTCATTGAAAATCATAAATCTAGGGTCAGGAAGAAAATTTGTTTTGTAGAGTAAAAACCCTAGTATTTGAAGTTCTTGAAAACTTATATTGAAAGGAACTCTTTGGGAAAGGAATCCCAAGAGTGAAAAACCCATACCTTATAGATGAAGAATTCATGAAATCTGATTGGAAACTTTGAAACCTTCGTCTTCTTCTTTAAGCTTTTCTTGTTCTTCAATTGGGGTGTCGTTACCGGACGTTTGGTCCAATGTCTCATTACAGGTTTTGGACTTCATTTGACACCTCTATACCATCACCAAACATAGGGACGTCGACTAGTTCGAATTAGCTAGTTTCCGAACGTCAAAGTCTTTCTTTGTCGTTTTGGCTCTAAACTTTTCCAAATGAGTTTATTAAATTAATATAGTTCTGGAAACATCATTTTAAGCGTTATCAATAGATTAAGATCTAGTTTAAGTCATTGCATTTCCGGACTGTTACAATCAAGCCCTACCAATCATTAAGACATATTCCACAATTCAAAGCAAGTCATATGCATATCAACATACTTGAACCCATAACCTTACACATCTCTATCATCAAGTAGTTATGTCACAAGAATGAATAAGAGTTAATCATATCACAATAAGCAAAATAACTAATCATGATTCCCCATAAAGTCGCAAAAGCAATGACTGAGCAAATCCCAATAACCATACTCAATCAAGTAACCCAACAAGAAACCATAACTAATGCCAAACTTCACATAATATAACCTTTAAGAATGCATAACATCATACTTAATCATTTTCGACTAAATACAAGTTCATAAGGATAATCATCATCATATGATGTCATTTCCCATATAAAGTCACCACATTATCATATACATATCGTTCACTCTCATATGAATATATAAACATAAGAACATCCTCCTAGGACCTCCCTTAAGGTTAACTAGTGCAATGTTTAGGTAGAGTCCCATACCCCTACCTAAACTAAGTTAAACCCCTTCGATCATCTTAGTTAGAGTTCATTCATGAATTCATTTTACCTTTTGGGGACATCTTTCCTTAAACGACATAGACCACATGATCTAATGTGGAATCCGGTGTCATGGAACCCTATACCGAAAGAAGGTGGACTACTTGCCAAAGTAGTACCTTAAGACATGAACATACCAACTACGTGGATCCACTAGCTAGTATTCCTATTGGGGCCACATAGTTCAAAAACTAGGAGATATAACTGGGACCCTCTATATGCTACATGCATTATAGTCTCCAATCTCAAGAGTATATTAGTGATCCTACCTTCCCTATTTGGAGGGACACTCCTCAATCTAGTTCACACGGTGCTAAGCTAGAGTCCCTTTGGTCGTCATCACCATCCTTATAACATTTACACCTTAATCAACCTCACAACCATAGTAAAGACATTTCAATTCAACATCACACCACCCTATCAAACCTAAACAAGGCATACTCCAACACAACATCATGATTTAATCACAATTAACCATAATTTAAGTAAAGAATAGGAATCATGAGACTTACCAAGTCTCCTTCATAATTCATCATCAAGGTGTTACCATAAGCCCTTACTTAAATCCAATTAGGTCATAACATAATCACAATTCACTAATCAACATGATAAGAAGACTAGAAGAATCAATACACCATAATTCAATACTAAATCAAAGCTTAAGATAAGATACTTAGGTAAATTCTCATAACCTAGATCACTTCTCAAGAGCTAATATGAAACACTACAAATAACCTTAATTTTTTCATGATTAGTGTAAAAACATCATTTTACAGTAATTCAACCAATAACCAAGTTAATTGAATCAAACAAAACCTAATTCATATAAAGATCAAACATAGGGTTAAGGGTTGAGGATCATATTCTACAATTTAGACCAAACCATCAACAATTATCATGATCAAGTTAAAATACATGTTAACTCTCCATTATACCCTCTATAAATCATAAAGAACTTAGTTCACTACATCAAGTTTGAGATTAGAAGAAACCCACTTTAAAACTCAACTTTTAGAGATACTTTGAATGAACCCTTTGAGGAAAGAAGTCTCAAAGGTGAATAGATCCCACACCTCAACGTTTGATGAAGATTTAATGGTGAATTCTACCGTTTTACAGCCCCCAAAACCCTTCCCTAGCTTGTTCTTCAATGGTGTCTTCCAATAGAGAGAGAAAGAACACAGAAGGAAGAGGATTTGTTTTGTGAGTTGTAATTAGTCTAATGGGGTTGGGATCTTTATATTGGGGGTTAATTAACTTAATTAGTCTCTCTTATTCCCCTAAATAACTACCTAACCCCTTACTTAATTTATTTGGACTCAACATAAAACGTGCAGAAAATGGACCCTCACAGACGAGACCCCGATCGACGGTCCGTCTGTGTCATGAGCTAATGTGGAATCCGGTGTTGTAAAACCTTACATAGATAGAAGGTGGTCTACCGGCCAAAGTAAAAGCAAACATAAACGTAGCTTTCTAGGTGGATCCACTAGCTAGTCTTCCTATGTGGTCAACATAGTTCAAGTACTAAGAGATAGGTACTTCCCTCTACATACCACTTGGTAATTGGGGCCTCATCTCATGGGAATCAATTAAATGAGTATCCCTCAAAGGGGAGTCAACATTTCCTCTATTGGAAACTCATCACCTCCCATTTTCAAGTTCACTCGGTGCTAAGCTAAGTCCCGTATTGAAATGTCTTTAATCTTTATTTATCAATCATAACTTAGTTTAGGTCATAGGGTCTAGCCCTTGTATAATCATCATGATAATAGCTTACTAAGAATTCCATGAGTATAATCCTTTCATCACAATTCTCATAAGTAAGGTTAACACATTACATACTATTTCATAATAAGGCACATTGGTAATTACCATCATCCTTATAA
This sequence comes from Solanum sitiens, assembly GCA_016801875.1. NCBI lineage: Eukaryota > Viridiplantae > Streptophyta > Magnoliopsida > Solanales > Solanaceae > Solanum > Solanum sitiens. Next base: position 614,489 of record JABWTJ010000218.1, read on the forward strand.
ATTTACATCTTAATCAACCTCACAACGATAAGCAAGACATTTCAATTCAATACCATACCACCCTATCAATCCTAAACAAGGCATACTCCAACATAATCATCATGACTTAATCACAATTAACCATAATTTAAGAAAAGTATATGGAACACAAGACTTACCAAGTCTCCTTCACAATCCTCATCAAGGTGTTACCCTTAAACCTTAGTTCATCAATTAGGTCATCAAATAACCATAATTAAATAACCAATATAATCACAAGGCTAGAAGAATCACTACATCACAATACCATAATAGATCAAAGCTTAGGATTAAGTCAATTCATCATACCTTAGATCACTTATCAAGAACTAGTATGAAAGACTATACATCACCCTAATGCATCAATAATTAGCATAACAACATCATCTAGTAGTAATTCAACCCTTAACCAAGTAAATTGAATGAACAATATACAATATAAGTCAAGATCACAACCTAGGGTTAGGGACTTAGGATCATGTTCTTCAATTTAGGCAAGACCATCAACAATTACCATAATAAAGTTAAAATACATGTCAATATAGTCAATATAACCTAAATAAAACATAAACAACTCAATTCATAACATCAAATTCGTAATTGGATGAAACCCATTTGAAAACTCTAGATTCGAAAACACTTTGAATGAACCCTTTGAGGAAAGAGGTCTCAAAGGTGAAGAGATCCCATACCTCAACGTTTTTGGTGAGAATTGTAAGATGAAATCACCCTTTTATAGACCCCAATTCTCCTCCTAGACTTAGCCTTCAATGGATTCATCCAATAGAGAGAGAAAGAAGAGAGAAGATAGAGGAATTGATTTTAGAGTTCTAATTAGTTTAATGGGGTTGGGGACTTTATATAGGTGACTAACTAACTTAATTAGACCCCTTTAATCCCTTAATTGTCCGACTAACCCCCTAACTAATTAATGGAACTTAATTTAAAACGTGCAGGGAATTCAAGACCCTCATAGACGGAACCCCGTCGACGGGCCGTCTGTGAGTCGACGGACCTATCCCCTCTCGTCCTACACATCCGTCGGTAAGTTCAGAGACTTGTACAAGAGAGGTATTCCTCTAGTTGGCTATGTGTGGGACGACGGTGGAATCGACGGACCGTCAGTCCACACACAGACCGTAGGTTGTCCCGTCGATGTACACCGCCCGGTAGTGTTGCCTCATCCTGCAGGGGTCCTCCTCAAGGGCCCTTGGTTGGTCCTCTGGGAGTCGTACCGGTACTTTTTGACCATGAAACATCCCTAACACATGTTACACACACTTTCGCCAACTTTCATTAATTTACGACTCTTAAAAACTAGTCAAATAGGCTAAGGCACACTAGAACCTCTTTGAACCAACTTTTGAACGTCATGGACGTTCTTGGACGTTTTGGTTTCTAAAATTCCTAAATGACCTATATTCATTACACTAACCTTAAAAAACAGTTTCTAGACTTCATGACACCTATGTTAGGCTTAACCACACGTCTTATATTTCCGAAGTGTTATAACAGTGAACATGCTATTCTAAATATCAATGGAAAGTAGAAGAATCATAGGTTAATCGACATTGATCCACATGAATTCATTATTTACAATTCGTTATCTCATTACATCATAGGAAGTAGCTACAAGAAACACAACATAATTGAATTCCACTATTTTCATTAAAACTCCAATATTACAGTGAATCATGGAAAACTAGGCTAAGCATGTTCAAATCTTCAAACATTGATCCTCATGGATCCTTCAACATTAATTCACGTAAATAACAGTATGTACAAGAAATTCAACGTAAGAGAATCACAATTCAATCGATAACAAGTCAAGATCACAAAGCCCATGCAAGGACTAAATCAAGTTTGGGAAGGGACATGGGTTCATCATGCAATTGGAGTCAAAATCACGTTAAAACAAATATATTAACTTCAATTAATCATTATTTAATCCTTAAAACGTTTTTAGTAAGAACCCATGGCTAGATTGAAGAAGGAGAAGTTTGATCATAAAATCTCTTTTGAAACTTTGAGATTAACTCTCTAGATGGAAGGGTAACTAGAGATGAAGGATCACCATACCTTTATATTCATTAAAACCTTTAAAAATTGATGAATCATCCATGGAAATTCGAGCTCCAAGCTCTACATGAGCTTCACCAACAATGGTGGTTTCTAGGGAGAATATTTATGGAGGGAAAGGTTCAATTTGTGTGAGTTGGTTTTGGAATGGATTGATCACGTTTTTGATCAATTAAATGCACCCAAAAATCACCAAATAAATCTTGTGGGGTCAGTTAGTACTTGGGGTGAATTTCTCTTTCACACCTTTAATGAAACAGTGCACAAGCAGTGATGCACCAGCCTGCATCGATGGACCCAATGATGCGGCATTGGTCCATCGACGGGACGTTCCTTGCCATCTGTCGGTTGATCCTTGGCCAAATTTTGGGTTGAGACTTGCCCAATCTAAGTATAAATCAATTAGACCTCACCTACGGGCCGTTGGTCAACCAACTGGCCTTCGTTTGGTCCGTCGATTGACAATTTGAAGGCAGTGTCTCGACCATCCTTGGGTCCTTCTTGTGGGCCCTTTTTGCGGGTCCATTTTGAAGTTGTACTTGGACGTTTCCGACGTAAATACAACCCTTAACAAGTTATAGACCTCCCACATGAGTTTCACCCAAAACAAATACACTTAACTCATCCAAACATGCAAGGCCCCATCAAGACGCACATGAACATCTCAAGGGCTAACTTTTGAACGTCTTGGACATTCTTGGACGTTTGACATCCAAACTTCACGAAACTTCATATAATACCCCTAAACATCATTATAAATCATTTTAAGACTTAATAAGTTCATTTCATACAATTTTAAGCATACATAGACACATGAGGCACATAGGTGACTAGTCGTCGAACGTTTTGGTCGACCCTTGACGTTTGACTTCCAAATTACCTCAAACTTTATACATTGCCTCTAAACCATATTATGCGTCATTTTAGGACATTATAACCTTAAGACAACCATGTTAGTCTCTAGAAACCCTAACTCGTTTTTGGGGTCTTACAATATCCCCCACTTGGGAACATTCGTGCTCGAATGACACTTAGAACACTTTAATCACAACAAGGACTTAAATAAAGCATAGAGCAGCTTATCTCATTAATAACATCATCACATAAAAGTCAATGCACTAACTTACAAGGAACACAAGTTCAAATCATTTTAGCACTCAAAGCACACAAGCAAGCAAAATATTCATTCACTCACTCTTTAATGAATCAAACACAAAGACTCTTATCATGCTTATAGGAGGAACATCCTTCTCCATATCACAACATGGTCATTACACTTCAATTCGTTAAGATATCATATTGCAAGATCATACATAGGCAGATTACAACAATACTCAAAAGCCATTTAGGCACTCATATATCAATGCACATAGACTTGAGTTAATTGCATAAACAAAGATCTTTATTAGTTAGACTTAGTACTATGAAGGTCACACTCAACCATACCATGCTTAGTGGTGTCCATGGAGGAATGTTCTTCTCCTCAACACACTTACATGTATCATGAGTACATACCCAAGCAATTGCACAAAGATCATTCTTACTGTAATATGAGAAATTCTCAACTTTTAAACCAAAGCATGATCATGATTCCTTACTTAGTACATGTGGCATACTAACCCAATTTTCTCCCTTTGTCCCAAATATTTTAGGTTCCGGTCGTTGAGGTTTGGTTCGAGGCGATCTAGAAGAAGGCTTGGATACTCTTATCATCCAAGTGGTAAGTCCTCATTTTCCCAAGGATGATGCCGATATTCTACCTATGGATTTGATTAGATTTTAAGACACTTATGTTGAGTCTATCTTTCATTTGAGAACAAATTGTATAAAGCCTATATGTGGCTTACTTTTATTGTTGTAGGGCTATGCCCAAGTTGATATTGTCATTCTAGATAGTTATGAGATGAGACGGATTTGATGACTCTATTTATATCTTATAAGTATGTGAAATAAAAGTAGAAGACTAAGATATCTTCTTATACGAAGGGTCTATGTATACTCGATAATAATACTATTACGTGTATGTAGAGGTCTATGTAAACCTCTAATTAGCTATAGTTAAAAGTTTTAAATTCTTCCGTATTTTTGACTTGAGAATACGATGATGATAATTAAGGGGCTAGTCTTAGTCCTCAAAGAGGACGACGACGCCGGTTACGTCTAGGGGGTAAACCTGGATGTGACAAACCTTGTATCAGAGCATGAGGTTAATTATCCTTGATGATGATGTCTCTCTCAACCACGTCGATGTTGATTCATACTCATAATTGTGAAGCGCGCCACACTTATGAATAGGAATCTATATGATGCTTAGAAATCTCTCTCTTTCTTTGAAATCCAATGTCGTGCCTCTAGAGTAACTATGATGTGCTTTTACCTAAACCTTCTATTTTGGGTTATATGAAATGAATACTCAGAGGAATGCGGCTCGTAGGCTTGAGAAGGAGGTTGCTAATGCGGGAGCTCCTCCCCGTGGTGATCAAGATCCTCCACTTGAAGAGAAGGTTGATGTTGAACAAGTTTTGGCCATTCCTGCACCCATGACGGATGGTGACATAAGGGCTGCCTTTCTCCAATTGGCCCAAGCCATTACTTCTCAAGCTCAAGCCACTACTATTTAAGCTCAAGATTTGATGGCCCAAGATAATCAGAAGGTTGTGCCCCGAGCCCATAAACAAGTCTCTACCATGGAATCTCGTCTAAGAGACTTCACTGGGATGAACCCTCCTACTTTCTATGGGTCTAGGGTGGATGAAGACCCCTAAGATTTCATCGATGAAGTTTATAAGATACTCTTTGCCATGGGGTTAACACTAGTGATATGGCCTAGTTAGCCACATATCAACTCAAAGATGTGGCTCAAACTTGGTATGTTCAATGGAGGGACAATCGACCGGTAACTTGGGAGATTTTCAAGAAAGCATTTCTTGATCGGTTCTTTCCTAGGGAGAGGAGGGAGGCCAAAGTGGTGGAGTTCATCAACCTTCGTCAAGGAGGTATGAGTGTTCTTGATTATTCCATGAAATTTTCTCAATTGTCAAAATATGCTCCTTCTTTGGTTTCCGATCCTAGAGATGAAATGTGCCGCTTTGTGACGGGGGTGTCGGATGATTTGCAAGAAGAGTGTCATTCGGCAATGCTACATGACAACATGAACATTTCCCATCTTATGGTTCATGCTATACAAGTTGAGGAGGCAAGGGCTAGGAGGAAAAGTAGGGATGCTAAGAGGGCAAGGTCAATTGAAGGTGGTTCTTCCAAGAGTAGTCTTGAAATTCAAGACAAGCCTAGGTTCAAAAAGGTTCTCTAATCAAGTTCCATCTAAGTTCCCTAAGTCTCGTGATGATGAGATGGCCAAACAAAGATCTCAAAAGGGAAAGAGTGGGAACTAACCTAATGAGAAGGCTACATGTACCAAATATGGAAAGGGTCATTTCGGTGAATGATTGGTTGGAACGGGCAATTGTTTTGGTTGTGGAAAGAGTGGCCACAAGGTTGGAGATTCTCCTAACATGAAGGGACAAGACAAGAGTGGTCAAGCAAATGGTTTTAGTGATGCTCCAAAGAAGAACCACTTATATGCTCTTCATACTAGGGGTGATCAAGAGATCTCTCCCGATGTGGTGACCTGATGTGGTGACCGGTATGTTACAAGTCTTTTCTATAGATGTATATGCTTTACTTGATCCGGGTGCTACTTTGTCTTTTGTTACACCTCTTGTAGCTAAAAAGTTTAATACTTTACCCGATATCTTGCATGAGCCTTTCTTAGTGTCTACACCGGTGGGTGAGTCGGTTGTTGCAAAGAGGGTATATAGGGATTGTCCTATCAAGTTGAATAGAGTTTCCAATGTTGATCTAGTAGAACTAGATATGATTGATTTTGATATTATTTTGGGTATGGATTGGTTGCATTCTTATTTTTCCACTATTGATTGTAGGACAAGGGTTGTGAGATTTAATTTCCCAAATGAACCCATTGTTGAGTGGAAGGGGGGAAATTCTATTTGTCCTATCATGTTGCCCAATAGAGTTCCAATGTTGATCTAGTAGAAATAGATATGCTTGATTTTGATATTATTTTATGGATTGGTTGCATTCTTGTTTTTCCACTATTGATTGTAGGACAAGGGTTGTGAGATTTAATTTCCCAAATGAACCCGTTGTTGAGTGGAAGGGGGGAAATTCTATTCCTAGAGGTCGTATCATTTCTTGTTTAAAGGCTTGCAAAATTATCTCTAAGGGCTGCCTATGTCATATAGTGAGATTCCAAGATCTTGACTCTGAAATTCCTCCCATTATGTCGGTCCCGTAGTGAGTGAATTTCCGGAGGTCTTCCCTAATGACGTTCTCGGTATTTCTCTTGAACGGGAAATTGATTTCGGTATCGATTTGCTACCGAAAACAAACCCCATTTCAATTCCTCCTTATCGGATGGCTCCGGCCAAATTAAAGAAGTTGAAGGCACAACTTAAAGATTTACTAGACAAGGGTTTCATATGGCCAAGTATTTCTCCATGGGGTGCTCCGGTCATGTTTGTGAAGAAGAAGGATGGGTCCTTGAGAATGTGTATTGATTATCAACAACTCAACAAAGTCATAATCAAGAATAAGTATCCTCTCCCTCGGATTGACGACTTGTTTGATCAACTCCAAGGGGCAAGCTACTTTTCCAAAATTGACTTGAGATCGATGTATCACCAACTCAGGGTGAGAGGTGAGGATATACCAAAGATGGCATTCCGAACTAGATATGTGCACCATGAGTTCTTAGTTATGTCGTTTGGTCTCACTAATGCTCCGGCGGCGTTTATGGACCTAATGAATAAGGTGTTTCGAAGTTACCTATATTCTTTTGTCATTGTGTTCATTGACGACATCTTGGTATATTCAAAAAATGAGAGTGATCACATGGGTCATTTGAGGGTGGTATTGCAAACCCTTAAAGAGAATCAATTGTTTGCCAAGTATATCAAATGTGAGTTTTGCTTGAGGTCGGTGGCATTTATTGGTCATATCATCTCTAGTGATGGAGTTGAGGTTGATCCAAGGAAAACGGAGGATGTAAGAAATTGGCCTAGACCATTTACTCCAACCGACATTAGGAGTTTCTTGGGTCTAGCAAGTTATTATCAGAGGTATGTGGATATTTTTGCGTCCATTGCATCTCCCTTTACTACTTTGACCTAAAAGAGTAAGAAGTTTGAGTGGTCGGAAGCATGTGAAAAGAGATTCCAAATCTTGAAGGATAGGCTTATTTCCGCTCAGGTGTTGACTTTACCGGAGGGTACAAAGGGCTTCGTTGTGTATTGTGATGCATCCCGTGTGGGTCTGGGGTGTGTTCTTATGCAACATGGAAAGGTGATTGCCTATAGGCAACTTAAGGTGCATGAGAGGAACTATCCCACTCATGACCTTGAGTTAGCGGCCGTGGTGTTTTCTTTGAAAATATGGAGATACTATTTGTATGATGTCCATGTTGATGTATTTACCAATCATAAAAGTCTCCAATATGTGTTTACCCAAAAGGAGTTGAATCTCCAACAAAGAAGATGGCTAGAGTTGTTGAAAGACTATGATATGAGTATTCTCTTGTAACAACCCTAAAAAAATGAATAAGATAAGAAAGGCTTAAGGTGTCAAGAATGCTTGCGATTAGACCAAGGTTCACACGGATTGATGCGCGTAGAACCAGACCTCAGAACCCTTACTACGGCCAAGCCAACTAACTTGGGGAGTTAGTTGAGCTTGGAAAGGTTGGAACCAACCATGTAGGGCTCTCGAAAATGAAGATTTAATCGAATGAGTCTTTACTGGAATTAAAAAGAAGAAATCTTAAGTTTTGAGGGTCCGGGGGTAAAATGCTCTTTTCCAGGCTAAGGGTAATATCTTAAATACCCTACGGAATTAATTAATTAATTAATTAATTTAATTAAGAACCGGTTAGGGTTGGGTCAACCCGAAACAACCTGTTTTGGGGTGGTCACTCCACCCGAGTTCGAGCCCCAATGGAAGCAACAAATTGGTGATTTAAATATTGTTTAAAATCTGATTTTTTGTAAGGGCATTATGGTCGGTTCACTAATATAATTAAATCAGATTTTTAAAGCTTTAAAAGAGTCTTAGTTGACTAAGTCTTTACCTAAGTCTAAACTATCTTTCACGCTTAACACTCTCTCACGTTCATCTTTCACGTTTATCCATTCTCTTTCACGTTCTCTCTGCCTAACAAACATACAAGAACATAAATATATCAAAAGCACTTCACACTTGAAGAACTAACACGAATTTCTAAGAAAACAAGCTAATCAAAAACGTTAAGGCAAAGGGGAGATTTATGTCAAGTTGGTGGTGAAAGTTTCGGTATTGAGTGTGATTTGGAGAGTGTTTTGGGCAGCAAGTTCAACGTTTGAACATCAATTAAGGTATGGGTTTATTCTCTCTTGGGCCCTTTCCCAAGAGACCCCTTGAGGTTCAAGATATTCATTCCGAAAACTAGGGTAGTTCCCCCTTGCATGTCGCTGTCACTAGCTCCCATTGAATCATAGGTTGGGTATGTTTGCTGGTACAAAGTAGGGATGAAATGTGTTTTCGTGATGTTTATGTTTAAGTAAGCATGTTCGGAATTATGTGAATATTGAATATGTTGTCCGAAATTATGTGAAAAAAATGATGTGAGTGAAAAACGCTTGGATAATGTAACTACTAAACTACACCTAACAATCCACTAAATGTTTTGTGAAATACCCTAAGAACTAGCGTGAAAAGGTTGATGAAAGGAAGCTAAAATTATGATCAAATTTCCAGCTTGGTGTACTCTAGTTTCGGTCAAAAATAAGGTTAAGAATCAGGGTTTTTAAATGAAAATAAAATAGGTGAGGTCACTGGGGATTGAACCCAAGATCTCACATGTGAAGGATGCTAAAAACGTAAAGGGGGAAATCGTGTTAAGGGGAATCGAACTCGTGTGGCTATTGTAATACGCGAAAAAAAGAAATGAAAAAGGGGGCTGGGGGAATCGAAATTGGGCTACTGGTTGGAAAAGGAGAGGGAAATAATTTAAGTAAATAAATGGGAGGCGTGGGAATCGAACCCACGACCTCCAGGATGCGAATGAGAGAAGAGGAATTAAAGAAAAGAAAATGTGAGGCGTGGGAATCGAACCCACGACCTCTGGGATAGAAGGTAGAAAGGCGAAATTAATTAAGAAAAGAAAGTGAGGCTGTGGGGGCTCAATCCCACAACCTTACTGCCAAACGCCTAGCATAGGGAGTTTTAATTAAAAATAAAAATTGGAGGCTGTGGGGATTCGAACCCACAACCTCACAGCCTTAGCGAATTTAAAATTTTAAATAAGGAGGATGTGAGGGTTCGAACCCACAACCTCCCAATTCCCAGCGAATGTAAAGAATAAAAATAAAATAGGTTGTGGGGGTTTGATCCCACAACCTCTTGGCCTATGAGAAATGGGACAATAAGATGTTAATGAAAAATAAAAAAAAAGGAGTTGTGGGGGTTCGAACCCACAACCCTTCGGCCAAATTAAGAGGAAAACCAAGGAGAAAACTAAAGATAGAATGTTGATGTTGGGGTTCGATCTAGAGTCCCAATGTCATGAAGATTAAAGATAAAATCAATGAAAAATGTAAATGTTGTCCAAGTGATTCGAACTTAGGTTCCCTTGCCCAAATTTCTGTATTGATACATAAGTCATACGTGAATTAAATGTTCAAGAATAATGCCACCTACTTAGATCGAAATCCAGATCTTGGCATATATACAAGATACATAAGTCTTGTACTACATAATCTTAGGAAGATATGAGTCACTTAACGAACTATGAATGAAGCCTCATGGCTTGTATGTATAGACCCATAAGTCTAGCATACATTTAAAGATAAGTGATCCTAAGATGTATGTAATGAAATGAAGTAACCGTAGAAGGGTTAAGTTTGAGTGTAAAACACACTAAATGGCCAAGTGCATTGGCATACGATGAAATGTTATTATGTAATGAAATGACGAAACGCTAGAAGGGGTAAGTAAGAATGTGAAACACACAAATGGACAAGTATATTGGCATATGATGAAATGAACATTCACGTAAAATGGGGTGAGTAATTATGAAGAGCAATTGTGCTAATGTTAATGAATGCGGTGACAACATGATATGAGGCTAATGTAAAAGATGAGAACAATCTCAAATGAGCCAAAGTAATTGTTACTAAAACGTACTCACCTATGAGAGTGTAAAGTTAATGAAGAGACCAGTCTCTATGAACACTCTAATGAATGTATTGAGATTAACACACTGAATACTAATGATGAGATGAGAAATCATCTATTGAGCTATGATGTCCTCATACTAGAAGCCAGTTTCCATGACGTATGAGTTGAATGTAATGGAACTTTATACTGAGCACCGATAGACTAGCTATGAGCGGTGATGCCTTCTTTCAGGAAGGGCGGAGGTTCACGTAACTCTCATGAGATGAGACTGTCCGGCTTACCGGGTATGGGTCTCCTTATATCTCCTGGTCTTCAAACCTATACTGCCAATATAGGGATCTGGCGGGGTTAAATTCCCATATACGCTAGCATATTTTGGGTCACTTTGGCCGGTAATTCCACCTCTTTTCAGTGTGGGGTAGACACTGGATTTCATGATGCTCACATGATCTATGTCGGTTAAAGTTAAAGTTCCCAATGAATGAATGAGGTCAGCCTCAAATGAAGTACACAATGAAATGAATGATGCCAAACGTGTTAGGATAGGATAATCAAGAGGTGAGCTAGACTCAAGTAATGACACTAGGTTATTCTTGATCATTGCACAGCAAACCCGATGAAAGTCTTAAACTACATCCTAGGTATAGCTGGTGTTCACACTAGCCTATAAACGAAATGAAATGAAGTACGTATGAATGAACGAAGCAGACTCTGTGTTTGCTAATGAAGACTCCCTAGTTGAGGTCCCATATGTTGAGCCCTCATTTTGGAAAGTCTTAATGTCAAGTCCATAATTCCAAGGTCTCATGGCATATGAATGAATGTTATAAAAGATTGTATGTGTCGTATGCTAGTTGATATGTGCTATGTGTGAGATGTTATGTGCTGTTTGCAATATGATAAGTATGATGATGCATGTTACCCTCATGGATTGACTTTCCTAATCCAATTTGGAATGTTCACTGACTTCCCTAATCCAAATTTGGAAAGTTCACTAGCTTTCCTAATTCCAATTTGGCAAGTCCACTTACTTGACTTTCCATAATCATGTTGTTAGGAAAGAGCTATTCTTTCTCATGCATGTCCTTGGTGTGTGCTTGCATATACCCATACTTAGTACAAGTGTGTACTAAACCTATACAACTCTACAATTTAGGTGCAGGCACAGGTGGACGCTAGAGCTACAGGTTGACGTTGCATCTATCCAGACGTCGAGCATTCATCCGGACTTGATAGGTCCTCATGCTTTCGAGGATGCTGCCATTTATATTCTAGCTTAGTTTTAGAGTGATCTAGTGGAGCATGTTCCACTAGCGTTTCTTTCATGTTTTATTCAGACATTGTATTGGTGCCATTTTGGCAAGTACATCTTTTTTACTATATTATACTATTTCTTTCATTTGATGTTCTTAATATTAGATGGTTGATGGTGAATAATTATGTAATGATGAGAATGTTTAATAAGTATGTTAAGAAATAAAAAGTTTCAAATTTTCCGCTAAAATTAACCTAGATGAAGTAAGAATGATGTAAGCAGGCTTGTCTGCGACCTCTGAGAGGTCAACGACGCCGGTCTCGTCTGGGGTCTAGATTCCGGTCGTTACATCTCTACCACCCCGGCAAGGCTAATGTGGTAGCGGATACTCTAAGGCGTTTGACTATGGGTAGTGTGTCTCACATTTAAGAAGCCAAAAAGGACCTAGTGAAAGATGTTCATAGGTTGTCTAGGTTGGGTGTGAGATTAGAAGGTTCTCCAAATGGTGGTGTGATGGTCCATCATAACTCTGAATCATCTTTGGTTGTTGAGGTGAAATCTAAACAACACGTTGATAAACCATTAATGGAGTTGAAAGAATCGGTTCTTGGCAAATTAAATAAGTCTTTCTCCTTAGTGGGGAATGTTGTTTTGTGATATAAAGGGAGGTTATGTGTTCCTAATATTGATGATTTGAGGAACCATATCCTTGAGGAAACTCATGGGTCTCACTATTCCATTCATCAGGGGTCAACAAAGATGTATCATGACCTTAGGGAGGTGTATTGGTAGGAAGGTTTGAAATAGGACATAGCGGAGTTTGTTGCCAAATGTCCAAATTGCCAACAAGTCAAAGCCGAACATCTAAAACCGGGTGTCTTACTACAAGAAATCCAAATTCCTACTTGGAAGTGGGAAGACATCAATATGGATTTTGTGGTAGGTTTGCCTAAGACTCAAAAGCAATATGACTCCACAAGGGTGGTGGTTGATAGGTTGACCAAGTCCGCTCACTTTAGTTTTGTCAAGTCAACTCATTCGGCAGAAGATTATTCTAAGATCTTCATAGATGAGATTGTGTGTCACCATGGTATTCCGTTATCCATCATATCGGATGGGGGTGCACAATTTACATCTAGGTTTTGGAGGTCGTTTCAAGAAGGGTTGGGTACTAAGGTGAAGTTGAGTACCGCTTTTCATCCCCAAACAGATGGTCATGTGGAACGTACTGTTCAAACCCTTGTGGATATGCTTAGAGCTTGTGTCATCGATTTCAAAAGGAGTTGGGATAAGCACTTGCCTTTAATAGAGTTTGCTTATAATAATAATTTCCATTCATCCATTTCCATGGCTCCCTATGAAGCCTTGTATGGTAGGAGGTGTAGGTCTCCTATTGGGTGGTTTGAAGTCGGTGAGTCTTCAATTCTTGGTCCCTATTTGATTTATAAGACTTTGTAAAAAGTTCATATTATAAGAAATCGCTTGCAACGGCCTATAGTCGGCAAAAGTCTTATGCCGATCTTAGGAGGAGGGAGCTTGAGTTTGAAGAAGGTGATAAGGTGTATTTGAAAATTTCACCTATGAAAGGAGTTGTTAGTTTGGCAAGAAAGGGAAGTTGAGTCCTCATTATGTGGATCCCTATGAAATCTTGCAAAGGGTTAGTAAGTTTGCCTATGAGTTGAGGTTGCCTAGTGAATTGGCTTCGGTTCATCCAATTTTCCATGTCTCTATGCTTAAAAAGTGTGTCGGTGATCCCGTGTCCATTCTTCCTATTGAGGGTCTTGGTGTCAAGGATAACCTCTTTTATGAGGAGGTTCCAGTTCTAATCCTTGATAGGCAAGTGAAAAGGTTGAGGAACAAAGTGGTGGTATCCGTAAAAGTGTTATGGAAAAATCACCTAGTTCAGGGTGCAACATGGGAGGCCGAGGCCGAAATGAAGTCCCGTTACCCTCATATTTCTGATAATTAAGGTTAGTCATCATTTTTAATAATATAAATATGATTATAAATTGAAGTTTCTTCATTTTTGGGTGAAGATTTGCAAAAACATGCATTTTTGAAAAATGCACAATGAGATTACAGTGATTGTGCCTATAGACTTCAAATTTTTGCTTTTGGCTTGTATTGAGTTATGTTGTGAATTTTGACATGTTGAGTCCTTATGAATTAATGTATATCATGTTGATAAGTTGAACTTGATAATAATTGACTCATGTGTGTCATATTGAGCTCATGTTGTTGTTGTGAGAAGGAAATGCCTCATGAAGTAATGTTTAAGTCTAATATTTGGTAATTAAAGTTTTGAATTTCCTTGATTGAAATGATATGAATTACGTTTTATTTCAATGATTTTGGTTGGGCTGCTAGTTTTGAGTCTATTCCTTCCTTCAGAATAATTTTTGTGTCATTCGGGGACGAATGTTCCTAAGGGGGGATAATGTAACACTTCGGTAATATAAAACGTGTCGTTATGCCTAACATAGGTGTCATGAAGTCTAGACACTGTTTTTTTAAAGGTTAGTTTAACGAATATAAGTCATTTAGGAAGTTAAGAAACCAAAACGTCCAAGAACGTCCATGACGTTCAAAATTTGGTTCAAAGAGGTGCTAGTGTGCCTTAGCCTATTTGACTAGTTTTAAGAGTCGGAAATTAACGAAAGTTGGAGAAAGTGTGTGTAACATGTGTTAGGGATGTTTCATGGTCGAAACGTCCGAGTACGAATCCCCAAGGATGAACCAAGGTCCCTTGAGGAGGACCCCTGCAGGATGAGGCAACACTGCCTGGGCAGTGTGCATCGACGGGACAACCTACGGTCCATGTGTGGACTGACGGGCCATCGATTCAACCGTCGTCCCATACTTAGCCAACTGGAGGAAGCCCTCGCCTGCACAAATCTATGAACTTACCGACGGATGTGCAGGACGAGAGGGGGTAGGTCCGTCGACTCACAGACGGCCCATCGATGGGGTTCCATCTGTGAGGGTCTTGAATTCCCTGCACATTTTAAATTAAGTTCCATTAATTATTTAGGGGTTTAGGCGGTTAATTAAGGGATTAAGGGGTTCTAATTAAGTTAGTCAATCACCCATATAAAGTCCCCAACCCCATTAAAATAATTGGAACTCTAAAATTAATTCCTCTATCTTCTCTGTTCTTTCTCTCTCTATTGTAAGACTCCATTGAAGGCTAAGTCTAGGAGGCAAATTGGGGGCTGGAAAAGGGTGATTTCATCTTGAAATTATCACCAAAATGTTGAGGTATGGGATCTCTTCACCTTTGAGACCTCTTTCCTCAAAGGGTTCATTCAAAGTGTTTTCAAATCTAGAGTTTTCAAATGGGTTTCATAAAATTATGAATTTGAAGTTATGAATTGAGTTGTTGATGTTTTCTTTAGGTTTTATTGACTATATTGACATGTATTATAACTTGATTATGGTAATTGTTTATGGTCTTGCCTAAATTGAAGAACATGATCCTAAGTCCCTAACCCTAGGTTGTGATCTTGACTTATATTGTATATTGTTCATTCAATTAACTTGGTTAAGGGTTGAATTACTACTAGATGATGTTGTTATGCTAATTATTGATGAATTAGGGTGATGTATAGTCTTTCATACTAGTTCTTGATAAGTGATCTAAGGTATGATGAATTGACTTAATCCTAAGCTTTGATCTATTATGGTATTGTGATGTAGTGATTCTTCTAGCCTTGTGATTATATTGGTTATTCAATTATGGTTATTTGATGACCTAATTGAGTTGAACTAAGGGTTAAGGGTAACACCTTGTTTAGGATTGTGAAGGAGACTTGGTAAGTCTTGTGATCCATATACTTTTCTTAAATTATGGTTAATTGTGATTAAGTCATGATGATTGTGTTGGAGTATGCCTTGTTTAGGATTGATAGGGTGGTATGGTATTGAATTGAAATGTCTTGCTTATCGTTGTGAGGTTAATTAAGATGTAAATTTATAAGGATGATGGTAATTACCAATGTGCCTTATTATGAAATAGTTTGTAATGTGTTAACCTTACTTATGAGAATTGTGATGAAAGGATTATACTCATGGAATTCTTATTAAGCTATTATCATGATGATTATACAAGGTCTACACCCTATGACCTAAACTAAGTTATGATTGATAAATAAAGATTAAAGACATTTCAATACGGGACTTAGCTTAGCACCGAGTGAACTTGACAATGGAAGGTGATGACTTTCCAATAGAGGAAATGTTGACTCCCCTTTGAGGGATACTCATTTAATTGATTCCCATGAGATGAGGCCCCAATTACCAAGTGGTATGTAGAGGTAAGTACCTATCTCTTAGTTCTTGAACTATGTTGACCCCATAGGAAGACTAGCTAGTGGATCCACCTAGAAAGCTACGTTTATGTTTGCTTTTATTTTGGCCGGTAGACCACCTTCTATCGGTGTAAGGTTTTACAACACCGGATTCCACATTAGCTCATGTGGTCTATGTCGGTTAAGGCAAGTGTTTCTTAAACTAAAATGAAGTAATGATGTATAAACTAACTAAAGTGACTTGAGGGGTTTGACTTAGCTTAGGTCGGGGTATGGGACTCTACCTATGCCTTGCACTAGTTTGCCTTGATAGGAGCTTTAGGAGGTTAATATTATGTATGTAAATGATGATTAATGTAAATGACCTTATATGATTATTATGATGCTTACGAAAATGTAAATGGTCTTTATTGCTAAAGTATGAACTTATGTGTACTTGGAAGATATGTTATGTGAAGTGAGTTACTATTTATGATTCTTGTTGGGTTATTGGATTGAGTAAGGTTATGGGGCTTTGCTTGATCATTGCACTTATTGACTTGATGAGGGTTTATGATTAGTAGTGTTGCTTTGCTATTTACATGATAAACTCTTATTCATGCTTGTGATGTTATTACTTGGTGATAGAGTTATATGGGAATATGGGTTAAAGTATGTTGATATGCATATAGCTTATTTGATTTGTTGAACATGTCTACATGGTTTGTATAGTTTGTTGGTTGTGCATAAGTCCTTAAATAGGTAAAATGGCATGATTTAACTAAATTTCCCTTTTTAGCATGTTTGGTTGTTATATGTGCATATGGTCTCATACTTAGTACATGTGGCGTACTAACCCAATTTTCTCCCTTTGTCCCAAATATTTTAGGTTCCGGTCGTTGAGGTTTGGTTCGAGGCGATCTAGAAGGAGGCTTGGATACTCATATCATCCAAGTGGTAGGTCCTCATTTTCCCGATGATGATGCCGATATTCTTCCTATGGATTTGATTAGATTTTAAGACACTTATGTTGACTCTATCTTTTATTTAAGAACAAGTTGTATAAATCCTATATGTGGCTTACTTTTATTTGTCTAGGGCTATGCCGAAGTTGATATTGTCATTCAAGATGGTTATGAGATTAGACGAATTTGATGACTCTATTTCTATCTTATATATGCATGTGAAATAAAAGTTGAAGACTAAGTAATCTTCTTATACGAAGGGTCTATGTATACTCAATAAAACTACTATTACATGTATGTAGAGGTCTATTTTAACCTCCAATTAGATATACTTAAAAGTTTTAAATTCTTCCATATTTTTGACTTGTGAATGCGATGATGATAATTTAGGGGTTAATCTTAGTCCTCAAAGAGGATGCCGATGCCGATTACGTCTATGGGGTAAACCGGGATGTGACAACTGTGATCTACATGTTATAGCAATGGTAGTAGTTTTTCGTGTAGATTATATTGTCCTTAAATACCGCCTTGTATAGATGATATTAATGAATTGTGGGTATGAATTCTTGATGATCAAAGAAAAGGGGTCTTGACATGAATTGGTCTAGGTTCTTCTAGCCTACAATTTGAATGTTGTAATGAAATTATGTGATCTTAATTCTAGGATAGATGAAGCATGATTTAGATTTGATTTATATCTATTTGACTACTGACCTAGATGTATATTATTGATACATTATGATTGATGAGCAAAAATAGGGAAGTTACTCAATGATCTATAACTCTCTACTTCCTACCATATATGTGATATAGTGCACTAGTTGAATCATGCTCTCGTGATGCCTTGTACATGGTTTCACTTCTGATTTAAGAACTTATAGATACTGCTCTATAATGTATAAATGATGAGAAAGGAGTATTGATCAATGATGACCAAAGATTGATAAATTGGTAAGAATGGCTCCTCCCTCTACTCTTCTATAGTAATGTAGTTCATAAAGCCTTGTATGGTATTTTATGGTATGGTCCACTTATGGTGGCAGTGTTTACTTTATGCATTTTATATGTGTTGACCATGGCCTTGAAGTCAAATTGATGATTATATGATTGAGTGTTTATGATGATCACCTTATGCGTAACTTGTGCCTAGTCTTTCATTATAGTTGTGAACCTAGGTTGCGTTACTATTGTTATGAGCATGTGAATGGCTTTGTAAGAGAATGTGTAGGTGCTGCCATGGGTTAAGTGTTAATGATTGATGACCCCACCAATGTACCCCTATGTGGATGTGTGAATAGCTAATGTTAGGAGTCTTAAAGTGTTCTATGAAGTTGACTTGTCTCCTATGCTATTGTGTGTTGTGTGGTCTACGCTTGAAGAGTATTGTGGTCTAAGAGGGTGGCTGCCTCAATGAGTTTTTGATGGACATTATGTGATCATGTTGACCAATGTACACACACTCACACTTCATGCATGCTTACAAGTAGTATAGAATCGTAGTGTCTAATGAAAGGTTATTCTCATATTCACTAGTGTTTATTACTATGCATGTTAAGCTTATGTGTATGATGAAGTATGAATGTGCATAGAGTCTTAGTGAGTTTATATGAAAGGATTTCTCATATGGTTATACATATAGACTTATGCATTGATGTATGAACATGTGTGATATTTATGTGTTATGTGAAAGGTTTGCTCACATATATGTACACACACACACAAGAATAATGATCTATATATAGAGGGTCCTTGAGAGGGGTGCCTAGAATACTTTTTAACTAGAATAGGTGCTTGAATATGCTACAAGAATATGAGGAATGAATATCTTAAGCCTATGTTTTATGAAAATGTAATTAAAGGATTTTCAATAAAGGGAACTTAGCTTAGCACCGAGTGAACTTGACATTGAGAGGTGTTGACTTTCCTTTGAGGAAGATTCACCATTTGTCCCTTATAGAGTGTTGACTTCCCTTAGAGGAATACTCACCTATGGACCCACTTGAGGTGTTGACTTCCCTTTGAGGAAGGTATCACCAATGTTTTCTCATGAGATGAGGCCCCAATTGTCCAATGGCATGTAGAGGGAACTACCTATCTTTTAGTTCCATAAACTATGTTTGCCACATAAGATCTAGCAAAGTGACTTCACTTAGTATGCTATGATGTATGTTAATGTTCTACCTTGGCGAGGTAGGAACACCTTCCATTGGTGTAAGGCTCTACAACAACAAATTGCATGTTTAGCACCCATGGTCTTAATGTCGGTTAAGGCTATAGTTTCCCTAAAGTAAGAAAAAAAATGGAAGTAAATGGTTTGGACCTTAACTAGAATGACTTAAGGGAGGTTACTTCGGATAGGTGGAAGTAATGAACCCATCTAGACATTGCACAAGTAGATCCTTAGGAAGTTCTAGGAAGATGTTCTAATGTGTATGATTATGGTTATGTCTTTATGCATGGTATGGTAGTATTTGTCTACTTGTCATGAAGATGTGCATGGTATGAGTCTAGATTATGTGATCTTATCATTATATGCACTATGTTGGTCTAAATCACTATATGATGAAAGTCTTGTGTTGACATGAATGAAGTTGTCTTCACTTACTTGTTGATGTATGAATTGGATGGTAAGGCTTGTGGTCTTATGATAGGTTTACTAAGTATGTGTGAGGTTATGGGGCTTCACATAAACATTGCACTAGTAGTACTAGAGTAGTATTATGAGTAAGGTCTTATAATGAATTGATGTAAAGTGAAGTTGGTATATGTGCAAATTGAATGTAGCTTATTGTAATGGTCCTATGGTATTGGTTTAACTCTGTCTATGTTGTACTATACTTCTATGATGGTATGTGATGCCTTGTGTAGATGATATGTATGTTTCCTTGTGGACTTAAGGTGATACATTGCACCAAGTATCACTAGAGGGTTACTTGGGAAGTTAATGAATAATAGGAAAAAATGCTCACTGTAACATAAAAGTAGCTTACTGTAAAGTGGCTTAAAAAATGTCATAAATTCTATATGTGATCTTATGTGATGTTTGAACTTTGAATATATTTATATGAAGTATATGAATGATATAAATGCTATTGTTTAAAGGTTTTATGAGGATTTACTCAAAATAGCATGAAGTATGATTTCAAGAAAATGTCCCTTTTAAATGCATGTTTTTGCATGGTTGCCATACTTAGTACATTCTTGTGCTAACTCCATTCTTCTCTACTTTTTACACAAAGTGTAGTTTATGGATGCTTAAAGGATGTCTTGAATGGTGAAGAGCTTGATATGATTTCCAAGGTCAATGAAAGGAATCCTTAAGTTCAAGGATCTCCTACTTATGTCTTTACTGTAAAGTCTTTAATTATTGTATAGTTATGTAATGTGTCTTATGGGACGTGTCCCTAATGTACTCTAATGTTGTTGAGTCTAAGCTGACAAAGAGACTTAAGGTCTATATATGTATTATGCCTTATGTTTTATATATATGAAGTAATGTTCTAGCATATGATTTGCTAAGAAAGTTTTAAATTTTCCGCTAAATTTACTATGTCAATGCGATGAATGATAACTATGAATTTGTATAAAACCTCCGAGAGGTCAAGTACACCATGTTACTTATAGGGGGTGCTCCCCGGTTGTGACATACAGGATCCACCACACCACAAGAAGTACTATCATCTCCTTATGTTCCCTCTGATCATGATTTCAAAAGTGTAGTATGTATATTGTCATAGTTATTAGCATCATAGCGCCATTAAGTTGTACAAGAAGTTGTCAGACCTTCCGAAGGTCTTCGAAGTTTGAGAGTTCTAGAGTTTCTAGCTTTGAGTCCTCTAGATTTTACAGGGACCATTCGTAGGCAGGACCCTCTACATTCTGTTGATCAACTTCACAAGATCTGTAGTGTCATGCATGTATGCCTTATTGACTGAATTGGTTGAATTAGCAGCATTTCAACAGCGTGATGTTGCAGTATTGGGGTACAAGAGTTAGTAGAGATCAGGGTGAAAGATTCACCTCCAGCCTCTTGGGATAGCTTTACTGAAGCTTTCATAGATCAATATATGTCTCGAGAGATTAAGAATGCCCTGGAATATAAATTCCTAAACCTTTGATAGGGAAACACGACTGTATCAGAATATGGATTGAGATTTTATTCATTGGCTACCCTTAAGTACACCCTAGAAGTTAGAGTATCCTTGAGTCGTCACACGGCAAATGAGACTTCAGGGAGTCTCACTTGAGCCACTCGTACCATTCATTGCATAATAAACACTCTAAGTTGCGTAAGAATTTAAAACTTTGTTCACACGTGAATAAATCTTTCCATAATAAATACCCAAGCGGAAGACTTTCATTAAAATATTAAACCTTTAAAACATCCCATTGAACCATCTAAAATTTGGAGTATACAAATACAGGACATAAAATAAAGACTAAGACATAAAGGAACATGTGGATATTGTCCTCGAATCGATGAGGACTCACCAATACTTCATCTTCAACCATTAGAAATCTATCCATCCTTCATGGCACATAAAGACTTCCAATCCCTACACTTTAGTCAAAAAGGGAAAAGAAAGGGTTAGCACATTAGATGCACTAAGTATGGAAACCATGCAAAAGGAAAATTTAGTAAGTAACATGCTTTTCATGAATTTTTATTAAAACATCATACTATAAGCATAAAAACAACATTTAACACCTTAGGAACACATAAGAAATTATTTAAGCAATTATTCACATTTTTAAGAACACTTTCCAGTGAAATCCTTCACTGTACAGTGAAATCCTTCACTGTACAGTGAAATCCTTCACTGTTACAGTGAAGTTCCTCAATGTCACCTTAGACACTAGTTAACATGTAATTCCCACACTAAAAGTTATCCTAAGACTCACTTAAGTAAGACAAAGATAGACCGCCCATACACCATCTCTAGGCACACCTAAATGATCCTTAAGACCACCTATAATGAGGTACACACACTTACAATAAATCAAGCACACCTGCATGAGATTCTCCTACCAAAGGTGATTCTAAGGTTCACTTGAGTGAGTTGTGAAGCGACCGCCCGTACAATCCCTTTCACACACACTCAAGGGATCCTATAGGCTACCTAATATAGAATCATTCTCACTTAATACAATAGAATTCATAGAATATGACATTCTCCTTTCAAAGGTTATCAAAAGACCTACTCAAGTAACTGAAGAAGAGAATGTCCATAATTGACATCTTCAAGATTACCTAAGTAATCCTTAAGACTTACCTAAGTTTGGATCATGTCTACATAATCAACCATCTTTCCTAACTACAGTCATTCTTAAGACTTATCGAAGTAAGAAATGAAGTGACCAATCCTATGCCTTCTTCAAACCTTAACTAGACAACCCTTAATTATTCTAGCTAGGTACTGATTCATTGAACATGCTTTCTTAACTGAAGTCATTACATTCCTTAGTTCATTTAGGAGACATTCATAACATAAGGACATTCAAGTAATGGTCTCGAAGAATTCCTAGGGACTCTCACTAACATCTTCAAAGCATATTGTGAAAAGTCTAGATAGCGTCCCATACCACCAACTAAACGTCATAGAACTTCTCCAATACTAGTACCTATCCCACATGATGAGAATAGGCAATAACCGACATAGACCATGGTAGCAAAGCATGGAAATCGGAGTTGTAACCTACTCCGATGGAGGGTGTTCTACCTGCCAATGGTAGAACTTGGACACATCCTATGTGGGCACATGGTTAAGGAATATGAAGGGCTTACTTTGTACTCTAGCCTCATACTTTAAATAGAGCTACTTCCCTTACCATAATCACTCGGTGCTAGCCTTTTTTATCATAGAGTAATTTACATTAAAGGTTCATACAAAGGGGTTCCATATCAAGTTCATAACCCAATTACATTCACCCTACCAAAGAGGTCCCCTCTTGGCTGCCTTACAATGGTGTCAAGAAGCTCTTAATTACTTTACTAAGGATTGATATGATTCCATTCCAGCCAACCAACCTTAAGTCCATCGTTCATTACATGAAGTATACCATTACGGCTTTCGACTTCAAGTTTCATAACCTTACCACTAGGTTTAAGGTTCCAAATAAATGACTTTCTTAACATCATTCAAGGTCTCACATATCATTCATACATTCAATACTAAGAGGCTTTAGCATCCTAAGTCAAGACATCTCATTTTCACATTCATACATGCATCAAGAAGAGGAACTTAGGTCTACCTAAACAAGACACATCATTACTTCACTTTATCACATATTACATGTCATTCTAGAAGCACATAGGAATAGCCATTATCATCTTTAAGTCATCCTATAAACTACTATATTATCATCAATATAACTAACATAGACTCATATAGTAAAGTAGGAATAATCATGTATCAATTTGAAGACTAAACTCATAAAGACGTTGTCAAAGTCTAACATGATCACCTAATACCCATCGAAGAAACACATACTTTCTCATTAATTCACATATAGGTAGATATGATCATACTTCACATAATCAACTACAAAAATCATCATAATACTTCATGTAGTGCCGACAAGTGTTTTAATCGAAAAAGGGTATTTTAAAGAGTTTTTTGATTTTTAGAGTCGCCACTTAATTTTGAGAAAATTAAGAAAACCTTTTTGTTTTCAAAAGACTTAAACAGAAATATTCAATTTAAAACTTAAAGGGGTTCGGGGATTCCTATTTATATCTTAGGAAGGTTTTAAGCACCTAAAATATCGACTAATGCGGTTATCCAACAACTAACTTAATTTGCTAAAGTATCTAACTTAATTTTAATAAAGAAGTTGCTTGAAACAAAGTAATATAAGTAAAATTGATTTGTAAATTTAGTTATTTTTACGATAAAATTGGTTTGAAGTTAATTTTAAGTTGATAAAACATTTACAGCGTTTGCAGGGATTCGGATTTGCCTAACTTTTAAACTAAAGACAAAATAAAACAGATAAAATAATTAAAGCAAGTAAATAGAGAGAGGGAAAGAGATTTGGGTCCAAATCCAGGTTATCTGTCCGCCTTGACCGATATTTGGACCCACCTGTTTTTCGGGCTTTTGACCCATTTATCTTTGCACCTGTCCTAGACTAAGAATGATAACATATAAAAAATAAATACAAAGAAAGATAAAAAAAATAAAAATAACAAGGGCTTATGCCCAATACAAAATTTCGGCAAAATAAATTTTAGGCTCTTGTGACCTAATTTCTTCAACTTCTGCCACTTCAATTTCTTTCGCCTTGGGGCCGCTACGCCTTTTCCCGAATTTTGTCTTCAAATTACTAGCCAATAGACTCGATAAAGGAACTATGAGTCTTGATGACTCCCTCTCGGAATGCAAAGGGAAAAGTTAGAGTCTTGTCGAACTCGGCACAATTTTTACATGCATTGAAAACAAAGTAAAAGGTAGAGAATTAATAAGAGCAAGAATGATATAACACACAAAAATCATACACTGTATGAGCCCAGCGAGCACCACATGATGAAATAAAATATACTAATTAGACATTTTAATGTCGCTAAGGCGAAGTATGATGTAAAGATATGAAATAAATTATTTTTTAATAGAAAAATACACAATCAAACAAATGGATAACTCAAGAGCATGCTAGTATTTAAGACAAAATACCTGTAGCTCACATCAAAATCAAAGAAGCCAGCTTACATACCTCAATTACAATTTAATCAAAGAGCAACCAAAGTTTTAAGGATTCGAGAGTTGACTAACCAAGGGAAATGGGGGGAAAACAGTGATGGCTTCTAATGAATAAAAGTAGCCTAGCATGCTTCCTCCATAAGAATTAATATTACCAAAGAGAAAATAAATTCCAGAAATGACAGATAACCAAACAATCCGCCCCTCATGAGGTACTACACATAAACAATCATTTCTATTTTTTAACCAAACATGGAACTCTTAAGTAAAATACAAGTCACACTTCTAACAACTAGAGAGGCAGAAACCAAGACCATAAAATCACCTACTTCGAACATGAGCAAATTAATCTACAATTTTAACAAAGCAAGACTATGGAACAGGTAATAATGCAGATCAGAAAATAGTGATCAACCCCAATTATTAGCGAGTTAAAAGAACGATGTCATTTTCCTCATTCTTGATAAGGGGATCATAAAAAAAAGATGTGACGTAAACAAACCCGAATACTATGTACAGAAATAAGTCCAAAGCAACTTAGACACATCGAAAAAAAAAAGGGTGAGTCCAACTCTACCAAAAATTACAATCAATGATCGATTTTATAAGAGACAAAACAATATGTGAATACAAATCCTAAATTTTTGACATAACATATGAACCGGGTGATGTGAAATATCGATCAATCTATTCCAAAACATAAGCGAGGCTATTAAGAATGATGTCAACACTCACATTCGAACCAACACGAGTTTTCATCAGCGAGAAAAATTAGAATAAAATAAGATAACATATATATATATATATAAAGAGAAAAGAACACATAAGAAGTGGAGAGACTTCATGGAAACAAATCAACACACATAGCTTAGAATTAGGCCGAGTATCCACCATGGTGAGCAAAACAAAAACTAGACAAAAGCTCAAGATTCGCACGACAATAATTCATGTAAAACAAAATAGGACGAGACATATCAAGGGAAAAAACAAGAAGAAACGAGAGGAAGAAAATGCTAGGGTGAAAACAAAGACGAATAGCATCACAATCACATTTAGTGTGTCCATTAACTCAGATGCTCTCACACTTAAGCACAAATGACATTAGGCAGTAACAACTTGAGGCATCACATATTCTCAAAATGGACTTAAAAATTTCTAGAAAATAATACAGGAAAGAGAAAATATATATATATATATATATATATATATATATATATATATATATATATATTAGACAAATATGACTAGCTTAGACATGCTCCAAATCGAGGTGCAGGTTTAATATTTATGCCCCGAATAAACAATCGACAAAAGATAATACTACATTCAACTGATATTTCCACCAAAGGCTAAATCCACATTCCATTTTCAGTTCATACCCAAACAACTTATCACATAAAAAAAACTGGACTTAGAATGAGTATACCTTTAGTAGCGCAGCGAGTTGGGACATAGGAACAGAGTAGACGACCTTTACGATGAACTCCAAACGAGTAGCCACTAAGAATCCGAGCATGGAGCTTAAATCGGAATACCGAAACTATTCTCTCTTATCGTTTCAGAGGTGTAGTATATATTCAAAATGTTTTGAGCTTAAATCTTTCTTTGTATTTTCTTGCTAGGTAAAAATCCAACTCCAAAAAATTCTCTCCCTACGCAAGAACAGGAAGTCCTCTTATATAGGAAAAGAATTAGGGTTCAGAAAAAAAGGGGGGAAAAGGGTAAAATGAGAATCGAAAATCATCCCAAAATTTGAAATTCTTCCCCTATTCACGCACAACAAACTTTCCTTCAAACTCAACTCCATCCTGAAAATGGAAAGGAGAATCGATGGACTCGATCTACTCCGCTCTCTTGAGATGCAACGTGCTTGAATCCTAAGCACGCAAGGACAAAAGTGAAACTGCCCTTGCTGCTGCGCTTGTACGGAGGAGAACGTTGGGGGGGAAGAGGACAAACGAGGCAAGGTACGACCTCTGCGTTTCCCCGCTTTCCACTACACTCTCGCTGCTCACGCGTCTCGTTACAGCTACGCGATTGATTTCTCTTATGGAAAAGGGCAAGGAAGAATAGGCCGGGTCGGGGTTTGGAATGGGTTTTGATTTTGGAATGAGCTGGAATTATCTGGGGCTTCTGAAAATTTGAAATGGGGAATGGGCTGGATGATTGGAAGTTGGCCAATAAATGGCCCAAAATTTGGTCTCAAACGAATTTTCAAAGTGAGTCAAAAAAGAGGATATAAGAATTGCAATTACGCTTTGACGGAAACTAAAAGGCTAGCCAAATGAATTTAATTTAGAGAGCTAGGCTAAATTATGAACAAGACGAATTAAATATTTAATTAATTCATGAGCTTCTTAAGTTTAACAAGATAAAATAGTTAATCTAATTATAACTAACGACTCAAATCGTAAACTAACAACTTCGATAAAATCGATTTTATAAAGTAAGTAAGACCAAAATCTTTTGAGACGATTCTTGAATATTTAGAGCAAACTAACTATATATAGAATTATATAAGAAAAAGAAATTAGTTAAACCATAAGAAGATAAACTAATAAATTTGACTATAAACTAAGGGTTCGAACTACAAGTTACTAAAACTAATTTAATAAGTCGTTAAACAAAAATAAAATCTTTTGAGATGATTTTCGAATATTTCCCAAAATAAACTAACTATAAAAAACATAAGAGAATATATATATATATATATATATATTTCACTTTAAAACTATAAAGATTGACTAAACCTACCCTTAAAATGACTTGAGAAACGTTTGAATCTTATAAAGTTGACTATTCAACTTGTTAGGAATTTGAGAAGCTCGTAAATTAATTATTATCGGGGAGGGTCAAAATTTGGGTGTCAACAACTGTCCCTCATTTTACTTGGATTGATGCAAGAAATTCGAGGAAAATGAAATTGACCAAGCCAATTTCGACCGACCACACATTCATCTTTCCGACAAAATTTTGTATGGACTTTAAGAATTATGGCCGAACACCCAAAATGGGTTTCATATATATCTCAGGCTAAATGAGAATTCAGGCCACCTGTAGTTCGATACGCTTGATTTAAAGCACGATTCGAAAAAATTCAAAAGCCATCTCGACACCGGATTATGAGGGGATCAAAAAGCTCGGGAATGGGATTTAAGATAGAATGTTGGGATACAACCAAGTTTTCTCCATTGATATTGCCTACATATCCTTAAACCTTAAGGAATCAGGCTGCTTGTAGTTCGACTCAATCGGTTGAAAAGGGAATCTATTATGTTAGATAACCATTGGTTCTGGATAAGTGACAAATAAATTGAGTATGAAAAGGAGGCTTGCAACCTCTTAGCCATGAAGGTGGAGCTCTTCACATCCATAGGTAAGAAGTTACATGGACATAATTTCCAAGTATCTTGGCGCATCGTCACTCCGATTGGAAACTTGCTTCCGATTGACCGAAATTTTGGATGCAAAATCAAAACTGACAAAAATAAAGAAAAACCCACATGCCTTCAAATAGGAGTGTGGTTTGATTGTGGTGGAAGTCGCTCCTCTGCTCGCGTCCTAAGAGTTTGACACTCCTCTTTGGACTATGTCCCAGTTCGCTGCTAAGAAAAAGTTCCACGTTATGCTGCATCCTTTTTGATGTCGTTCGCACCTGTGGTTTGTTTTGGAGAATTCATCCTTTCGGATGCTCTCAACAAAGACTGAGATAAAATCGTAAGCATAAAAATGCAATTTAAATGGGAGACAGTGTCTTTTATCGTATCGACACTTAATCGTTCTCCTCGACATTTGACGTCAACTCGATCGGTTTGACGTAAAGCAAATAAAGCTTATGTCTTACGCTTTCAATATGATCTTCAATGTACTCTTGATTTGATACCAAAATAAATAAATGCTGATGCAGTGTTGATATCTCTTTTTATGTCAATGTACTCTTCATGCTGATGTCAACATAAATGAAAGATGATGCTGTGCTGATGCTTCTCTTGATGCTGTTTTCGACGGTTTACTTTTATCAAAATAAAGGAATGCAGTTGATGCCGTTGAGTAAATATTTCTCTTGTGATGCATGACTTTTACCCTGGTAGTGCATGGTTTCTTGCGGGGTATGAATATATTCCCGTGATAAATAAATTCTGCAAGGTATGAAATCTTCTTGCGATGCATAAATTTCTGCGAGGTATAAAATCTTCTCGCGATGCATAAATTCCATAAGGTATGAAATCTTCTTGCGATGTATAAATTTCTGCGAGGTATGAATATCTTCCCGCGATGCATAAATTCCGCAAGGCATGAATATCTTCTCGCGATGCATATCTTTCTGCGAGGCATGAAATGTTCTCGCGGTGCATGAATATTGACTCGCGATGCATGAATATTAACTCGCGATGCATGATCTTCCGTTATGCATGAATATTGACTCGCGATGCATGATCTTCTGCGATGCATGAATATTGACTCGCGATGCATGATCTTCCGCGATGCATGAATATTGACTCGCGATGCATGATCTTCCGCAATGCATGAATATTGACTCGTGATGCATGGATATTTCGCGATGCATGAGTATTGACTCGCGATGTATGATCTTTCGCGATGCATGAATATTGACTCGCGATGCATGATTTTCCGCTATGCATGAATATGGACTCGCGATGCATGGACATTAACTCTTGATGTCATCCTTGGTACCAAATGAAGATAGTGCTTAAATCGAGCACCATAGCGATCTTCTGGGTGTCTTCTGGATAATCATATCGTCTCAATTGACGATAACGATAAAATGACTTTCAGATACTATATCGTCTTGATCGGCAACAATATAAATAATCACTCTGGGTAATGTATTGTCTTAATCGATAGTAAAATAAATAAACCTTTAGGATAATGTATAATATTATATCTGACATTATGATGCAAATGACGTCCTTTACGGAAATCGTAAACTCTTCCTCGATTGATTCACCTTCGAATCTAGCTGGACGTTCTTTATAGACTTCATGTTGTTGGAAATTGAATGAAATAAACAAATCATATTCCCAAGTCCCTGGTATAATCAATAAAATAATTCTTGCGTCTACAGGGACACCGTTAATTTGGGAGAGATTTCTCCTCCCTCGACTCTTCCACATTCATCGATTAGAGGAATTTGCTGATTTCTGAGCAATATTATAATCCTGCATCCACAGTTGTCTGTGTCTATTCTTCAGTTGTCTGCTCCTTGTCCTGCTATCTCCGATTGATCTTCCTGATCTCCCAACTCTTGATAGATAAGAACAAACATTTTATGCGAAAACAAATGAAACATGAGAGGAAAATCTTTAGAAAAAATAGATTTTTGAGAAGTAATATTTTGAAAAGGGTCACTGCCAAGTGTCATGTCACATCAGTCTTAGCGAACTTCTTTGAGCCTGATGCTTGGAGGTATATCTGATTATTCAATGGGGAGTATTCAAAACCATTCTAGACTTGGTGGACCCAAGTTGAATTTTGAGGCCTCCCTCAAAATTTCTGTCCAAGTTACAAGTTATGGCTTATCTTCAACTGTCGGTAAGTAAATCATAGAATTTTTGATGTTCTCTCGAAAATTCTGTCTCAGTTGCAATTTTGAAGTATCTTCAGTCTTCACTTGTTGAGGAAAGATCTTCTTCTCAAGAATTTTTTAGTCCCTCTCAAAAATTCTGTCCCAGTTTCTATTGTAAAGAGGAATAGAAATCTTACGGGAGATATGACCGAACCCTTGTGGCGCCTACGTATCCCATTAAGGCAGGAATCAGGTCAAACGTAGTTTCCCCTTTAGGATTAACAAAATAAAAAGCTTACATAGAAACCCGACCGAGGCCGACATAGGCCACCTACGTATCTCATTCTTGAGAATTCAGGTCGAACGTAGTTCAAATATAAAGAAATAATTAAAGGGATAAACGGGGTGACCGAGGCCGACATAGGCCGCCTACGTATCTCATTCTTGAGAATTCAGGTCAGACGTAGTTCATTACAAGAGGGATAAAATTTTAAACAAAGCAAATACAAGCAAATAGAACGATTACAAGTAAGTGACAGAAACACAAACTGAAGCTTCACACGTAGTATCTCTTGACATCATCTGAGTTGATCGGTTTTGGCCACGCGGTGCCATCCATCTTCGACAGGACCAAAGCACCTCCAGATAATACTTTGCGAACCATGTACGGCCCTTGCCAATTTTGTGCGAATTTTCCTTTGTACTCGTCTTGATGAGGAAAAATGCGCTTAAGTACCAACTGACCGATTTCAAAATTTCTGGCTCTGACTCTCTTGTGGAAAGCAAGAATCATTCTCTGTCGATACAACTGACCATGACAAACGACAACCATTCTCTTTTCATCAATCAAAGTTAACTGATTAATTCTCTTGCCAACTCATTCAGCATTACTCAACTCAGCTTCTTGGATAATTCTCAAAGACGGTATTTCAACTTCGGTGGATATGACTACTTCTGTTCCATATACTAGCAAGTATGGAGTAGCTCCAGTTGACATTCTGACAGTCGTCCGATATCCCAATAAAGCATATGGCGACATCTCGTGCCAACCTCGGTGATTGTCAATCATTTTTCTCAGAATCTTCTTGATATTCTTATTGGCGGCTTCTACAGCTCCATTCATTTGAGGACGATAAGCAGTCGAGTTTCGGTGAGTAATCTTAAACTTCTCACATATATCCCTCATGAAGTGACTATTGCGATTTGCACCATTATCAGTAATGATGGATTCTGGCACTCCAAATCTGCATATTAGATTGTTGTGACTGACTTGTACGAAGCTGCTTCCACCCACTTGGTGAAATGATCAATGGCAACCAAAATAAATCTGTGCCCATTAGAGGCAGCTGGCTTTATTGGACCGATGACATCAATGCCCCAAGCTACAAACGGCCAAGGTAAACTCATAGCATTAAGTTCGTGAGGCGGCACTCGTATCAAATCACCATGCACTTGACATTTATGACACTTCTGCACAAACTTTCAACAATCATTCTCCATAGTCATCCAGAAATAACCGGCTCGAAGGATCTTCCTCGCCAAAGTAAGCCCATTCATGTGAGTACCACAAACTCCAGTATGTATCTGTTCAATAAGCTTCGCAGCTTCAACAGCGTCGACACATCTGAGAAGACCCAAATCTGGAGTCCTCCTATAAAGGACTTCTCCACTTAGAAAGAAATTGAGAGCCATATGGCGTATCGACTTCTTTTGGTTGGATGTTGCATCTTCAGGATAATTTCCAGACTCCAAATACTTCTTTATCTAAAAATACCATGGCAAACCGTCTGGTTCTACTTCAACATCTGAACAATGGACTGGATGTTCTTTCAACTCAATATTCAAAGGATAAATATAATCAGTATCATGATGTTTGATGATTGATGCAATAGTGGCAAGAGCATCGGCCAACTCATTCTGTATCCTAGGAGTATGTCTGAACTCGATCTTACGAAATCTTTTGCATAACTTTTGTACATACTGTACGTACGGTATAATCTTCGGGTTATTCACGTCCCATTCTCCTTGAACTTGATGAATCAAAAGATCTGAATCTCCAATAACCAACAACTCGTAGACATTTATGTTGATGGCTATCTTTAACCCAAGAATTCAATCTTCGTATTCAGCCATGTTGTTCGTGCAATTAAATCGGAGCTTAGCTGCCATGGGATAGTGCTGACCAGATTCTGACACTAGAACTGCCCCAATACCTTTTCCCTAGTGGTTTGCTGCTCCATCAAAGAATAATCTCCAACCAGGATATGCTTCAGAAATATCTTCACCCACAAATGACACTTCTTCATCATGAAAATAAGTCTTGAGCGGTTCATACTCTTCATCAACAGTATTTTCTGCTAGATGATCAGCCAAGGCCTGTGCTTTTATTGCCTTCTGAGTCACATACACAATATCAAATTCACTCAACAACATTTGCCATTTAGCTAACTTTCCTGTTGGCATCGCCTTCTGGAAAATATACTTCAACGGGTCCATTCTAGAAATGAGGTATGTAGTATAAGAAGACAAGTAATGCCTCAATTTCTGAGCAAGCCAAGTCAAAGCACAGCATGTTCTCTCCAACAGAGTGTAATGAGACTCATATGGAGTAAACTTTTTGCTTATGTAATAGATAGCTCTTTCCTTCTTCCCTGTCTCGTCGTATTGACCGAGCACGTATCCGAATGCACTATCTGATACAGAAAAATATAGCAACAAAGGTCTCCCTTCTCGCGGAGGAACCAATACTGGTGGATTTGACAAATAGTTCTTGATAGCATCAAAAGCAGTCTGACACTCTTCAGTCCACTTCGTCGGAGCGTCTTTCTTCAACAGCTTGAAGATAGGCTCACACACCACGGTTGATTGAGCTTTGAATCGACTAATGTAGTTCAACCTCCCTAAGAAACTCATCACCTCTTTTCTCGTCTTCGGCGGAGGTAACTCTTGAATTGCTTTAATTTTAGAAGGATCGAGCTCTATACCCCTTCTACTGACTATAAATCCCAACAACTTGCCGGCTGGAACTCCAAAAGCTCATTTGGCGGGATTTAGCTTCAAGTTGTAACGACACAAACAATCAAAGAACTTCCTTAGATGTGTCAAGTGGTCCGAACTATCGCGGGACTTGATTATGACATCATCCACATATACCTCAATCTCTTTATGAATCATGTCATGAAATATGGTCGTCATAGCCCTCATATAAGTAGCGCCAGCATTCTTGAGGCCAAATGGCATCACTTTGTAATGATATACACCCCAAAGTGTAATAAAAGTTGTCTTTTCTGCGTCTTCCTCATCCATCAAAATCTGATGATAACCTGCGTAACAATCCACAATTGACTGCATTTCATGCTTAGCACAGTTATCGATCAAAATATGAATATTTGGCAATGGAAAGTTATCCTTAGGGCTAGCTTTGTTGAGATCTCTGTAGTCGACACAAATTCTGATTTTCCCGTCTTTTTTAGCGACCGAAACAACATTCGCCAACCAAGTCGGGTATTGTGTCACCTCTACCAATCGAGACTCAATCTGCTTGGTGATCTCTTCTTTAATCTTTAAACTAAACTCAGGCTTGAATTTTTGAACCTTTTGCTTCACCGAATCAAACCCTGGATTAATCGGCAGTTTATGAGATACAACATCGGTACTCAACCCTTGCATGTCGCCGACTTCCCAGACGAACACATCAACGTATTCCTTGAGTAAGTGAATTAGATCCTTCCTCTGAGTTTCGTTCAAATGAACACTGATTTTGGCCTCTTTGACACATTTTTGGTCTCCCAGATTTACAGCTTCAGTTTCCTCTAAATTTGGTCTATACTGATTTTCAAATTCGAGAAATTCCTTAGCAACATACTCTGGTTCCTCACTTTCCTCTTCGTAATCATCAACCTCGTCATCACTTGCCGCATTTTGTTCATTCAGCTCATGACACGACATGACATTGGCAGGTTTAAAACTTACCTTACTGAAACCATAAACAAACGAAGTTAGAAAATTAAAGCATGACATATGATTAAATAAACAAATTTAAAAATAAAAGAGGCTTTCATTAGAATGAAAAAACAATGCAAACTTTGGCCATGGCAGAGTCATATTGCCTTTTTAAACATCACGATGGGAATTTAAAGTTCAAACAGTTAAAAAGAAAAATGCAAAATGGTGGGTCTCGGGCCTCTTACGGACTACCATCGATTTAAACATGCATAAAACGATGCCCTTCTACCAAGGAGTTTGGGAGATCAGGATGGGCGTGGAGGTCTAGTTCTGCAACGTCTCTCCGGGCTCAGCATCACGGAATCCTGTCAGCTCGACCTCTTCTTCAACAATAGCATCAATATCTTCAAAAAGGCCACAGATTCCTTCCCCCAAGTCCTCCTCCTCGGCATGCTCACGAACTGGGAATGATTGATATAGATGAGGGATTGGTTTCGCCAATGCTTGATCATTCTTCTTTTTCACCTTCATATCATCATCTGTAGGGACGTACCCCAAGCCATATCTAGCGCCCTTGGCAGGAACTTGAATGGGCTCAATATTTCCTTGATAATTTCTTCCCAATCCAAAACCTGGTTCAAAACCATTTTGCAGCATCACAGTGGCTATTATCTTATACACGACAGGCATAGGAGGCTGTGGGGCCAAATCCTCACCAGTGGCATTTACCAGCTCCACTGTATAGAAATCGGTACCTCGAGACACTTCATCAATAATAAGCGCCTGTCTACCAGAGCAATTCCCTTCACCATGAATAACCAACTCTTCATTTCTCCAAACGAACTTCATCATCTGATGCAAGTAGAAGGCACAGCTCCAGCCATATGAATGAAAGGCCTTCCCAGAAGAAGGTTGTAGCTTGTATCAATATCTAAGACTTGGAACTACGCGCTGAATTCTGCCGAACCCATTTGGATGACCAGATTTACCGCTCCCAAGGTATCTTTTTGGACCCCATCAAAAGCCCTCACGTTGACTTGGTTTTTCTCCAACTTCCCCAAGTCAAAACGTAACTGCTTTAGTGTCGACAATGGAAAAATATTCAAACCGGACCCATCATCCACCAAGATGCGATTTATGACCTTTTCACGACAGACCACAGTGATGTGCAATGCCTTGTTGTGCGACTTCCCTTCGAAAGGCAACTCATCAACACAGAAGCTGATGCGATGTCCTCGAATAACCTGGTGGATCATGGCGGCCACATTATCGCTGCTTGTGCCCGCGGGCATATATGTATCATCGAGTGCTTTCATCAGAGCTTGCCTATGTGATTGAGAACTCATCAACAGGGCCCAACCAGAAATCTGGGCAGAAGTCTTCTCCAAATGTTTGACGATAGAATAATCCTTCTGCTGCATTCTCCTCCAAAACTCCTCCGCTTCTCCTTCGCTTATTGGCCTTTTGGCCTGACCCTTCTTTTGACCTCCGAGAGCAAGCTCGTCAGGAGTGTAATAACTTCCGGATCTGGTCATGCCTTGAGCAGCAGCAGTTTCAATAACGAGTTTGGCTTGATAAGAGATTTTGATGGCACCAAGGCAACAACCTTTGCGGGTGTCAATATAACAAACTCTTTTTTCTCTTTGATAGTTAATGAAGCCACAGACCTTTCCAACTCGTGAGGGACCGGAGTTATCACTTTGTCACACACCAATTGTCGTCTGTCTCTATCACATTCACGTTGCCACCTGCATGATTCAGCAACGGGTTGGTGTTGAC
Organism: Solanum sitiens; assembly: GCA_016801875.1. NCBI lineage: Eukaryota > Viridiplantae > Streptophyta > Magnoliopsida > Solanales > Solanaceae > Solanum > Solanum sitiens. The sequence goes on from JABWTJ010000218.1 coordinate 650,272, forward strand.
ATTTGGTGCCCCTGGTTGGAGAGAGACTATATCTTGGTCAATCAGATCCTGAATTTTATGCTTGAGGTTGATACAATCCTCAGTATCATGCTCAACACTGTTGGAATGATAAGCACATTTTTTATCAGGCCTGTAGAATCTTGAATTGACATCTACGGGTTCGGGCCCTACAGGGTGGATGTATCCGGCCGCAGCCAGTCGCTCGTACAGCTTTGCTCGGCTTTCTGCGAGCGCGGTGAAATTCCTTGCAGGTTTCTTCTCGAACCGAGGTCGAGGGGGATCATAACTTCCTTGTTGGGGAGGCGTCTGTTGATAACCTCGGTTGTTCGAACGTGGAGCTTGATTTCTGGGATATGGATTTGTTTGGTAGTTTGGCAATGGAGCTTGGTAATTTGGAGGGGAATTTTGGTATAGTGGACCTTGAACTTGATAAACAGGAAGGGGTGATCTGTAGCTCGACTGCACGTTAACGCAACTGGGAGCGATACCAAGATAATGAGGAGATGGAGTTTGGTAGAGTGGAGGGTGACTTGGATAAACGGGAGATGGATTTTGGTAATTTGGGGGTGGATTTTGGTATAGTGGAGCTTGGACATTCGGATTAGTGGAGTAGCATTTTGATAAAATGGAGGATTATTGGGATGACTAGCTTGCATGTAGCGATCTTGACAGGAATTTTGGGAAGGTCGAGGACGACCTAGGGAATATGATGAGCTTCTGGGGGTTTTCTTCCCCTCATATGAAACAGCAGCAATTTCTTCTCTCTTCTTCTTTAATAACCCTGAAGATCCAGGTGATGCGGCTACACGGGCTATCTTCCCTATTTTCAAACCGTCTTCAATAGTCTCACCGATCTTCACTATTTCAGCAAACTTTGCTCCAACGAGCAACATAATTCTGTCATAATATTCGGGTTCTTGCACCCGCACGAACACTTCAACAATTTCTTTTTCAGACATGGGCAGTCTTACTCTCGCCACTTCCTTCCTCCACCTATAGGCGAATTCTATGTAGCTCTCAGTAGACTTCTGCTTCATCTTCTCCAAAGAGTAGCGATCAGGAACGATTTCTACATTATAAGCAAATCGCTCGATGAAGTCTTTTGCCAGAGCAGTCCAGCTGGGCCATTGTCGAGTTTCATGGGAGGTGAACCACTCCAAAGCCTCCCCGCACAAACTTCGGCTGAAAAGCCGCATCAACAAAGCTTCGTCCCTTCCAACTCCCACGAGTTGGTCACAGTAGGCTCTCAGATGAGCCATATGGTTGACCATTCCTCCGAAGGTATCAAACATAGGGATCTTGAAACCTTCTGGAAGGTCCAGACTCAGGTGAATGCACAAATCTTCATAGTTAAGTCTGATAGCATCGGGGACACATTGAAGCTCTTTCATAGCCTTCTTTATCTCCTCCTTTATGTCTACTTTTGCCTCTTCCTTCGCCCTCCACTCTCTTTCCTGTTCCTCATAGTAGTCCGACTCAGAACCGTGTACGTCGTGCTCAACATGGACAGGGATTTGGAAAGTGGTTCTTTTAGGCAAGGGTGGAGCTATGGAAGGACTCTGGGCGTTTTGAGCAGCTTGGTAATTTTGGGGGTAAGTCTAAGGATTGGTGTTCTGATTTAAATGATGGTGGGATGCCTGAGGATTAGAAGTGTTCTGATTCAGATTTATACTTTGGTTTTGCGGTGGTGGAGAGGATTGAGGTTGGGTATTTTGAAGATGAGAGGGCATTTGGGGGTGGTTGTTTTGAGGAGGAGGTGGAGTTTGATAAGAGGCTGAAGCATACTGCGGATTTTGGTTAGTTGGGTCTATAGTAGGGGGATTCTGGGCGAGCGGCACGCCTTGAGCTGGATCCACATTTGAGGGAGTAAAGTAGATAGGAGGCCTTCCCTCTGTAGCATTAACAGCAAAACCCGGCAGATGCAGATCCTGTCTCCTTTGCATTTCCATTCTCATTTCCGCAATTTGTTACATTAACTGCAGAATCAACTTGTTTTGGTCCGCTATGGTGGGTTGAGCCACCACAACATCAGTAAGACCTACTTCCTCGCTATTATCTCCCATAATTATCTTTCCTTTGTTAGAATTTTTCCCTGGGAAGGAATCTGCGGGACCTTTTGATCTGGTGAAGTAAGGATGATCTGCCAGCTTAATCAACAAAGATCAGTTCAAATCACCTGAGGAGGAAAACAACTCAAAGGCAGATTTATCAGTTTGGACTCGGAATATAAAACACATAATACCACATATAGAGTAGATAAACACACAAGTTGCTATGTTTGAGGAATATCATCAACCCACGAGTAAGGACGGAAATAAATTTTTTACAAGCAGGAATTTGCTTGCTCTTTTAGTTTGACACTATCTCAGAAAGGCCAAATCACGTTGAGCTAATGTCTTATTGCAGTTGCTCTCTGGCGTCCGTTGATCTGATCTTTGTATCTCCTAGTAATATGAAAGGGGAGATTGAAGAAATTTTTAAAGATAGGGGCCGGGCCTTGGAAGGTTGCCTACGTATCTCATAAGGAGAAATCAGGCCCAACGTAGTTCGAGTAGAAAATAAAACATTGATTTTTTGTTCATTCATTCGTTGGGATTACAAGGAAACTTAAAGAAAATCAAAGCTTAAAAATAAGACTAATGACTCCAGCTCAGTCATTTTCTTCTCATTATCATCTTAGTCACGGGAACAGTCTCAACTTGAATCTTTCCCATGCCAATGAGAGATTCGAGGTCTTGACGAAAGTTGAGACACTTATCAATGTTGTGGTCTGTGGCGTGATGATGATAGGGACAACGCTTTCGAATTTCATGCTGAAGAGAATATGGCACGTCCACATTCTTGTAGTAATGGGTAAAGACGCCATTCTGAACTAATTCCGAGTAGATTTCCCACATTGTTTTCTTGAAAGGAGTGAATTAACAATGAAAGAACCTAGTTCTCTCTGTGACCGGTATGTCAAGACGTATTTCATCACATGCAAGGATGACGTCGTCACCCCAAGTATTAGGAGTACTATCCATACCGAATAAACAACGGAATGCGTTTTTAAGCCCAATACACTCTTCTATTTTATGTCCTTTCTCCCTTGGATGTTATTCGCACGTCTTGCGGAGATCTCCTAATCCTGCTTGGGGGAAGCTTTCTTAATGGGTCTTAGGAGGCCCCTAGACCGATAGTGTTCAAAAATGAGAGCACACGAGATGACCTCTATCTTCTTCCGGCCTTCAGGCGGATATGCCTCGAGAGAAATTTTATTGTCTCCGTTTGCCAGACATCCCTCGAAAGAAGGTGGGTGGGCAAGTTTCTTCTCCTAACTTTCCTCCTCATAATTTCCTTCGTTGATTTCCTCTTCGGGGCTCTCAGGAGGAAATAGTGATTCGTACAGATGCTTTCCGCGCTGCTTTGGTATCTCGATTCTCTCTTCTTCAATTGGTTCAGCTTGAATACCCTTTTTTTTGTCCATAGCGGCGATTTTGCCTTTCCTGAGACGGTAAAGTACTTGTTTTAGGATTTGGGTATGAGAGGTGTCTTTTGAGTGAGAAACTTAAGACTCGGGAAATTTTGGTCGGACATTTTGTAATAGTGACTTGTTTGTATATTTTTTATATTTTTTTTAATTTCTGAAAATAGTGGGTTTTCAATATCCTCATTCACAGCAACACAACACATAAGCAGTTAAATATAACATATATCGCGTCCTAATCATGCATGTGACCCTTTTGTGCCAAGGGTAGGCCTAACGAATCTGAAGGATGTATTGCATCATTTGAAACATATTGTTGCACCCCCCAAAATAACTTTAATTAACCTCATAACGTTCATTACATAATTTCAATCAAAACGGGATATATTTTCAGGGAGGGGAATACAATGCAAATACAGGTAGAAAACAATCCCACGAAGGGGAGTTAGAAGGTTGATGGCTCTGCTCCTCTTCTGGCTTTCTTTATTTCTTCGCGGATAATGCACTTGCTTGTGAACACGTACGGCTCAGCGAACGCAACTTTGGAAGATGTTCGTACGACTTGTGGAGTGTTCATCTGCTCGTCCAGGATTGCATCCAGACACATTAGACAAGTCCTTGTATCAGCTAATTGTTGTGACGTCCCAGCCAAAACCCTCTGATTTTCTAACTCTCGGAACCGATACTCTTGCTCCCTTTGCTGAAATTCTTGTTCCCTTTTCTGAAATTCCTGCTCCCTTTGCTGAAATTCTTGCTCCCTTTGTTGAAATTCATGCTCCCTTCGGTCCCATTCCTGCTGAAAATGATATGCATGGATTTGAAGCCTTGTCTGTACATCTTCAATTTCTTGACCTGCGCGTGGTGTTGGGTTCACTACACCATACAGATCATTCTGCAACCATGTCTTGTATTCATCGACATACCCAGCTTCATATCTGTTTTCAGCCATATCCCATTTCATGTTGACACGTCCGGCCCACTCTTGAGGATGATCTTGGCGAAAGGTATTTTGCCGCTCTCGTTGTAATCGACAATAAAAGAGCTAGCATCCCCTTGGACGGGTATGATTTGTGTTCTACCAAATTACCGCATCACTCTAGCTGGGTTGTAGGTCCGTAATCCTCTGATGCCGGGAAGGACTAAAAATGGAAGTTTGGCCCCTTGTGCTTCTATCCTCTTGGACTTGAAGTTTGGTAACATCCACTGTATATCTCCTTCTCTCAAATCATAAAATACCCTTGCCCACGCACCCCTGGTGGTATGAATTGGGAATCTGCGGATACTTAGGTAGAATTCATAATTATCCAGGGGACTCGTCTGGCTTGTCTTGGCCAACTCTTGTGGTCGAGCACCGTCCCATTTGCAGAGATGTTCAGTCATACACCATTGAAGTAGAATGTTGAGACCTTGGAAAAATGGGAATCCATTCTTGTACAAACACAAAGATCGATAAATGTCGGCCAAAATGACCGGGGCCAAACTGCAGTATTTCTTTTCTTCTTGTTTCTTACCTATCCCTCTAAACATGGCGTCCACTACCATCACAACCCGGGTGTCGATATCTTTTCCTTCATCTTTAGGGAACACTATAGTTCCCAAAAGGCATGCTGAGAATGCGATGGCTTGAGTTTGCCTCCAAGTAATGTGATCGTGGAATTCGTTTAGAAATTGCTCGAAGTAGCTATCGTGCCCCCATCTTTCGAAAAATCTCATTAGTGGTGTACTCTGAGCGTCAAACCAGTTAGCCCTTACCAGTAACAATATGTCTCTCAATTCTCCGGCAGTTGGCCTGTCTGGCAGAAGGATATGATGATCGGGACATTTTTTCCTCTTACCATATGTCCCAATAGAGTCTATACAGTCTTTAATTTCCTCTAATGTTGGTGTTATTTTGACATCTCCAAATTGAAACACCATCTTTTCGTCATCTCAAAACTGATTGATAACCTCGATAAACGTGGGCCAAACCTTAAAGTCCATTATCGAAGGTAATTGACCCAGGTGAATTGAGATTTCTCTCTTTTGACAATCTTTGAGGTTGTCCCACCATACACGGAGAATGTCTGGCGTCTTGGTGACCATGTTGAAATGAAGAAACTGACTCGACATCTACAAAAACATACAACCAGTTAATTTCTACCCCCCACGATACAACAAACATTTAAACACGCAATACATCCTTCAGAACACACAAATATGATCGTCCTATCGAGCCGTGGGCTCTTTGGACTCAAGGTGGTCTTTCTAATGGGCCCAACACTCCTTGGGTGTTGGGTCGTCTTAGGCCAATGCGCTATTTTCGGGATTGGGTTTCGCTCTATCTTAGTTTAACTAAGAGTGGGTTGTATTTGGAGTGGAAAGGGTAACCCAAGCGGACTACTTGGGCTGGGACAGTTAACGATCGTTGACTATCAAGTAGCAAACTATGCTCGTCAGGGTGTCCCGAGAAAATACTTGGTTAATGAACGACTGCGAACCCGCATAATCATCCTTTAGTGGAAATGAAACAATCGTAATTATGATATGCCATGAATGCAACAGTTTAATAAAGCGATAAAGTAAACAAATAAACAATTATATACATAGCCAAATAAAGTTAGTTTTAAGGTTAGAATCCTCCTAGTCCCCAGCAGAGTCGACATTTCTGTTTTAATCGAAAAAGGGTATTTTAAAGAATTTTCGATTTTTAGAGTCGCCACTTAATTTTGAGAAAATTAAGAAAACCTTTTAGTTTTCAAAAGACTTAAACAGAAAAATTCAATTGAAAACTTAAAGGGGTTCGGGGATTCCTATTTATATCTTAGGAAGGTTTTAAGCACCTAAAATATCCGCTAATGCGGTTATCCAACAACTAACTTAATTTGGCTAGAGTATCTAACTTAATTTTAATAAAGAAGTTGCTTGAAACAAAGTAATATAAGTAAAATTGATTTGTAAATTTAGTTATTTTTACCATAAAATTAGTTTGAAGTTAATTTTAAGTTGATAAAACATTTACGGCGTTTGCGGGGATTTGGATTTTCCTAACTTTTAAACTAATGACAAAATAAAATAGATAAAATAATTAAAGCAAGTAAAGAGAGCGAGGGAAAGAGATTTGGGTCCAAATCCAGGTTATCTGTCTGCCTTGACCGGTATTTGGACCCACATGTTTTTCGGGCTTTTGACCCATTTATGTTTGTACCTGTCCTAGACTAAGCCTGGTAACAAATAAAAAATAAATACAAAGAAAGATAAAAAAAAATAAAAATAACAAGGGGTTATGCCCAACACAAAATTTTGGCAAAATAAATTTTAGGCTCTTGTGACCTAATTTCTTCAACTTCTGCCACTTCAATTTCTTTCGCCTTGGGGCCGGCACGCTTTTTCCCGAATTTTGTCTTCAAATTCCTAGCCAATAGACTCGACAAAGGAACTATGACTCTTGATGACTCCCTCTCGGAATGCAAAGGGAAAAGTGAGAGTTCTTGTCGAATTGGGTACAATTTTTACATGCATTGAAAACAAAGTAAAAGGTAGAGAATTAATAAGAGTAAGAATGATATAACTCACAAAAATCATACACTGTATGAGCCCAGCGAGCACCACATGATGAAATAAAATATACTAATTAGACATTTTAATGTCGCTAAGGCGAAGTATGATGTAAAGATATGAAATAAATTTTATTTTTTTTTAGAAAAATACACAATCAAACAAATGGATAACTCAAGAGCATGCTAGGATTTAAGACAAAATACCTGTAGCTCACATCAAAATCAAAGAAGCCAGCTTACGTACCTCAATTACAATTTAATCAAAGAGCAACCAAAGTTTTAAGGATTCGAGAGTTGACTAACCAAGGGAAATGGGGGAAAACAGTGATGGCTTCTAATGAATAAAAGTAGCCTAGCATGCTTCCTCCATAAGAATTAATATTACCAAAGAAAAAATAAATTCCAGAAATGATAGATAACCAAACAATCCGTCCCTCATGAGGTACTACACATAAACAATCATTTCTATTTTTTAACCAAACATGGAACTCTTAAGTAAAATACAAGTCACACTTCTAACAACTAGAGAGGCAGAAACCAACACCATAAGATCACCTACTTCGAACATGAGCAAATTAATCTACAATTTTAACAAAGCAACACTATGGAACAGGTAATAATGCAGATCAGAAGATAGTGATCAACCCCAATTATTTCCGAGTTAAAAGAACGATGTCATTTTCCTCATTCTTGACAAAGGGATCATAAAAAAAAGATGTGACGTAAACAAACCCGAATCCTATGTACAGAAATAAGCCCAAAGCAACTTAGACACATCGGAAAAAAACAAAAAGGGTGAGTCCAACTCTACCAAAAATTACAATCAATGATCGATTTTATAAGAGACAAAACAATATGTGAATACAAATCCTAAATTTTTTACATAACATATGAACCGGGTGATGTGAAATATCGATCAATCTATTCCAAAACATAAGCGAGGCTATTAAGAATGATTTCAACACTCACATTCGAACCAACAAGAGTTTTCATCAGCGAGAAAAATTAGAATAAAATAAGATACATATATATATATATAAAGAGAAAAGAACACATAAGAAGTAGAGAGACTTCATGGAAACAAATCAACACACAGAGCTTAGAATTAGGCCGAGTATGCACCATGGTGAGCAAAACAAAAACTAGACAAAAGCTCAAGATTCGCACGACAATAATTCATGTAAAACAAAATAGGACGAGACATATCAAGGGCAAAAACAAGAAGAAACGAGAGGAAGAAAATGCTAGGGTGAAAACAAAGACGAATAGCATCACAATCACATTTAGTGTGTCCATTAACTCAGATGCTCTCACACTTAAGCACAAATGACATTAGGCAGTAACAACTAGCTTAGACATGCTCCAAATCGAGGTGCAGGTTTAATATTTATGCCCCGAATAAACAATCGACAAAAGATAATACTACATTCAAATGATTCTTCCACCAAAGGCTAAATCCACATTCCATTTTCAGTTCATACCCAACCAACTTATCACATAAAAAAAATTTGACTTAGAATGAGTATACCTTTAGTAGCGCAGCGAGTTGGGACAGAGGAACAGAGTAGACGACCTTTACCACGAACTCCAAATGAGTAGCCACTAAGAATCCGAGCATGGAGCTTAAATCGGAATACCGAAACTATTCTCTCTTATCGTTTCAGAGGTGTAGTATATATTCAAAATGTTTTGAGCTTAAATCTTTCTTTGTATTTTCTTGCTAGGTAAAAATCCAACTCCAAAAAATTCTCTCCCTACGCAAGAACAGGAAGTCCTCTTATATTGGAAAAGAATTAGGGTTCAGAAAAAAAGGGGGGAAAAGGGTAAAATGGGAATCAAAAATCATCCCAAAATTTGAAATTCTTCCCCTATTCACGCACAACAAACTTTCCCGCAAACTCAACTCCATCCTGAAAAGGGAAAGGAGAATCGATGGACTCGATCTACTCACTCTCTTGAGATGCAACGTGCTTGAATCCTAAGCACGCAAGGACAAAAATGAAACGGCCCTTGCTGCTGCGCTTGTACGGAGGAGAACGTTGGGGGGGAAGAGGACAAACGAGGGAAGGTACGATCTCTGCATTTCCCCGCTTTCCGCTACACTCTCGCTGCTCACGCGTCTCGTTACAGCTACGCGATTGCTTTTTTTGTGGAGAAGGGCAAGGAAGAACAGGCCGGGTCGGGGTTTGGAATGGGTTTTGATTTTGGGATGGGTTGGAATATTCTGGGGCTTCTGAAAATTTGGAATGGGGAATGGGCTGGATGATTGGAAGTTGGCCAATAAATGGCCCAAAATTTGGTCTCAAACGAATTTTCAAAGTGAGTCAAAAAAGAGGACATAAGAATTGCAATTACGCTTTGACAAAAACTAAAGGCTGGCCAAATGAATTTAATTTAGAGAGCTAGGCTAAAATATGAACAAGACGAATTAAATATTTAATTAATTCATGAGCTTCTTAAGTTTAACAAGATAAAATAGTTAACCTAATTTTAACTAACGACTCAAATCATAAACTAACAACTTCGATAAAATCGATTTTATAAAGTAAGTAAGACCAAAATCTTTTGAGGCGATTCTTGAATATTTAGAGTAAACTAACTATATATAGAATTATATAAGAAAAAGAAATTAGTTAAACCATAAGAAGATAAACTAATAAATTTGACTATAAACTAAGGGTTCGAACTACAAGTTACTAAAACTAATTTTATAAGTCGTTAAATAAAACTAAAATCTTTTGAGATGATTTTCGAATATTTTCCAAAAAACTAACTATACAAAAACATAAGAGAAAATATATATATATATATATATATATATATATATATATATATATTTCACTTTAAAACTATAAAGATCGACTAAATCTACCCTTAAAATGACTTGAGAAACGTTTGAATCTTATAAAGTTGACTATTTCAACTTGTTAGGAATTTGAGAAGCTCGTAAATTAATTATTATCGGGGAGGGACAAAATTTGGGTGTCAACAACAAGGACATAATCATCATAATACATAAAGTAACGCTGACAAGGCTACATCATTGACATAACACTGCCACCATAAGTGGCCCATCCCAATCACACATAATTCAAGAGCTAAATTACAATATCTATACATAATGTTAAGAGAGTTAGGGAAACATACCACCCATTTAATCTCACCACTTCCATCTAAAGATAAATCATCCAATTCGATACCATAAGGCCCTTACACATGGCCATGAACATCAATTCAACACAATAACCATAATACTCAATGAAACTAGGTCAATTCAATATAGATTTATCAATATAATACAACCTATACATTAATTGAATATAATTCTTACGTTATTCAATAACCCATAGAAAACTACACTAGAATTCATAAGCATTAAGTCAATATCAATTCAATAATCTTAACATTCAATAGACCTAAGAATATACAATACTCAATTGATCAAATTGAAACAACCTATAAACCATACAATCATAATCTATACATGAATCAAAAGCCCATAACAATCTACACATGAATTCATTAATATCAAAGCATGGTCACATAACCCATATATTAGTCAAATTGAGAAATTTGAGAAGGTCAAGGGTTCATGGATAATTTCATCGGAAAACTTCAATTATACATCAATAAAATCATATCTCAAGGTTTGAAAACGTTTCATGCAAGAACCCAAGACATAGAGTAGAAATTGGACTTTTCATCTTTTTGAAATCTTTGAAAATCATCTTTGAAGTTGACTCTAAGGTGATAGCAAGCCTTAGATGAAGAACTCTCATACCTTATTAGATGAACCCAATGATAATTGAAGAAGAAACTACATCATGTTCACCTTGAGCTCTCATGGAGGTTTTTGGAGAAACTTTAGGAGGGAAAGGGTTTTGATCTAAGTGCTAGGGTTTAAATGAGAGATTAATGAATTATATACTCTTAAAATACCCATAAACACCTAAAGAAATCGTGCTCCTATTTTATAAGACTTGGTATGAATCCCCAAAACCCCCAAGTGTTAACATAAAAGCTGGAAGATTTCATAGCACCATCGACGCCCTAGCATCGACGGTCCGTGGGTGAGACCACGCCCCGTCGATAGGGTGTCGTGGTTTGCCTCTGCAGCTCCTAAACCTACAGACTTGCAGTCTCCATCGACTCCCTAATTCTACAAGCCGTCGTTCCATCGATTGGCCGTCGTTTGGGTCGTCGTTTGCACTGCATGCAAGCTGTCATGCAACTTCAAGGCTTGAGTTGGGGTCCTCCTCTAGGGCTTCTTGTGGGTCCTAGGTGGGGTCGTACCCAGACGTTAAACCTCTAAAAATGTACGTCTATGTATTAGTAACATCTCCAAACAAGTTCAACATCAAACAAGCCATGCAACAATCTAAAACACATCCAAACTCACTAGGACGTCTAAAGAGTATCTTTCGAACGTCAATGGACGTTCTTGGACGTTTGACCTCCAAGCCTCACGAAACTTGACACACTTCCTATATACAACATAATAACTCATTTAAGGACCTCATAAACTCATGAATAACACATAAATACATAAAACACATATGAGGCACATATGTGACTTAGTCGTCGAATGTCTTGGTCGTCCCTTCATGTTTGACTTCCAATGCACCTAAATCTCAGACACTGCCTATAATACCACATTATCGAACAATTTAGTACCTTATACCATCATGACAACCATGTTAGACTCTATCTTCATATAAGTCATTTTTGGGATCTTACACTAGACATGCACAAACGTTTGTTGATATGATGCATGACATGGTGCAGATATTTTTGGAGTGGCTTTATTCAGAATTTTTTGACGCTTGCACTGCCACACTAAATGATAATATGTATATCTCAAAAATTCAGTTTTTTTAAAAAAAGGATAGAAGAGTGTGGAAATTAACAGTGTACAAATGAGAGGGTTGATATAGAGCGGTAGAAGAGGGCTAGGCCTGCTAGTTCACAAGGAGAGTTTCACGGTGGTGCCATACTTTGCTATCCTAGTAGGACACCCAGACCTCCTCTAGTGCAATTCGAAGGTAGTAGACTTGATTGTCGGGTACATTAAAGTCCAAGTAAGGGTTCACGAGAAACAAGATATGAGTAGCAGATGAGTTCAAGCCAAGATAGTTCAGGCCCGCCGTGTTATGCTACATGCGGTAGGTTGCATTTTGGGAGATTTAAGTAGGGTTCCAAATGTTGTTATCATGTGGGTATGAGGGGCATATATGGAGGAATTTCCCGACCATAGGTTAGGGTTGTATAGGTCAGCCGACTAGGTCAGTAGTAGTAGGTTCTTCTTCATCAGCACGTTTTGCGGGGCATGGACCTCAAACTTCAGTAGGTAGATGAAGAGGTAGAGAGGGAACATTCATGTTAGGATAATTTTTAGTGTTGGGCAAGTATAGTAAGATTTCATTTTTTAGAAGAGGCAATGCAATAATGAAAATGTATTATATCAGCGCCAAAAGGTAGGTTTATTTCCTATCTTAAGACCAGAAGGATGATTACTAAGGGTTGCATTTGCAAACTTGTTCGAATCAGGTACATGGATGTAAAACCATTGATTCTCCTGTCTATCCCTTTTTAGAATTGCTCATATTGAGCTAAAGGACTTGAAACATCAAATGAATGAATTTCTTGGATAAATTCTTTGTCATGTCTGGTGCTTTTGATGAGTTCGAAGATTGGACTCGTTTAGGGATATATATTGATAGAAATAGTATTTTTAAATGCATTTTCCCTCTCAATTACTAAAGAATAACTTTAAGTTTCAGGTATTTTGAGTTTGAGGCAAAGTATGGACACTACTTGTCAAAAAGGAGAAAAAAGTATGAAAAGAACAAAGAAATGAAGGCCTACGGATCTCCGTTTTACACTTGGTGAATCGTCGATAGGACTGAAGATCACCTTCTATTTCAGTGTGCTGAGCCCTGAAGGAAAGGCTCAAATTGAGGTGAAAAGGAGCAGTTGGTACATCGCTCAGAGGTTCCGCGTAGTAGTACCTTCTCACATAATGATCCCGAACACGAAGATGCTTGGGCTAACCACAAAACAACGATGAAGTTACCAAAGGGAGAATTGTCGATTTGATTAGCGATTCTAACTAACTATGCCGAGTGTCTCGTTGTATCATTAATCTTTGAAAACTATTAATACATGCTAAGTGTTTTGCCTTAAAAGGGAATTATTATTGAGTAGTATATTTTAGACAATTTTAGTAGTTTCATCTCCAAGGATTTGGATTTCGGTCTCTTGGATTCTTCATTCTTGGACTTTAACGAGACTTAAATATTCATACCCTTTAATGCAAGCTCATGTTGGTATAAATTTCTATATCTTGTTTATGCCTAGCTAAAACCCCAATTCTTGGGTGTGATTTAATGAATATGGTGTAAATTAGTTGTTGGGTATTGCTTGTTGATAGTTTATTCGTAGTTTAATTGTGATTTCATTTAGTATTTCTGTATGAATAATATGAGGTTGTAGTTGGAAATATAATCTCATATATGTGTTTCTATCTTGCTCGAGAGAGATGTGGAGAAACTACGACTACTAAATTGATGTCCGGTGGGAGTGAGTTGACATGAGGTTCAGCTCGAGAAAGTGAAACCTAGTCTTATTCCCACACACTCATCTCGAGAGAGTGAGTGGGTTAAGGTGGAAGCCGTTCTTTATGCAGAAAGTGGGTGTCTGAGAGGAACCCATTTGAAACAGGGTAAGTTGCTCGAGAGAGAGAGAGATTATCCCCCTTAAAGTCTAGCCTAGTCGTAATTACTCTATGAATTCTCTATCAAAAGCATATACCCAATAATCTCGTTTATCCCGTCTTTTGATCAGATCTAAAGAATCCCCCTCTCTTTGATTTAGAACTCTTTGTTATTTTCTCTATTTTTACTTACTACTTGTGACAAACCCCATCCATAATTGACACTTGCATCACCCCTCTTGATTTAATATGTTTTTATTCGATAATGTCCTCAGCGACGTCTAGTTAGAACACAATTTTACTTTCCTATTAACTCTCACAACCACTCCATGTGGAAACGATCAAAACCCTTTGTTGGTTTACTATACTATGGTATAATCATCGACACTTGCATTGAAAGTTGTGACTTTTATGACATCACCGATCAAAATGGTGTCGCTGCCGGGGAGTGGTCATATGTGATCATATGTAGTTAAGTAGGATTTTTGATTTTATTAGTTCTAGTTTTACTAACTTTATTTTTTGTTTTGTTTTTCTTTTGAATTGTTGTTATATGCAGACACCATGAGAATGGCGAAAGGAATTTGTGGCAAGTCGGCTAAGATAAATTTACAAGTCGAGGGTGACTTCATGTGAACTGCAATGGTAACTCTGTTGAATGACTTGGCCACAAAAATCTCAAAGGTGGAAAACTAGTGCAAGAGTCAAGGGAGGTACCTACCCCCTAATGAGTAGAACAAGTCTATAGACACTAAGAATAGTTGTATTGAAAATACAATGCGAATAATTCTCCAAAGTATATTCGAGCGAGATAGAGTGCTGGAAGGAATGAAGGATAATATTGTGGTGTTGCATCAGATGATTAACTCTCACTCTAGATCTATCAAGCTCATCTCCCCCCAAATGAACAATATGGGTTACGTAGTGACACTAGGGCAAACCCCAATAGAACAGAATGACAAAATACTCATGTCGTGCCATGATGTTAACTTAGGTGCTTCTTGGGAGGAAACCCAACGTCTTAGTTCCTTACTGCTTCAATTTTCAGAGAACCCACTTGGATACCACATGACCAAGGAAAGTGACGGACTGTAACCAGAATGACCATTTGTCAAGCTTAGACAATAACTAGCGATCCTTCAGTTTCTGCGGAATAGTGACTCCCCGTAGTCTACAAGAATAACTAGGGATAAGTGTGAGGGAAACAAGCTAAGGACTATGGCTAAAGGCAAAGGAGAAAGCGCAAGAGTCAAGAGAATGAGCCAAGACTGCCCAACCTTCCCAAGGTACTGCCCACCTTCCCACAATGGCCTTCATGGCCAGTTTTGGTCAGCATGACCCGTGGTGGTGAGGGAGTAGGCCCCCAAAGTTTCCCAAATTTTGCCTCCTCCACAAGAGCCACTTCACGGCTCATGAAGGCTTAGACGACTCCAGGGAGTGGTCATGGCCTAGCGTTTGTGTTGGGGGTTTGTGGGTGCAATGTCATATCAACTGGTGAAGGTACGTACCACAAGCAGCATAAACGGACATGTGATCATTGATGGGCCGGTACCCCACATGGTACCTTTAAGCCTCACTTAAGTTGAGAGTTAAATGAGTGTTTACGGTTTTAATCCAATTAAAGTGGGGTCGTTTTTCTTAAGTCTAGGGCCAATATACAAGATATTTTAAGTCTAAAAACTCACCCAATTAAGTCATATTTTTCAAAACCCAAATAAATTCCCAAAGTTCATTCCCTAAAAAAATTTCTCTCTAGAAAACGTTGAAGAAGAAAAGGAAGGAGATTCAAGCTAGGGTTTGAGGGGAAAGCTTTTACAAATCAACTTCTTTGGGAATTGTGATTAAGGTATGGTAGTTTTAATCCATGGATAACTTTCATCCATGGAGTCCTCTAAAAATCTCCAATTTCAAAAGATAGAAATCCCCAATTGTTAGAGTTTGATTCCAAAGTCACGGGTTCCTTTCAAACTTGATTCTTATGGTTTAATTATGTTGTTATAAGCATTATTTGATGATTTCCTATTTTTTATGATTTATACCTAAAAACCCATCAAATCCCCATATTTCTCAATTTTGATCTTATAATGTGGGTCTTTGTTGATTAAAGAGGAACTTTGTGTATTGATGCATGAAGTGATAGAATCACATGATTTACTATGATTACATGTCTAATGCTTGAATTGTAGATGTTATGATTGAAAGACGGTTTTGAACCTTGAAAAGGGAAAAGCATGCGATGCATATTTTTTTTGAAATCCATGTAAATGCTTTATGGATTCTCTTAAGGTAAAGTCTAAATGATTATGATGATTATATTGTAGCATTAATTGAAAGGACATTCTCATGAACATATAATGAATATAATGTTAAAGGTTTTCTCAAATAATGAATATTCCTAGGTTGAAAGGCTTTCTCAGCTAATTGAATCTAGTACTTACATGTAGACATGGACAATGTAAGGTTTTCACATGCATGATCTAATGAGTATCCTAATGATCTAACTTTAATTGGTTGTCTAGGTAATACTTCAATGATATATGAGTTAAGTAAGACTTAGTAACTACTTCGTGGGATTTATGCTTAGCCCCGAGTGGATATTGAAATCAAATTGAATGTTTTTACATTCTCATGAGATTGAAACCTTTTACATCAGTTGAGTATGTGTTTATAGTAGCAATATTTATATCCCATAAACTGCGTGCCCCATTGGATATTTAACTAGTTGATCTATCTAAGCTAACAAACCACGTTCCTACCTTAGGCAAGTAGTACAATCCTTTTCGGTGTAGGTAACACCGGGTGATCATGTTATAGCTAACATGGCCTCATGTTAGTTAAGGCTTATCTCCCACAACAATAAGATGAATAATGAACAAAGGTTACTTCAAGAGATATGATACATGAGTTCCAAGTTTTCAATAAAATGTTGACTTTTTTGTCGTCATGATTATGACTTATGACTATTAATCTCTTATATGATGTTAACACTTGGAAAATTTCATGCTTTGAAATGAAATGTATCCTTTTGCATGTTTCGAGTTTTTTTTTATGCAAGACTATCATACTTATTGCATTTTTTTTACTAATACCTACTTTTGCGTACATTTTTTTAAGTGTAAAGTCCGGCATTCGAGGTGATCATTCTTTTGGATAGAGGTTGGATTTGATTGTTTCCCCGAGCTTGGTTAGTCCTCACGCTTTGAGGACGGATTTTCATATGTCTAGTTTCATTCATTTACTTTCACTTTTGAACATGCTTTATGGGCTATTCCATATTTTATTCACTATTGTAATGGATGGCTATGATGAAATAAAGTGTCTAAACTTCCTCTTCATTTTATGAATAACATTTTAGACTTTGAAATGTGTTTTACTCTTATTATTCTTTTTGTTGTTTTATGAAATCTAAGTGGCTTGTATGGAGTCCTTCGGGGTTCTATAACCATGTTACATCTAGGGGGTACCCCTAGGTCATGATAAACTTGGTTATCAGAGCATAAGGTTTAGAATGATTCTAGGATGATGTCTAATAGGCCTCGTCTAGTACATTCTCTTTCATGAGTGTATAGCACGCCACATTTGTGGATGAGAGGCTACAAGATATTTATGCAATTTCACATTTTTATTAATCATAAGTCTTGGATTGAAGTTTAAATCTAAAAAAATCCCTCTTTTAATCCTTGTCCTATGTGTTCATGATATAAATATGAGAAGGCATGATAGAAGGATGGAGGGTGATGTGGAACAAGGAGCTCCTCCCCAAGCTCAGATAGATCCGTTGGTTGAGAATATAATTAATGCAGTGTTTAGGATGGATTTAGAAATATTGGCACAAGATATGACGAAAAAAGCCAATAGAGAAGTGGTAGCCCCCGTGAACGCAATTGTGGGTACATCTTAAAGAGTGGGGGATTTTTGAGAATAAACCCTCCGAGATCTTGTGTCTCCAAAGTTGATGCGGACCCTCAAGGGATTGTCGATGAGGTCTATACGGTACTTGCTATTATGGGGGTGAATTAGGTAGAGAAAGAGTAAGTGTCCACCTACCAATTGTAGGAGGTTTCTCAAATATGGTATGATCAGTCGAACGAGGAGGTAAGATAGGTTGGAAAAGGTCATATAGAGTAGGAGATGTTTAAATCGATATTTCATTATAGGTATGAACGTGAAGGAGTATACCTTAAAGTTAACTCAAATTTTCATGTCCAACAATGGTTGCAGATTTTAGGACTAAGTTGAATAAGTTTGTTATAGGTATATACAATATGCTGGTTAATTAATGTTGTACCACCATGCTCATTGGTGACATGGACATCTCTCGTCCTATGGGTAGTGCACAACAAATTCAGGAGGAGAAACTCAAGGAAAATTCTAGGGATGTAGAAAAGGCTAGGACATGTGATAGGAATTTCTCTAATGCTAGATCTGTTGGACATGGTTGTCCTAAATTTTGAATAAGGGTTTTTCGGTCAAGGTTCGTCTAATTCTCTTCCTACGTCAAATAAGGATAGGGTGTCTAACCCTAGACCTAAGGAGCAAATGGAGGTGGTTCTTTTTTTGTTAGATCTACTTACGTGAAGTGTGGCAAGAAACATGATGGTAAGTTCCTAGAAGGCATAGAATGTTGCTATTGTTGATGCTCAACGTTAAGGGGAGAAAGGACAAGCAAGATCCTCTAAGTGGTTCAAACTCAAATGCTCGAAAACAAAACCACTTCTATGCTCTCCAATCTTGAGGTAATCAAGTGAACTCCCCAGATGTAGACTTTGATATGTTACAAGTTTTTCTCATTGATGATACTAGATCTACTTTATCTTTTGTGACACCCTATGTGGCAATTATATTTGATGTTCCTCCAAAAACGCCATTAAACCTTTTTTATGTCTCTACTCTAGTTAGTGATTCTGTTGTGGCTAAGAGGGTCTATTGAAGATATCCCGTTTCCTTATTCAATAGAGTTACTCTTTTGGACTTGATAGAACTTGAAATGTTATACTTTGATGTTATTCTTGGTTAGGATAGATTGCATGCATGTTATGCTTCGATCAATTGTTGAATTCGTGTGGTTAGATTCCAATTCTCACATGAGCCTATCCGAGAGTGGAAGGGGGGTAATTCTTTGCCTAGAGGTCAATTTTGTGTCTTATCTTAAAGTTAGAAAGATGATCTCAAAAGGTTGCTTTGATCATTTTGTTTGGGTGTGGGATTTGGATTCTTAAACCCTACTCTTAAGTCAGCCCCCGTAGTTAATGCATTTCTGATGTTTTTCAAGATGATTTATCGGGTATCCCTCCTAAGTGAGAATCATACTTTTGTATTGATCTTCTCCAGGGTATGCAATCTATATTTATCCCTCCAAATAGAATGGCTTTGGTTGAATTAGAATAGTTGAAAGAATAACTAAAGCATTTGTTGGATTAGGGCTTCATCCGAATGAAAAATCTCTCCATGGGGTACTCCCGTATTGTTTGTTAGAAAGAAAGATGGGTCTCTCCGAATGTCTATTGATTACCGTCAATTGAACACCTCTTTGATTCATGGTTCTAGTAGATGGAACCCCTCCATATAAAAAAAAAAGAAAGAAAATAAGACATAAAAAGAAAATTTTGTGAAATGAAGTTTTGAAAATTGCGAAAGAAATGGAATGTCCGGAAAGTTAAATAATGGGGTGAGTTTTGAGGATGAGTAAAATGCTGAAGAAAAGGAAGAAAAGTGATGTTAGACCACATTTCATGAGGGTAGCATTTACTGATCCTAAATGATCATGACTTTGCACTCAGCCCCATTACAAGCCTTGAAAAGACCATTTTGATCTTGAGTGAGCTGAAATGAATGTTGATTAAAAAATAAGGGCAAATCTATGGGTGAAATCATGCATGTGTTTATCTTTGTGAGTATGAGAGTCGTGTGAGATTCTGGAACTACATATTGTTGAATAATAGTGTGTGAATATTGAATCATCCTTGTTTTGAGGGGATTGGAGTACCATTGTTGTGCTTGAACTTGCATTTGAAAACAATATTGTGACCTTGAGCATCCTTGATGACGGTGAGTCATAATTTGAATCTTTGAGTGCACAATTGATTCTTGCACAATTTATTCGAGTCTTGTTCTGTGTATTCATGATTGGGTCTTATGTATCACTATTTGAGACATCATTTTTGAAACGATGAACTTGACTTTAACTTGAGGACAAGCAAAAGTTTAAGTTGGGGGTGTTCATGAGTCCAAGATGTCTACTCATTTAGGGCTTTGTTTACATAGATTCACTGTCCTAAAATGTTTAATTTATGCCAATAAGTTATGTTAAATCCTTTTTTTTTAGGTATGGACTGAGGAACAAGGCAAAGACACTAACAGGCAAAAAAAGTACTATCTGGAGAAATAAAAAAGGGTGGTCCTGAGGATCACCAAGAACACTCGCCGTGTCTCTGAGTGGCTCATTAGACCGCCTAAATTTCTAGTGTGCCACGTCCTGAAGGAAAGAACCATGTTGGCGATTAAAAGGAGCAGTCGACAAATCTCCGAGTGATTTTGTGAAGTCAAGATAGATCACCCAAAGTTACAGACCCGGAGGATTCTTAGTACCAAAGCAATATGGTGATGGATTAGACCAAATGGTTTGGCGAGCCTTGCTTACTTAGCTGAGTGACTCTTTGTAGCATATTTTTGGAGACAATACATATTTGAGCATTTAGTTTAGAGTTAATTATTGTATGACTTATCATTTTACTCTTTAGCACAATCTATATTTGAAGTTTCTCTCGTTTTGCTTAGATTTGACAGATCGAACGCATTCACTTTTGAGAAATTGGAAGTGGGTCTTGTAGATTCTTCAAATTGACGGATTGTAAGGACGAATCTACAATAACCCATTTAATGGATAATCAATTTGGAAATTGTTTTTACCTTCTTATAATGTCTAACTAAAACCCCAATTCTTGAGGTGTGATTATGTGATCATGGGCTTATTTATTTTATAGGTATTTTTAATTGTTAGTTTAGGTTCTGTTTAGAAGTGAGTTTAATTAGTAATTGTGGATTACTTTAAGAAATGTAGTTTCAAATGTTGTTCTATGTTTGTGTTCTTGGATTGCTTGAGAGAGAGGTTTTAGAACTAAAATTATTGGTTGAAGGTTTTTGGGTATTGGTTGACCTGGGTTTAGCTCGAGAGATTGAATCCTAAACCAAATCCCTCACATTCAGCTCGAGAGAGTGAACAAACTAAGGTGTGGGCTACTCTTATTTTGCATGCTTGTTGAAGTTTGAGAGAAATCATTTGATTCGGGGTAAATTGTTCGAGAGAAAGTGTACCTCCACTATATCCTAACTTACTAACTAATATACAACTATTTACTAATAATTGCAATTACCCACATGTCTATAATTTCCTATTATCGATCACATCTCAAGAAACCATCTTTTGTTGATTCTTATTGCTTGTGATTGTTGTTTGTAGTTGTTAATCAAAACTAAACCCCTAGTTGACATTTCTGTCACCCCTTAATTTAAATGATGTATTTATTCAAAAACATTTATTCCTAAGACCGATTTGAACATATTCAAACTTCACAATTTAATCTGAAACACGTACCTCTCCCCATGGGGTTCGATCCCAACTCATTTAGTTGGGTTAGATATTGATTAATGATCGTTGATGCTTAGAATTGGATAATGTATCTTTGATTAATGTTATTCAAATCAGCAGTATAGTGCATCTAACTGCCCACCATCTCGGCGACCCCGATGGTTACCGTTGTTTGAACGTACACATTTGCTGAGAAGTTTTGTAAAGATCGGCAAAGTGAAAAATCATTTGGTGATGCGCCGAATGACTCAGAAATCAAAATGATGTCGCAGAATGTGAATAAACTGCACAAGTTTTAGGCCTACGGGCAAAAAGGTGGCTAATGAATCATTCGAGAGCGTGGGTTGAAGATAGTCGCACAAGGTAGCTGAGAGAAGTTGTAGAGCTTTGTTAATCACTTGACAGTTTGCCTAACGTCCCCACCTCACCTTTTACTTAATGCTACATCTATTAAAAGTCTCCAACTGAAAGCAGCTGCTTAACCAAGATTATTTTGTAGCCCTATATCTATCTTTCTCTAATTAACCTCTAGATTACTGTTATATATATGAGGACAAATACTTTTTGATTTTTATAGGGTGAGGCCCACACCTCTTTTGCTGATATTTTGTGTTTATTTAGGTTGTTCTGTTTTATATTGTTTTATACTGCTTGTGTGACTGTTTAAGCTTATGACTTATTTTTTAGTTTAATTGCAAAATGATATTTACCCTTCTAAAGAGTTTTAAATTTTTCAAAAATATTTGACACCTCTTGTGTTGAAAGTGGTGTTCTCTCTCAAGTTCGAGTCTCTATTTTGGTTAGTACCGTTGAATTGAATAGTGCTTGCAATCGAACAAACATAAAGGTATGACTACAACGAGACTAAATAAAGTCGCATAGAAAATATGTTAACTCTTTTCATATCATTGTGATTAGCCAATCGTCAAATTGATTCTCTGGTAATGATCGTTGCAAACTAGCGAAAGTGTGAAGTCTTATTTGACGTAACTATCGAAGCCTTGTGTGATAAGGTTCCTAATATGCTCAAATTACACTTCCCTAAAGAAGTATACGTGGTCGTATCAAGTAAAGAACCCTACAAGTAGGTTGGGGTCAATCCCACGAGGAAAATGGTCTAGACTTAAATTTAATGTACAATTTTGTCTATTTACCCAAGCTCTTTCCGAAAACAAGTAATTAAAAATGGGGGTTTTGTCAAAAAAAGTTTCTTTAGTACTTCTAAGCAAACAAGTAAGGAAAAGTAAAGACTTAGTTTTTATCAAGTTGCGAGATAAACTAGGGTGTTAGGTGTTCCCCATAAGTTCATAACTCCGTATTCCTAGCAATAACAATTCTTCTCTAGTGTTTTGCATGCAAAGTGATAAGTTAGGTATCTCTAAATCCTTGGTCCGAATTTAGAGAATTTCACCCCGTACGTTCGGTTCGTCTATATGTATATAAACTACTAACCCTTTCCTTTAATTCATATTAAGCATAATAATCGGTGTATGACTTAGTTATTACTTCACACCAATCGACACAAGCCTATTAGATAGTATCCCACTAAATCTATTTTGATAATTCTTTTCTTATTAACTACCTCCTTGGTCCGCCAAGTAGTAACAAGGCGAGTTGTAACATTGGCACCGCTGAAAAGATTTATAAACGAAAGAATTATCAATACATGCAAAAAACTTTTTGAGAATTGTTATTTAGCTAGGTCTACATTGTTAATCACCCATGTTCTCACAACCCTACTTGTGAATTTACTTACCCATGCAAGCAAGAACACAATTCATGGTTCTTAAGAAAGAAATCATGAACTTACTTTTACAATTTGAATAAAAACCCAGCAAATCAACTTGAAATTTCACGATAATACATGAAACCAAATGCGGAAATTGAATTATTGCCAAAGTTTGCGAAACCCAATCTCCAAAAAAAACAAGAACAACAATAATAATGTCTAACGCCAAAAAACGAGGTTTTAATCTCTATTTATAGAAAAGATAGTCCTAAATTAAAAGAAATTGAAATAAGGAAAGTTTTTCCAAAGCACGCGGCTGTAATCGACGACCTCCACAGACGGACTGTCGATGGAACGACGGTCCGTCGACTGCTTCTGTCAGTCCAGACTTAAAATATTTTTTTCTTCGGATGGCATCATCTCTGATTCAATCGACGGACCTTCAGCATGGTCCATCGATGCGCCTATGGTCTGTCAATGCCCTCCGTCGATCCATCCTTATAATTTCTCCAACATCGGGTACTTGGACTATCTCTAATCACATCAATGATTCAGCAGAATGGACCGTTGATCCTATCCGTATTCCCACACTTG
Source organism: Solanum sitiens (assembly GCA_016801875.1). Lineage (NCBI taxonomy): Eukaryota > Viridiplantae > Streptophyta > Magnoliopsida > Solanales > Solanaceae > Solanum > Solanum sitiens. The sequence goes on from JABWTJ010000218.1 coordinate 673,897, forward strand.
ATCAGAATTCGCCGAGTTTCTCCATTTGTCTGAACTGCAATCGACTGTCAACACCTACGGACCGTCAATTGAATGACGAGTCATCGAAGGCCTTCATAGGTTGACTTTCTACATTACTTTCCAAGCTTCCTTCTTCATTTTTACAGTGGACATCTTTCCTGCAAAAAAGAATACAAAAGCATATTGAAACTACTACATAAAGGCTCTAGACATTCACAAATCTTAAACAAAAAGCATTGAAAGCACAGTGAAACCACGTCACATCAGTTAACCTTGAATCATGCATGACAACACCTAAAATTTTCCCAGTTATTCTAGTCAGTAAAGTAACGCTTTCCCTTGATATGTTCTTACGCAATTTTATAAAGTGTTAGCCAATTTGACATATACTACTTTTGTGACCTCCCTTGTGAGTGTGTGAACCTCTATTGAATACCCATTGAGCCTTAACCTTCTTTGGAAGAATTTTGATGAAGACTAGACCCTTCTTGATCCATGTCCTTAATCCTCATAACTGATTGGTTTGATTTAAATGGCCAACTTAGTCCAAAAGCCTAAATTGGGGGGGTGTTGAAAAGAAAAGGTAAAAGTCAAAGAGTGAAAGGAATGTCTCCCTTAACCCATGGTGTTTCAAGAAGATGGAAAACCCTCCATATATTCACAAAAAAAAGAGAAGAAAAAGAAAAAGAATAGAAATGAAAAATAAAAGTTGTGTAATAAAGTACAAAACAAATTGGGTTTCCAAAGCAACCCATGGAAGTGAATAATAGGATGACTTATGAGCACTAACAAAGATGAGGAAGAAGAAGAAAGGAAGTGCTATGAGTACCACAATTCATGAGGATAATTAGTCACTAAGTCTAAATGACCATACATTCGAGCTCAATTTCATTACAAGCCATAGAAAGACCTTTTTGATCTTGAGAAAGCTGAAAGCAACGTTGACTAGAAAGTAAGGGAAAACTTATGGGTGAAAGCATGCATTGTGTTCCTATTTTTTAGAGTGAGTGTTGTATCTGATTCCTGAACATTAAATTGATTACACCCTTGTGTGTGAAAATGGAATCATAAGTGTGAGGGCATTCAAATGCTTTTTAAAGCTTGAACTTGCATTTGAAGAAAGTAATGCGAGCTCGAGAATCTTTGCTAATGGTGTGTCACAACTTGAATCTTTGAGTACACAATTCATCCTTGCACAAGTAATTTGAGTCTTGTTGTGTACATTCTTGATTGTGTCTTGTGTAGCACTATTTGATATTGTTACAACCCGAGAGTATACCCTAGAATATATGGCATCCCCAAGATTTCACACGTCATCGTTGACCTCTCATAGGTCTAAGGCAAGCCAATAGACATATTTCATTGCATAATCGTTGTAAAACTAACGGAAATTTAAATTTTTTCATAGCACATCATATGCTAGAACAACACTTCATTCATATGTAATAATACTTCATAATACATTGTTAGACTCAAAGTCTCATTGCCATCTTAAGACATAACTCAATAGAATAGAATAGGGGCACGACCCTTTACAACATAAAATATATGTCTAAGCTATTACATCAACTTAAAGAAACATCTTGACATAAGCAACCCTTGAATCATAAGGGTTCCTTTACTTGAACTTGGGAGAACTATCCAAGTTCTTCACTTAAGAGACATCCTCTAGCCATCACCACCTACACTTGGTGTAAAAATGATGGAGATGAATGGTATTAGTACAAGAATGAACTAAGTATGGCAACCATGCATTTAAAGAGGTCATTTCATTTGAAATCATGCAACATGATTTTTTAGTAAACTTCATGAACATAGTAACATATAAGCTCAATATAGTTCACATACATCATATAGACATGGATACTACTCATAGTAGCACATAAAGCCATTTATCATACTTTGAGGCATATTCAACAGATACAACACATTACCTCTCTTTTATCTTAATTCTTTCCTTAAGTAACCCTCAAGTGTACTTTGTACAATGTATCACTTTGAGGTCACCTTACAATAGTCTATCATATATATGTTTCATAAACATAACAACATATATTTACAAGTCCTAAGCACATCATAGACATAATCTTCACATAAGGACAATCACCTATGACAACTACTAAGTTACACTAGTGCCATCTGTACGTAGCATCCCATAATACTACTTCCACCAAGTGTAACTAAGAAATCACCATAAATTAGGCATAACATACTTATCAAGTCATAACACTTCCATTCATAACGAGACATAAGGCACATACTTCATAGCATCATGTAAAGACTCTTTCCATTACTACAAACTTACTCATAAATCATTTAGTTCATACCATAACTAAACCACCTTCACAACCTCTTCACAAGCTTATTTGTGCAACGTACACATGGAGTCCCATACTACAACATATACTAAGTAAACCCATCACATACATAAGCTTAATTCATGTCTTAACATAACAAAGTCACTTAATCATGCATTCATACAATTCGTACATACATATAATAAGTCTTTTCATACATATACTAATCTTATCCTTTCTTGGAGTTCACTAGTGGAATGCATGAGTAGGGTCCATAGTCCTACCTATACTAATTAACCTCCTCAAGTAGTTGTGATTAGAGTCCATAATAATATCTTAGTTCATTTCTTACTTTGGGATTCTTATCAATAACCGACATAGACCATGTGAGCTACATGGAATCTAGTGTTTTACTCCCACGCCGAAAAGAGAGGGTTAACACTTGCCTAAGGTGTAACCAATCGTACATAGCTATATAAGTGGTATCCACAATCTATAACCTATGGGGGCACGTAGTTATGGAATATTGAGATTGCTTCTAGAAACGTTGGCTTACTAGCGTGTAGGTTTCCATCTCATGAGACAATATCTAGGTTGGGAACCTAGACTTGCTAATGAAGGTTCTCTTTTTGGGAAGTCAGACTTACTAACATGAAGCTCCCACTCTCATTTGTCATGTTCACTACCCTTTGAATATATTTAAGACTTTAATGCATTAATTCATAAAAAAGGCTTTAGGGGCTTGGTCCTTCATCCATCATAAAGCTCAAAGGTATCTAAGATGAGAATGTCCTTTCAACATAGAACCTACATTATGTAGGAATGTCCTTTCACATAATCATATCAGATTCCCACTATAGTATAGTTTAGAGTACAATTGAGTAATACCTTTCAAGAGACTCACTTATTCATTAGACTACCAATAACATACTTCATTCATACATGCATGTGTGTGTGTACATATATGTGAGATTTACCTTCACATAAAAACATTTAGGCTCACATGTTCATAACTTCATTAATCATATACTTTACATGCATAGAAATAGGTAATGATGCATAGGAAAATTTTAATTTCCTTAGTCATTATGAATCTATCCTATTCATAGACATGCATGAAGTGCGTGTGTGTACATTGGTCATCATGATCACATAATGTCTATAACATAACCTTTAGGAAGCGACCCTCGAAGGATGACAACACATGTACAACATTCCTCAAGTCTCATGTCATCCACGCATATAGAGTATTAAGGACTATAGCCTACACACACACACATTACATCATAGGAGAAAAGAAAATCTCAACATTGGAATAAAAGACTGCTAGCATACTTTGATCACACATTCATATACAGTTCATATAGGTAGGGGTCATGCTATAAGATTACTCATTAACATTAGCAATCTTACACACCTAACCCTAACATGATCATCACATATGCATAACATCATCCACACACCTAAATCATGCGACTAGTGTGGAAGGCTATTCATATACTTCACATAGCATCAATTCACTTAGAACATGATATTAGAATCAAGGCTAAATTATTCAACTTCTTAAACATTGTAATCATCATATAAATTCATATTGCATCTAATGCCTTCAAGGCCATGATCATAACACATAAACATGCACAAGAATGTAAACAACTCCACCATAAGTGGAACATACCAATCATCACAATTCAATGTACATTCTAAGCTGATTAGAAGAAATATGTCAACTTACCAAATCTCCAAGCTAATGATCATATTGATCATTTCCCAACAATTCATAATCAATTGACATAATATATAGAACTAAGAAATTCATGATTATCTAAACAAAATATGGTCATCTTATCATCAAGATCACAAGACCCACATTATATGTCAATTTGAGAAATTAGAAGGATCATGGTTTTTTCTTAAAATTGGATTGAAATTCATAATTAAAATAGTAATTAAACATAAATCCATCGTTAGAATGACTTTGAAATCAATTTGACAATGAACCCATGGCTAGATTGAAAATTTGAAATTTTTTCTTAGAATAATGTTTGAAAAAGCTTTCAAAGAACTCCTTAGATTAATGGTTATCTTAGTATGCAGGATTACCATACATTCTATAAGATAAAGCCTACGAAAATCTGATAAGATAGCTCCAAGAATCCACCTCCATATCTTGTTCTTGAGATTGGTCTTCAATGGAGGTTTTGGGGTTCTGGGAGAGAAGAAGGTTTTGGGATTTTTGATTTTCTTATTGTGTGTCCGGGTTTTGACTTGGGAAAGGGGTTAAATAAGACTTAAAAATAGTTTATAACCGACTCCCAAATTACCCAAAACACCCCTATACTTATTTGGACTTTAAGACATGTCAAACTCAACTTTCATTTTTGAATTCTTCGTCGGGGAACAAGTCCACGTCGTGGAGCTGTTCCCATATGATTATTGGAATTAATTCTTGGGACAGTATAGTCCGCGATGCGGACCAAACTTTTGGCCATGGGAGAGCCTAGTCCGCGACGCGGACATGTTTCATCAATGAGCAAAAGTTGCTGCCTTGGGCAGCTTTGTTGGCCCAAGGTTGAGTCCTCCTCAAGGACCCCTAGGGCGGTCCTTGGGGAGACGTGCCCGGACGTTTTGACCCTAAATAGGTTCATTTAGATTTAAGGGTCATCCCAGCTGACTTTAGACTCTAAACAACACATAAAACATGCCAAGACACACTAGAACACACCAACACTTCTGAAGGCTAACTTTGAACGTCTTGAACGTTCTTGGACGTTTGACCTTCAAACCACTTCAAATCAAGTATACATACTGTACAAGACTTTATTAAAATATTAATATACTTTTTAGATACATGTGAGGCTCTGGATACCTCAGTTCATTTTGAGGGTCTAATAATGCTCCCCCATTTGGAAAACATTCGTCCTCGAATGATACTTGAAACATTTCAAACACTTTGAAGGACTCAATGACTCCTATAGTAGCTCACAACACTTCAACATGTTATCACACAATAGTCAATGTACCAAACTTACAAGGAACACCAGCTTCATACTAACATGCATTCAAAGAAACATAATCAAACATGGACTACTTCTAAAATTCTTTTCATGCATACATACTTCTTTATATTCATTGCCATTTGGAGGAACTGCCTTCTCCAACTTTAGGCGTGTTCGTTATTTCACCACAAGGTTTAACATATTATGGATTTCAATTGTACGCTTAGGCATAATCCACACTTCAACTCATGAGAAAATTTTGAACAATTCATTTAGTTGCACAAGAATCATCAATAATGTAGATCAACTACAACTTATAATCTGGACATAATACAATCAAGGTCATATATGACATTACCTTATCCTAGTCACCGCATATACACATGGCATCATAGAGTTCATATTAAAGCAATGCATAGAGGTTAATTCATATTAAGGAGGATTTCATTACTCCAAACAACATTATGCTTATACTTCTTTCCTTATGAAACCAACATGGTAGGTCACACTAAGCACATCACAACGTTAGGAAGTAAATTTAGAACATTTTATTCTAGCACATCACTAGATTACATAAGCATGCATCTTCTAGGAAAATTATCACAATTTATAGGCACACCAAAAGACCTAGGCTAGACAAACCATCTCTCCTCAAGAGTGAGCCTATAGTAACACTCCCAAAATCTCAAAGGTAACATATTTTCAAAGAGACTTGTCTTTTCTTATTTAAAGGAGACTCAATTTCTCATAGTGAGGCCAAAACACCACACAATATGAGTGACATCATGCACACTCATTAAGCTATCTCACAAAATCAAATTCCACATTTATCATATAAGGATGCACAACAACATGAGCAACAAGAAAATTTATCAAAATTTTCTTTTTCATGCAGTAATGACCTTTCATAATATGCATAACATAGGGTCATTTAAGACATGCATAAAATATGGAGAAAATGCAACTTATCCTTTTATGCAAGACTCCTATCATGAAGAAGCTACTTAGGAACTCTTTGGTTTAAAGCTTGAGAAAGAATAAAAGGAAAAGATAGGGACATCTACAACCTTAATGCTCAAATCATCCTCCCCAACTTGGCATAAACCCATTTAAGAGCAACTAATCTAAACTTTTAGGGAAATTTTAGCTTACCAACCTTATTAACTAAGCACATCAACCATCTTTTGGGATCTAAGCTTATGAACACCCTTCTTACCATCACTTCAAAGTGATTTTCAACCTAGAGAAGTTCAAGTGAACTCAACGTAGGGACATCAAGGGCACTACCATCTATGCACATTATCCCCCACTTGGGGTAAGCCTAATCACATCATGCCCTTAAACGCCAGGGTCAAGGCAAGTCAAGACCAACCTACAAGGGTCATTACTTTTGGTGGAACAATCCAACCAACCATGCCTAGGTAAAATATAAGCACTTCTTTTCAAATAACCAACTTAAGCTCAAAAGACAACTAACCAATTCAAAGTAGGTCAACCTCAATTATCTCCTACCCTTAAAGATCTAAGTGCTACATACCATACATCCCCCTAAGTCACCTTGGGGTAATCATACTTCTAACTTATGCAATAAGAACTATTTTTCCCCTTTTCCCACTCTTATAATAGGTTCATAAGGGAACTAATCAACTAGTCATAAGGGTTCTCTATTAGCTAGTACACTTCACAACCACCTTACAAGGTTCAACTCCCATTTTCCCTCTCTAGGAGTAAGTCTACACCAAGGACTCCAATCCACACAAGGACAACTATGAAGCATTCCACATATACAAAGGTAACATTCATATTTCTCACTATTTATCACAATCTCCAAGATTTTTCAAGCCTATTTAATAATATCATGCGACCATCATACATAATCATAAGGCATTCTATCATTCCAAGGGGAACTCCATAAAACCATAACAACTACTAACAAGCTATAACCATGTCATATCATACTTTTCAACCTAACATCTCATTTCTCTTAAACCACCTATAGCCATAAATGGAATCACATCAACATACGCTAGATTCACCTTCACATATACTCATCACACCATAAACCAAGGTAAGTATTAAAAAAACTCACATTTTTCTCCTTAAAGTATTAATGTCTATAACAACATTGATGAAGCCACCCTCTAAGGATCAGAAAAACATGTACAACATTACCCAAGTCTCAATTCATCCACACATATAGAGTATTAAGGACTATATACTACACACATTCACATTAAATTATGGGAGACAAGAATATACTCAAAATTTCAATAGAAGACTCCTAGCATACTTTATCAGACATTCATATAGGGTTCATATAGATAGGGGTCATTCTATAAGAGTACTCATCAATATTAGCCATCTTAGAAAACACCTAACCCTAACATGATCATCACATATACATAACATCATCCACACACCTAAATCATGCAACAAGTTTGGAAGGCTATTAATATACTTCACATAACATCAATTCACTTAGAACATGATATTAGAATCAAGGCTAAATCCTTCAACTTCCTAAACATTGAAATCCTCGCATAAATTCATCTCTAATCTAATGCCTTCAAGGTCATGAGCATAAAACATAAACATGCACAAGAATGTAAACACCGCCACCAGAAGTGGACCATACCAATCATCACAATTCAATGTACATTCTAAGCTAATTAGAAGAAATAGGTCAACTTACCAAATCTCCAAGCTAATGATCATCTTGTTCAATTCCTAACAATTAATAATAAATTTATATAAAGGAATATAGAACTAAGCAATTCATTATAATCTAAACGTTATCTAGTCATCATATCATCAAGATCACAAGACCCACAATATAGGCCAATTTGAGAAATTAGGAGGATCATGGGTTCTTCATAAAATTAGATTAAAATTCATAATTAAAAAAGTAATTAAACATAAATCCATCATTAGAATGACTTTGAAATCAATTTGACAATGAACCCATGGCCAGATTGAAAATTGGGAATTTTGACTTAGAATCATGTTTTAAAAAGCATTGAAAGGACTCCTTAGATTAGTGGTTATATAAGGATGAAGGATTACCATACCTTATATAATACAAAGCCCATGAAAATGTGAGAAGAAAGGTCCAAGAATCCACCTCCATAGCTTGTTCTTGAGTTTGATCCTCAATGGAGGTTTTGGGGTTTTGGAAGAGCAGAAGATTTTGGGATTTTTTATTTTCTTGTTGGGTGTTGGGGTTTTGACTTGGGAAATGGGTTAAATAGGTCTTAAAAACAGTTTATAACCGCCTTCTAAATTACCCAAAACATCCCTATATTTATTTGGACTTTAAGACATGTACAACATTTCATGACCTCTTGGGACTTTAAACATTCTAGTACCACTCTCTCAAAACACTTGAACTACATATACCCTGATTCTCATGGAACCCCAGTTATGCAGGGAATTTGAAATCAATGTCCGATCATGACTTTATTATTTTTTTAAAAATAATTTGTCCTCTTTATATTTCAAACATTCATATAAATATCATTTGATTGCCGAGACAAAATGGGCTACTATATGAGCTTCTTTGCAAAACTCTTTCATAGTGTCCGGTCAAAGAGGGGCAAGATATTGACACCAAGTTTTGTCCCTCCTTTCTTTAATTCATTCTTATGAGCTCTTAAAATAATATCAAGTCAATTTTTTTGTATTTCACTATTATTCTTTTTATTATCATAATTATGTATATATTACTCTAACTTGTTTTATTCCAATAAGTATCATATTCTAATTATTTTATAAACTCATATCATCAACATTACTATTACTTTATCGTTGTCTACTTTAAGATAGATTGTCGTTACTTCATCTCTTCAGACACTCGCAACACTATCTTCCCATTTCCATTTCTTCACAAAGGTTCACCTAAGTAAAACCATGAACAAGTCTAGTCTAAGCATTATCATGCAAGAAATCTCTCTCTTCGCACTTGACTTGGGGATTTCGAACATCTTTTTATCATTCCATGATTTGAACACATTAAATTCCTGAAAGGAAACACAATATCTTGCCATTTTGGTACACATCATTGTCGGTTTTCTAAGCTCCTTTCTGTTGTGCCAAAAAAATGTTGGACTTGAACATCTACATTTGACAAAGTGAAAATCCAAATCCAAATCCCGCAAAAGGCAAAGCTTTAGAGACTTAATCTTTTCCGCAAAATTAAGCCTTGGTAGCCATTATTTTTGGACGAGGTTTGGTTGGTATGAAAAACACTCGATATGTTTTTACACTCACTAGATCACCACACTTGCATTTGAATATTACTTACAAATGATTTTTGAATGTCCTCTCTATCACGCTTGACTTTATTTGATGGATGAGAGTATATTTGAAGCGGATAACGTCCGTAGTTCACTAAACTTTAATAGCTAAAATATTTTCACATCCGAGAAGTTCCCCCTAAATGTAATCGGCGTCGTCTTCCTCGGAGAGGACTAGGACCATCCTCCTAGAATTCATCATTACATTCATAGGTTAAAAAGTGTGGAAAATTTACAACTTTTCATCTACAGCTACTTCATGATGTTTACTTAGACCTCTCGCTTATGCATAATATATTCATAGCGAGTATACGTAGACTCTTTGTATAATAAGATTACATAGAGTTCTACTTTTACGCAATATATAGACAACATACATAACATAGCCTTAAAAAGGATGTCTCATATTAAACCGTCTAAACGGAATTAAACCATATGGGTACAAGCCTTTACACAATGTATAAATGCCACTTAGGGCTTACAACAATATCTTGAAACAAGTAGAATGGAATGATCGTCTTTAAACTACAACAAAGAACCATAGCTAGAGTAATAACAAGGCATCATCTCAGACTTGAAGATATACCCACACTTGGAGAATAATTCCAAGTCTTCCTTCAAAAGTTGTCACGAACCCTTCAACAATTGGAACCTAAAATTCTGGGGAAAATAGGAGAAATGGGGTTAGCAAATAACTTTTTACTAAGTATAGAATCATATGCACACACAACATAGCATTTATGCCAAATAGGGACATTTATTCAAATGTATGCAAAGTCACTTCGGAAGTACCTTATGAACATTCAAGAACCAATACAAGTAAATAATCACATATTACTTAAATGATGACCATGTACATCACAAGACTAACAATACCAAGTCTAGTCAAGTCAACATGCATATCAACATAATTGAGCACATAATCAAAACAACTCTATCATCAAGTTATAATATCATCAAGCATATATAAGAGTTCACAACATCATAACCTGAACAACACTATCACTCATACACCCCCATTAAGTCCACTAGTGCAATGACTAAGTAATGTCCCATAACCTCACTCAACCAAGTAAACCCAACAAGAACTATAAGAAATGCCTTTACACACTATATCCTTAAGAGTATACATCATCATACTTTAGCCATAGAGACCAACCACATGTTTGTAAGTGAAACAAATATCACATAGTGTCAATAACTTGTAAGATCAACATATACATATCATTTACATTTATAAGCATATAAGCACATAAGAACATCCTTCTAAGACTTACCTCAAGGCTAACTAATGCAATGTATAGGTAGAGTCCCACACCGCTACCTAGACTAAGCCTAACCCCTTAGGTCATCCTAGTTAGAGTTCACTTTGTTACTTCATTTTACCTTTGGGAACATGTTGCCTTAACTTACATAGACCACATGAGCTAATGTGGAATCTGGTGTCATGGAACCCTACACCGAATGAAGGTGGTCTATTTTACAAGGAACTACCAAAACACGAACGTAGCATCTAGAGTGGAGGTAAGCCTCTCTTTCAAGATTTGGAGGCTTCTTTAACAAGCCTCCAACCACTCAAATTTCATACTCTTTTGGGTCAAGGTAGTCAAGGTAGATGCAACGGACACAAAAACATCCACAAACCTCCAATAATTTCCCGTAAACCCAAAAAACTTCTAATGTTGGTTCGAGTCAATGGTCTAGGAATTTTTTTGACCGCGTCGGTTTTCCTTGGGTCTACCTCAACTCCCTCACTAGAGATGATATGACCAAGAAATGCCACCGAACTTAACCAAAACTCACATTTGATATACTTGGAAAATAGTTGGTTTTCCTTAAGAACTTGTAACACCACCCTTAAATGTTCCATGCGTTCACTCTCATTTTTTGAATATATCAAGATATCGTCAATGAAGACAATGACAAATGAATTAAGGTAACTTTGAAACACCCTATTAATGAGATCCATAAATGCCACCGAGGCATTAGTGAGACCAAAGGACATTACTAAGAGCTCATAGTGACCAAATCTAGTTCGGAATGCAATTTTTGGTATATCATCACCTATCACCATAAGTTGGTGATACCACGATCTCAGGTCAATCTTTGGAAGTAGCTTGCCCCTTGGAGTTGATCAAACAAGTTGTCAATCTTAGGGAGAGGATACTTATTCTTAATAGTGACTTTATTAAGTTGGCAATAATCAATGCACATTCTAAGGGACCCATCCTTCTTCTTCATAAACAATGTCGGAGCACCCCATGGAGAAATACTAGGTCTAATGAAGCCTTTGTCTAGTAAGTCCTTGAGTTGAGTCTTCAACTCTTTCAATTCGTCTGGAGCCTTCCGATAAGGTGGAATTGAAATTGGGTTGGTACCTGTAGCAAGTCAATACCAAAATCAATTTCCCATTGGGGAGGGATTCCGGGAAGATCATTAGGAAAGACCTCCAGAAATTCCCTCACTACGATGACTAACTCAATGGGAGGATTTTGGAAGTCTAAATCTTTGACTCTTACAATATGGTATAGACACCCTTTTGAGATTATTTTACAAGCCTTAAGACAAGAGATAATACGACCTCTATGAATAGATTTTCCCCCCTTCCACTCTAAGATGGGTATATTTGAAAAATTGAACTTGAAAATTCTTGTTCTACAATCAATGGAATAAAAGCAATCATGCAACCAATCCATCCCCAAAATGACATCAAAATCGACCATATCAAGTTTTACTAATTCAACATAAGTAACTCTATTGGGCAACATAATAGGAAAATTTCTATATACCCTCTTTGCAACCACCGAATCCCCACCGGGGTAGTTACAATGAAAGGGTAATTTAGGATATCGGGTAAAACATCAAATTTTCTAGCTATCAAGGGAGTAACAAAGATAATGTAGCACCCAGATCAAGTAAAGCATAGACATCAATATAGAAGACTTAAAACATACCAGTCACCACATCGGGAGAACTCTCTTGCTCACCCTTAGAGCGAAGTGCATACAAGTGATTCTTATTTGGAGCATCCACATTAGAACCACTAGATTGATCTTGCCCACTTCCTTTGTCTTGTCCGTTCACATTAGGGAAATCCCTAACCTTGTGGACACTCTTTCCACACCCAAATAAGTTGTCTGTCCCAACAAGACAATCACCATAATGCTTCTTACCACACTTTCCACAATTTGGCTTCTTGATTCGTGAACTAGTACCTCTTCCCTTTTGAGACATAAGGTTAGACAACCTATCATCACAGGCCTTGGGAAATATGAAAGGAAATTGATTAGAAAACCTCTTATTGAATCTATGCTTGTCTTGAATGTCAAGCCTACCCTTAGAAGAGCCAGCTTCATAAGACCTTGCCTTCTTGGCCTCCATATTCTTCCTCCTTAACCTAGTTTCTTCCACTTGTTCAGCATGAACCATGAGACGAGAAATATTCATATTATCATGAAGCATAGACGAACGATTTCTTCAACCAAGTCTTCAGACACTCCCGTAAGAAAACGACTCATCTGATCCCTTGAGTTTGACACCAAGGATAGAGCATACTTCAAAAATTTAGTGAATTTCAAGGAATAGACAAAGTACACTCATACCTTCCTGACGAAGGTTGATCCACCCTAGCTTCCCTGAACTCTCTAGGAAAGAACCTATTAAGGAAAGCCCTCTTGAAAATCTCCCGAGACACCAGGCCACCCCTTAGTGCCCTATTATCCGTCCATTGCAAGTACAAAGTTTGGGCCACATCTTTGGGTTGATAAGCCACCAACTCGGCCTTATAAATTTAGGTCACCCCATAGCATAGAGAATCTTATAAACCTCATACAGGAAATTTTGAGGGTCCTCAACCGACCTCAAACCAAAGAACATAGGTGGATTCATTCTAGTAAAGTCTCTCAAACGAGAGGCGATAGTGTTATCATGTTGAAGCACTTGAGGTCCAACCTCCCTAGTAACTTGGGACGTCATGGCTTGGACTTGAGAAGTGATGACATTAGCTTGAGAGGTCATGTCTTGTTCCACATTGAGAAAAGTTTCCCTTATCTCTCCATCGGTCATTGGTGGAGGAACAACCAGAACTTGATCACCCATAGCAAATTCTTCAAGTGGAGGCACTTGGTTGTCTTGTGGAGGAACTTGGTTGTCACAAGACCCCACATTATCCATCTCTTCCTCGGCCCTTCTAGCAGTTGCTCTTCGAGTATTCATACCTATAACCACGATACAAGGTTTAAAGGAAAGAACATAATAAGACTCTAGAGGCACGATATAGGAATACAAGAAGATGAGAATTTCTAAGCATCACATAGTATCTCAATCATATGTGTTGCACGCTTCACAATTATGAATAAGAATCTACATAGACGTGGTTTAATGAGATATCATTTCTAGGGATATTCAACCTCAAGCTTTAATACCAAGTTTTTCACATTCGAGAAGTACCCCCTAGATGTAAGAGAAATTGCCGTCCTCGGAGAGGACTAGGACTAGCCTCTTAGGTTTCATCATTACATTCATAGGGTAAAAACTAGGGAAAGTTTAAAACATTACATCTACATCTACTTCATGAGGTTTACTTAGACCTGTCACATACAAATAATATATTGATAACGAGTATACATAGACTCCTCATATAAGAAAATTACATAGTCTTCTACTTTTCTGCCACATATATACAGCATACATAACATAGCCTTAAAAGGGATGTCTCATATTAAACCATCTATACGGAATCAAACCATATGGGCACAAGCCCTTACACAACGTATAAATGCCACTTAGGGCTTACAACAAAATCTTGAAACAAGTAGAATGAAATGATCGTCTTTAGACTACAACAAATAACCATAGCTAGAGTAATAACAAGGCATCATCCTCGGACTTGAGAAAATAAAAACACTTGGAGAATGATTCCAAGCCTTCCTTCAAAAGTGGTCACGAACTCTTCAACGACCGGAAGAATGTTGGGGAAAAGGGAGAAATAGGGTTAGCATATCACTTTTACTAAGTATAGAATCATATGCATACACAACATAGAAATTATGCCAAAAAGGGACATTTATTCAAATGTATGCAAAGTCACTTTGGAAATACTTATGCGCATTCAAGAACCAATACTAGTCAATAAACACATATTACTTAAGTCAAGACCATATACATCACAAGACCAAAAATACCAAGTCTAGTCAAGTCAACATGCATATCAACATAATTGCACATAATCAAGTTATAATATCAATAAGCATGCATAAGAGTTCACAACATCATAACCTAAGCAATACCATCACTAATACACACCCCATTAAGTCCACTAGTGCAATGACTAAGTAAGGCCCCATAACCTCACTCAACCAAATAAACCCAACAAGAACTATAAGAAATTCCCAACTTTACAAACTATATCATTAAGAGTAGACATCATCATAATTTTGCCATAGAGACCAACCACATATTCATAAGTGAAACCAATACCACATGGTGTCATTAACATGTAAGATCAACATATACATATCATTTACATTTATAAGCATATAAGCACATAAGAACATCCTTCTAAGATTTCCCTCAAGGCTTACTAGTGCAATGTATCGGTAGAGTCCCCTACCCCTACCTAGACTAAGTCAAACCCCTTAGGTCATCCTAGTTAGAGTTCACTTTGTTAATATCTTTCCTTAACCGATATAGACCATATGAGATAATGTGGAATCCAGTGACATGGAACCCTACACTGAAAGAAGGTGGACTACTTGACAAGGTAGTACCAAAACATGAACATAGCATCGAGGTGGATCCACTAGCTAGTATTCCTATGGGGGCAACATAGTTCAAGAAATAAGAGATGTAGTTCGGACCCTCTTTATGATACATGCATTATAGTGTCCAATCTAATGAGTACTGTAGTGATCCTACCTTCCCTATGTGAGAAGGGACACTCCTCACTTGTAGTTCACTTGGTGCTAAGGCAGATTCCCTTTTGAAATGTCTTTCATTAATAATCATAACTTAGTTTAGGTCATAGGGGTCTACTACTTATATATTCATAGTCATAGATCAATAGTAATTTCATGAGTATGTCCTTTAAATACAATTAACCAATGTGAGGTTAGCATTTACATAACTATATTATGATAAAGCACATAGGCAATTCATCACCATCCTTATATCATTAAATCCTAGCCAACAACTCACAAGCCATAAATAAAGAAATTTCAATTCAACATCGTACCAAACCTAATAAATCTTATCATAATGTATACTTTAATATAACTTCATCACTAAACACAAGTAATCATAATTGAAGTAAAGGATTGAGATCACAAGACTTACCCCAATCTCCTTCAAAAGCCATCATCCAAGGTTTTACCATCAACCATCCAATTCAACCCAAAAATGGGTGTAATATCCTCACACAATAGTAATAACAGAATAGTGAAGTCAATTGAATCAGTACACATCAATTCATCACTAGTTCATAACCTAGGGTTAGGGACTTAGGTCAATTTCATGATCTATTCCACAAAATTAGGTTAACTCATCAAGAACTAGCATAATTGAATCATAATACAACATGATCTAAACATAGTAATCAAAAGAAACCATAGACAACACAATTTATAAAGTCAATTTCGTAATAGGAAGAAACCCGTAAGAATTCATCTTTTTGAAAACCAATTTTGGAAGAACCTTATGGGGAAAGGAATCCCAAAGGTGAAAGGATCTCATACCTTGTTAATTGTTGAAAATGATGGAGAAATGAACTCTTCTTGTTTCCCTAAGACCTTGACCTAGAACTTTAATGGAGTTCTTCTATTTGGGAGAGAGAAAGAAGAGAGAAGGAAGCACATTTTGGATTTGGGAATTGAGAGGTGTTAAATGAGGTTTTAGACTTAGGGTAGGTTATAGAGTTAATTAACAAACCGAATTAACCAACCCTTAGTCACTAATTAAACCGCAAACTAACTAACTTAATTAAATGACCCAACTAAAACTCACCAATGAAATTGCAGGCCTGACCTACGAGACCACGACCTATGGTCCGTATGTCAGTCGATGGGCCTTGGGCCCAACCGTCTTGCAGGTCCGTCGTTTTGGTCAAAGAGTTGAAAAATGGCATTCTGGAGAAATGGCTAAGTGACCATCGACGGAGGCAATCGATGCCCCATCGATTGGACCATTCCCCGTCGTCTGCCTTCGTTGGTAGACACTGTCTCAAGACAACTTTTGGCCAAATTGGAAGTGTCCTCCTCAAGGACCCTTAGGGTGATCCTTGGGTAGTCGTACTCGGACGTCTAGACCCTAAATCAAATCTAATACATGTTAAAAACCTTACCACCAAATTTCGTCAAATTCCGAATCCTAAAACCCCATCAAATAGGCTAAGACACACTAACACCTTTTTCAGTAGTCTACAGACGTCGTGGACGTTCCTTGACATTTTGACTCCAAAACTTCCTAAATTAATTTTATACCTTGTAATTGACCTTAAAATAGTGTTACAACCCTTGGAAACTCATGTGAGGCTCTAGATTAAGTTTTGAACTTTCGTAGTGTTACAAATGTGATCCTTCTAATAAATTATAAATTTTTGGTTGTGTTAGAAAATAATAAGATACATATTTATATATATGTAGTTATATTACAATGTATTAATAGATTTTGGGTATTAGTGTGATATTACAATCTCTCCTTAGTTTTGAAAAATCTGAATTTAATCATATAAATGGAGTTATCATGCACTACTCTATGTTTAGCTGGATTTAAAATTACCCCGTACTAATTTTGTCTTAAATAATGATAAATTGACTACTTTGGTTAAGATATGCCTATTGAAACTATATTTCCGAGCAAATACTAAACTAAGAATCTTGTATAATAGTAGCGTAAGTAAAATGCAATTTTCTCTCTATAGCATTATTTTTAGAGATATAATATTTATGGGGGATGTTTTGTATATTCTTATTTTGTGGAAAGTAAGTCTCTTTAAGCGAGAATTTTCTCATTTCTTTTTTTTTGATAACTCTTTATTTTTAAATATACACATGAGATATTTAAGCCTAGAGGATGAAACAATATTTAGGTATACTGACATATCGTTAACTTAAGATAATAAGATCTAAAGATTTTTTGTACTTTAAGACATTTGTGCCAAATCAAAATAGCAAAAGAATTAAACATGGCGGAATAACATTTATTGTTACTTTTAAACCTTGATTAGCTTAATTAAAGTTATTGAAATCCTCCCTTTTTTGCATAATCTTTTATCACTTTTTCTGATATTTTCCATGATTTCTTGGGGTGTACACAAGGCAATCATGGTAATGTACGATGAAATGGTGACTAGGGTAAGGAAAATAGGTGGAGAGTTACAGTACTTCCTATCTGATGGTGCTACACTAGGATCAACACTTAGCCTGTTTTCATTTGCAATAGTGATAGATGAATAGACACAGAGAATCTAAGGTGATATGTCATGGTATATGTTACTTGTGGATGACATCATTCTAATTGACGAGAATTGCGATGAAATTAATGTTAAGATAGAGGTTTTGAAATGGACCCTAGAGTCTAAAGGGTTTAGGTTGAGTAGGACCACTTGGAGTGTAAATCTCATGATGTAACGTCGTAACGTGGTGTGCAGTGAGGCTTGATGCATGAGAAATACAAAAAAAAAAATTTAATCTAAGTATCTTGGGTTGATTATCAAAGAAAACAAGGAGATTGTTGATTTCACACAACGCATTGGTGCAGAGTGGAAAATATGGAGTCATGGACGCAGAGTATGGGTGTGATAATAAAGAAGGTGCCACCAAAACTGAAAGCTACATTTTACAAACTGCGATTTAGACAAACTAAGTTGTATAAGGTGGAGTTTTTGCTAATCAAGAACTCCCATGCTTAGAGGATGATATTTTTTAAAATGCGGATGTTTTGGTGAATATGTGGTCATACTAGGAGATATAAGATTTAAAATATGGAGAAATGAAATAAAGGAGTGATTGTGACAATGGACTGGATCGGCGAACTGAGAGTGAGATAATTCTGACATGTCAAAAAGGAGATGCATCAAACTAATGAAGAGGTGTGAGAGGTTTGCTATGGATAGTCGTAAGAGAGGAAGAGGTAGGTTGAATAAATATTGAGGAAAAGTGATTAGACAATACATTATGAAACTAAAATTTATAGTTAAAGCAACTCAAATAACATCAAGGCCTAGCACAACTAGACTTAAGGTTATACTCCATAACATATAAACTTCCAAAATGTATATTGCTACAGTTTATGGATGGAAAATCGAGTAAGTTCATTAAGGTTTTGCAGGAGATATTTTATTATAATTTTCCTTTGTATTATTTTAAGCACCAAGGTCTCATGAAGTTACCTGTCCTTTTATCTCTAGCATAGATCGAAATCATAAACAAACTGATGGTAACGTCGAAGTTGCTTTGAAAGGTATTAGCATATTAAAATAACAAGGTGATGTGAGGGAAATATTATATGAAAAAAGGAGGGAGGGATGTCATGATAAAGTTAGTTGTCCTTTGATCTTGAGAAGAAATTGAAATGAAAAACAAACAGAAGATACCATCGAAGTTGCTTTCAGAGGTACTAGCGGTAATGAAAAATAACATGGTGATCTGAGGGATAGATTAAATGAAAAATAGGCTAATAAATGATCCCAGAGAGACGATATCACATAAGAAGGGATTTAAGTAACCTCCTATTTGACTTACACGAGTCTTGTTTTAATCGTATGTGTCGTTGATCGTCCTAGTGTACACCACAAGAAATCTTTGAAGAAACACAAAAAGTGCTAAAGTAAATGTCAAAGTTTAAAGTAACTAGTTCAATAACATCAATTTAGATAATCAAGGTTTAAAATTAACAACAAATGTTATTCCATTGGTCTCAATTTTTTCCTATTATGACTTGGAAAGTTGTTTTAAAAATTAAAGGAATCTTTTGAATCTTATGGTCTTAAATTATGGATATGTTAAAAATATCAAAACACTATTTATTCTTATGCTCTTAAATATCTCATGTGGAAAGCTAAACGTAAAGAGTTGTCAATATAGGAAATACACATTATGTTTTTAAACAAACATAAATTAAAATTAGGACAAACAAATTAAAGCGGATGGGGTATTTATTAGAGGCGTTAGTTTATTTTCTATGGTTTTATTAAGCAAAAGTTATTGAGTTTTTTCTGGAAACATATTAGGAGGAATTGTACATGTAAATGGAAAATTAAACTAGTTCTTTGGCATATTTCCTTTACATTCATAGTAGAGAATAAATTATATAAAAATCAATACTAGTTGATAAACAAAGCATTTCATGTTAGCGGGGTCTGGGGAAGCCCACACGTAGTGTGATGTAAATAGACTTCCTTAGTGCCAACATTAATGACTTCGTCCATGACTTGAAATCATGACCTAAAGGTCAGACTTAGATAACTTTACGTTGTTTCAAGGCTCTCCTCCCGATATATAGCATTACATATGTAAACATATTAATATATTCACATAGCATGAAAATACGAAATAAATGTGAAAATATTCAACACATATGGACTTTTATTATGAATACATTAAGTAATTAAGATATGTAACAAATAGACTCATAATATAAAAATATTAAGTAATGTCACAATACACGTCACAAATAAACTCATTATATGAAAAAATTAAATAAAGGAAGTGTGAATTTCTACTATCTCAAAAAGGATAAAAACAAATTGTTCAATGAAGTTGATGAGCTTACAACTCTGACCGGAGCAATTGGTAGTGCTCCTATATTTTCACCAAGTGGAAACAATATTCCTATGACACAACAATTATCGGGAAAACAACTGATGTTTTTTTTAATTGAAATTACATGGTCGTCAACGCGATCATGCAGATGTGGGGAAACAAAATATATGTGAGGCATTTGTTTATTATGTGTCGCTTTCTGTTAATAAATCAAGAATTAAATTGCTTAAAATTTGAGTAGACTACTGAAATGTAAACTCTTCCAATTTTCATTAAATATTTCTTGATTTATATGCATAACTTTCGAAAAGTAAAACATACTTGTTGGATTAACTTTGTTCGTTATCTGTTAATTTGATGGCATATGCTCAAAGGAACAAGATTTATGATAATTTCCTGTTAAACAAATATCCGTGTATCCATCAGACTCATTATTATTAAAAGATTTATGATAGTTCTAGTTTACATTTAACTTTGATTAGGCCTCTAAAAAACCTTGGTGGTTGAGATGCAGAGGTGTTAATGATTTTGCACTGTTAAAACAGTGGTCTTTTACTTGAGTGTTTTCATATTTCTATGTCGTATGGATACAATTCTGATTGTCATCATTCACTTGCAATCTTTTCATTAAGTGTTTTCTCTTGTTCCCTCATTTTAGGTATGAACTCTACTATTATGGATATTTATTTTAGGCGGAATGACCAAGGAGACCCTTACACTTGGCCTCATTTGCCAGTTGGAACCTCCTACTCACCATTTTGCCAACTAAACTCTTAAATTCATTGAAACATGACATTTTAAACCCTTATGTGGATGACTCATTGGTGCGTGTAATACAACTAAATACACATTAATTTCCACGTCATTATTAAATGCCACATATAAAATTATATCTTAAAAGTCTAAAAAACCCTCTTCCACTTCATCTCTTTGTTGAAACAAGAAAGGATCTTGTTGGTACTTTTTTTTTAATTTACCTTTTTTTCTTTCCTTTGCATTGTGAATGAAGATTAAGAATCCGGTTAGTGGTTAACTTATGAATCCTTTATTTTCATGTCTATTTTTTTGTGGTAAACCGATGATCGAAAGAGCTTGTTACTAGATAATTAAGTGAAACTTCATTTGATTAAAGCTTTATAGTTTTCTTTTAACTCAATTTGCTTTTTAAATATTTTTTTCATGATTTTTATTAATTCTTTATTCTTATTAATTGTTTTTAGATATGAATCTGTATGTTAGTGTAGTAGCTACTTTTAAGGGAGTATAAAATTTTTTACTTTTTGTTTAGTGTAATGGATATTATCGAAATCATTCGATCGCCTTCAATTTTTGTGTATGTTAGATTTCAGAATTTAACAATTTTGTAGTAATTATTGTGAGATTTTTAATTTTGGAGATTTTTTTTTTGAATGTTTAATGAAATTGAAAAAATAACAATTTCGGGATTTTTAGTGAGATCGCAGATTTCATTTTATTTTTAGGGTGTTTAATGAAATTAGAAAAAACATAAATCTTTTTTGTGTGTTAGATGAAAATGGAGAATGGTAAATTTTTGTTTAGTTGTTTGATGAAATTGCAAAAAACAAATCTTTTCTTTTCTTGGTGTTTGATGAAATTGAAGACATATATAAATATGATATGAAAGAACACTGAAATTACGGGCTTGATCTGGAGATTAAGTAGCAGAAGAAAGTTTTATGGAGGGAGATTATTGGACAATAAAAATTGGGTTTAAGTTTACACGGAGATCAAAATTTGATCAACAATGGTGTTGAAATAATTGGGGAAAAAGATGATTGTTATAAAGGTAAAAAATGGTTGTCATTGCCTCTTCAGAACCCCTCACGCGCCCAAAATATGTGCATCACACACACTTTGGACAAAAATGCCACATAGGATGACAAGTCAAAAGGGGGGTTTAAAATGTTATGTTTCAACGAGTTTAAATGTCCAATTGACAAAGTGGTAAGTAGGAGGGTCCTATTGACAAATGGAGTCAAGTACAAGGTTCTCCTATGTCATTCTGCCTTTATTTTACTTTAATGATATTAAAAGAGTTGAGATTGTTTCATGATCCGAGCCTATACCCAAGACGTGACCGACACTAGAGAACCATTGTTGGTCCCCAAGACAACCCTCATCTTGAATGACTACAAGAAGAAGATTAACTCAAGCATATATAAGCATCAAATTGAAATAAACGTTTAAAAATTGTTTTTGAATATCAAAACTGAACTAAATATACTGAGTATGAAACATTGATTTTAAATAGAACACCTAAAACTCAAAGACTCTAAAAAAACTATCTATCTATGAAGCCTCTACTCTATAAATATGAGTCCAGACAAGATCCACGACACCTAAAAAGAACTGCTAAGAATAACCCACAAAATTGGAGTACTCTGAAAACAAGGAGGCCTCACTCATAAGCATAGGAGCGGATAAAGTGATCTCAACAGACTCTTATTGAGAATCCTAAGAACCTGTATCGATATCATTAAAAGATGTAGGTTGAATAACATCAGTACATTTAATGTACGAGTATCTAATAAAACTAAATAATAAATATTTGAAAAAGGACTTGAATAGATAACAACGTACTCAAGCTAAATTTAATGAAATAAAGGAGTTAAATCATATAAAACTTTATAAAATAATTCCTCATCTCTGAACTCAACATAATAAGTTACATATAAAAATACACTTTGAATCTATTGTGAGATTCTATAACCGACAACCATCAGTTTGAGCTACGTGATGAAATGTCGTCTTGCCCATGTTTCCAGAACTTTCCTATACCTTGCAGGGTAGCTAGAGAATATCCTCAACTTAGTATATCTACTAATGTATGCATAAAAGCAATAATGAATCATCTAAAAAGTTTGACTCATCATCCCTGTGCGCATATATGGTTTACTGGGGCTGTGAGTTGTTTGAACTCAGCCACATATGGGTGCTCAATGCTACTCCCAATAATATATACTCATGCTCATATGTTAAAAAAAACATTGCTCTTTCTCTAGTTTGAGATAATTGCTCAAACTACCTTCATAAAAGAGGTAGATACTCTTCAAATAACTTTTGAACTCATAACTCATTTAGATATCGTAGCTTCTCTTTTAGGAATGTAAAAATTGATACATTCGGAATACATAGTCCGCTTATACTCTTACTCAATTCATACTTTAAAGCTTTTTATCAAAAACATATCAAATTATATTTTAATATAATCATTAATGACTCAGGAAGTCATACCGTATAAACATTGATGGTATATCTTGATACCATACTGCTCATACATTAATGTCATACTTGATTGTCCAACAAATAATTCATTAGAAACTCTTTTCTCAAAAATCATCTTTTCTTCCTCGAAACTTTATTTAAGAACTCAACCGTTGGCTTTACAAAACATTACAAGATATTTAACTCAAATCATAGGTTTCATGTGGAATCATGGACATAAAGGACTCAATTAATGCATCTTAATAGCAATAAAGAAACTCAATACTCACAACTCAAGACTCAACAAGTCAAGGATTAAAAATTTCGAAACTCATAACCCAGTGATCTTTCTCCTCTAAAATTACTCTATTCATAGGGGTCATGCTGAAATAAACACATGAATAAATACACTAAAACATTTTAATATATTAAATATAGAAATTGAATAATTTTGATTGGAATTACAGTAGAAACAGGAACTCAAGAACTCAAATCAACTTACCTCAAGAGTATTCAAATATAGGTATGTAATCCTAGATGTCTCTTTAGTAATTTGAAAGTTGATTTAGGATGTGTGAACCAACTATTCCATCACTATTATATCCTACATGACTGAAAGAACAAGATTCTTGAAGAATCTTGACAAATCATGAATAAGAACTTGATTGGAAGTCTTGAAACTAGCTTGAAGAAGAAATAAAAAAAATATTTCTTGAGATTCTTGAATTAGTTTCTTGAAAATCTAAGGCCAATAATTATGATTTTCATTAGTGAATTATATTTATATGGAGGAATTTGAG
The DNA here is from genome assembly GCA_016801875.1 of Solanum sitiens. NCBI lineage: Eukaryota > Viridiplantae > Streptophyta > Magnoliopsida > Solanales > Solanaceae > Solanum > Solanum sitiens. The sequence continues at coordinate 698,267 of JABWTJ010000218.1, forward strand.
TTAGAAAGAATGATATAATGGGTCCCTCACAACTATAAATAAGATCCCACTCACACAGCATCCTAGACACCCTAGGACACTTAAACCTTGTCTCTGATACCAAGTTTGTCAGGACCTGAGCCTAGACACTTGTAGCACCTTGACTTATCAAAACTCTAAGATAACTCGTATCTTTATGAAAGATGAAGAGTGATTAATATATAAGTAATGATGTGGGTCATATTAAAGTTATCAAGGTTCACATCATAATTTCTTATGTTAAGCTAGTTTAGTAATAAAAGTTGGCGAAAGTTCTCGAAAGTTCCTTTTTAAGAATTTCTCTTATATTTAGTGAAAATGTCTCAAAAGTTTTCTCCTAATATAAGAGAAGTTAGAGTGCCCAAAATATAAAAAATTGAATGTACACATGTCTAGTTTCCAACATATCAAGCCTTTCATTCACACAACATCAATATAGAGAGTTATTCACCTTTTTACCCACTCTGCATTATAGGTGGCTTATGGGCCCCCTAGTTCGGTGTAATCATATAAAATAGTATATTCTACATTTTTTTAATTCAAGCTTGTATGAAACCTACAAAATTCATAGAATAGCTCATCAAATGATCCTTCTGTGCTCATCGTTTCTTCTTGACTCTTGATAAAAAATGGTCCGTACGTCGCGAGCTCATTGTTTTTGTATAGTTTTCATGCTGAATTGTGTTGTGTAGATCCATGGAGGTCGTAGAAGCAAGGTTTTTTTTCAATTGTTTGATTTTTTTTCAGATTGACTAGGTGTGTAAAGAATTGTAGGAACCTTGTTTTATCATATTATGGATACCCTATCTCTGACATAGTAATTTACGATTGGAATCTGTATCGATTGTCGAATTGACATCTTAATTCTTGTCTTGAATTATTGGCTGAGTTTAGAATTATTTTTTCGTGTTTTAGTGGTTCGGATAGAGGTATTATTAATAATAAACTATAAATAAAAAGGTATGTTAAGACTATTTCCTTTGTTTGGCATGTTTCCTTAATGTTTGGGATTTACATAATAGGGTTTTTAATTTTGGTGATCTCGTAGATATAATTGTGAGTGGTTGGTTGATTGAGTGTTTATGAACCCTTGTTTTATGGACTCGTAATCTATGAAGAACACCCCTATGTTAGGAACGACTTGAAGACTATTCATATTTATTCTTTATAGGTAAATTTCTCATGTTTAGCCTATTGGTTTTTTGTTATCTCCCTTGGGGATATAGTAGTTAGCTGCTGATATATGAACTACCTACGGGGGCTATGATGTTGGTTAAGAGGACTAAGTTATAAAATAAGAGGTCTATGTGTTGCATATGGATCTATATTTATGCCAAAGAGTGTTATGTGTTGCCTACGGGGCTATTATGATGACAAAGAGGGCTATGTGTTGCCTACTAGACTATGTTGATACAAAAGAGGGATATGTGAAGCCTCCAGAGCTATGTTGTTTCCTAAGAGGTCTATGCGCAACCTACAGGGATACATCATTGCCTAAAAGGGTTTTGTGACTTATTATAAGGACAATGAGTTACTGATAGGGTTATGTAGATTGATTTGGTACCTTCTGGATTATGCGGGCCTAGGTAGGTGGTATGTTGTTTGTACTTGTCGAGCTTATGGGGCTTGGTCAAGTTGATGTTTGATTATTTTTGTATGTTTTGATTAAGTACTGAGTTATCATGTTTATCATAATTTTGATTTCCTAACCTGATTTCATTTACTATTTTATGATGCTTTATTATTATTTCGTACTGACGCCCTATTGCTTGGAGGTGCTGCATTAATGCTTGTAGGTCCCAAACGATGACTTGATGGACCTCCTAGCAACGCGGTTGAGTTCCAGTTGGTCAGCAAACCCCTTTCCTCAAGATATGCAAAAGTTAAAAGGTTTGTATTTCATTGTATATAATGTTTGGGTAGGTCGGGTGTTATGCCTTGGAATTCCAATGACCTAGACTAGAGCCTCACTTAATGAACAATGCTTTTAAAACAGTATTTCCAAGACTAAACAAACGTAATTAACTTTATTAGGAAGTGTTAGAGTATAGACGTCAAGAAACGACCATGACGTCCAGAGATTAGTCAAAGTGATCTAGTGTGACTTTAGGTATTGGAAGGGGTTTAAATAGTTGTATGAGGGTTATATTTTTTAATAAGACCTTGAACATATGTTATTACGTATTTAGGGTCAAACAGTTTGGGTACGACTCCCTAAGGACCACCCTAATTGTCCTTGAGGAGGACTCAATATTTGACCCTAAAAATTGTGAAAAATAGTGTGGAATGACGAAGTGGAATGACGAACCGTCGATGGTGCTCGTTGGTTTCACTTAGACTTATCTCCTTGATCCCCAATAAGGGACTCTCTATCCCAAAACACGTTTTACCAGTATGGTCCTTGGATGGGATGACTGGGCGTCAACGGGGTCTCATCGATTGACCCCTAGTCCACTACCTGTACACGGGTTAAGTAGGGGTGGTTAGGTAAATGGTTAATTAATTAATGAATGATTAGAAAAGGTTATAATTAGTTAGTTATGGACTATGTAAGTATCTAAGTCATTAAATTAACCTAACACCTCATAAATCCAAAACCCTAATAGCTCCAACTTTTCTCTAGTTTCTCTCACTACTCCAAAGACCCCCATTGAAGAGGAAGATCAATTTATATATAGGGCTTCAATATCAAGTATTTACTTCGCCATTATTCAAGTATTCTCTATGTATTGAAGCTATTAACTCTTGGGAGTCGTTTCCCCAAGAGGTTCTTCAAAGTTTGGTTTTCAATGTTCTTCAAAAAGTTTATTTTAATCCAATTTCTTGGGTCTTCTTTCTAAAGTGAATTGTTTAGTATTATTAATTAGATTATGAGTGATTAATTATACATGTTTATATGTGGATTGATGAAGTACCTTAGGCTTTGACCTAATTCCCAAAAAGGACCCATGAATACTCTTCTTCTCCTAACCCTAACTCGTGATTTAGGTTGCTTTATGATTAGGCAAGATGTAATCGAATGTAAAATTGTATAGATTAATATTATATGATGATTATGATTCAATTTTAGAGTAAATATCATTGAATTGAGGCTTATGTCTTGAAATATCTTTCTTGGAGGATTATGGTAAGATCTTCAAGTTCATGAGTTCTTCATAGCAATCCTGTTGGTCTATTCTTGATGTTGTTGTTCAATTATGAATATGTGAGTATGATAGGAAAATGCTGATATTATTAATGTGATATTATGATATGAATGTGATGAATGTGAGATGATGAGAGGTTTATGGTTATGAGGGATTGGAAGTGATTCTCTTGTGCATCTTATTACTATGTTTATGATGCTGATATATTCACATAATGTTGGGTTGTGAAAAAAGAACTTTCTAATCCTAGAACCTAAGAGCTATGAACATGATATATGAGGGGCTACACTCCTAAGACCTATGATATAAACTAATGTTTAGAACGACTCTAAGATACTTCAAAAAGGGATGTTTTAGCCTTGCATTGAGTGAACTTGACAATGAGAGGTGCTCCTTAAAAACGAAAGGGAGGATGACACTATGTTCTCTCATCAGGTAGAAACTATAATGCTAATTAGCATAAAGAGTGTTTCTAGCAACAGCCTCCCAGTTCCTTAACTATTTTCCCCATAGGAACCTAGCTACTGGATCCACATAGACGCTATTATGATGTATATGACCTATATTGGTAGGTAGCATGACCTTCATTCGGTGTGAAGGGATGACACTGGATTCCATGTTTATCTCACATGGTCTATTGTTGGTTATGGCAAAGTTTCCCAAAATTAGAATGAATGAACGTAAAAATATGCATAATGACTAGGATATCCTTAGAGTTGTACTAGTGTAGGTACGGGTATCGGACTTAACCTATACATTGCACATGTGGACCTTTAGGGAACTCCTATGGTTATTTCTGTAGTATACATATGTTATGAACTAAATGCATAATGTTGATCCTACATGATGTTGGTTTCATATGTTATGTATTATGTTGGTTACACTTGATATATATGATGTTAGTCTAAATTGTCATATATGAGGTTGATTACACTTTTTATGATGTTATATGATGTAAAAACAATGCGTATGGTCTCTTTGCTAGTTAACTTAGTTTATGTGGGGGTTATGGGTCTTCACATAAAAATCACACCAGTTGTCTTGGATTGGGATTGTAAGTAAGGTATGGTGATATGTTGATGAAATGTGTTGTAAGCATGAATTGTTGACTATTCATTGTTGATGTATTTTGAACTTGTATATGCTTGGAATATGCATAAAGGTTTTCAAAGTGACATAGCAAGCTTTTGACCATAGTGTCCTTCTTAGAATGTTTCTAAATGTTTTAATTGCATATGTATTCATATTTAATACATGTGGTTTGAACTAATTCATATTATCTTCTATTACTACAATAATGTAGGTTCGGGCCATTGAAGGGTTTCAAGGCAAATTTTCAAGAAGCTTGGATAGATCCCCAAGTTGGTGAGTCCTCAAGTCCGAGGACGAAACCTATCATTCTAGTTCTTGCAATTTGATTAGTCGAAAGAGAATGTTCTATCTCTTATCCTTTTGAAACTATGTTGTTCTACTTATGAAATATTGTAATAGTGTAAGGGTCATATCCCAAATCTTGTACTCCTGTGTTAGATGGTAATGTGTGAGACAATGTAAACTATTTTCGATATATGAGAATAGACTTGAACTCTAATGTAAAGTTTTTAATTTTTCCGTATTTTCTACCTATGAAATGCAATGATGTATTCTAAAGGATTGTTTAAGGCCTCTAAGAGGATAAAGATGCCGGTTATGACTAGTGGGTGCTTCCTAGTCGTGACATCGAGGACGTATCCTGATAAAGCTTTACTACACTTACATGCTTGTAGACTAGTGTGTTGGGTTATGTACCAACATTATTATCCATGTTTTCCTTGCTTGTTTGTTGGACGATGTTTGGTGATGGTTTGGTTTATTGTATCAATACATAGTATTTCTTTGGTTTTGTATAGCGATAATGGTGGCTTGACAACATATACATTTTCCTAGATATCATGGTGGCCTCGACGGCCCAAATAGGATATATGTACGAGATGGTTTTTATATATATGAACCATGGGAGTGGTTATATTCTAACGGCCTAGATCATTGTGAGTTGAACCCATACTAACCCTGCAGTGGGAGAACCAAAACTACTGCCCAACTAATCAACATAACCAAAGTAATACACATTTAAAGATATAGAAACAGGTTTAAATAACTAGAAGAATAGAGTTCCCATAAACTCCAAAGGTTTAAACAATTAACTAACAAAACTAATGCAGAAATTCAACCCCCAGAATCTGAAAGCCATTGTTCAAAAACTCTATTAACGACAAGCCTAAGAAAAAGGTGTAAAACCCCAAAACTAAACTTACACCTTAAACAGATAGTTTGAGCTCGAAAAAAGTAGACTCAAAATGGATCCGTGGCATCCTGAAAGAACTGGATCACCCTTTAATCCTGTCATGCTCAATAGTAACCTAGCTAGGTCTATCAATAGCAATCTCAAGATGCCCTCTATTAAACAAAATAAGAGCAAGTGCACTATTAGTATACAACCACCGTATTATAGAAGGATCATATGACTATCCTATTTAGTGTAAAATAAGCAAGTCTACAACATTATAAGCATGCAAAATATTGAACATATACAATATTGATTATCACATGCTCAACAAGATACATTTATAATAAGTCATTGGTCCTCTCATTGAACTCAAACCCAAACTGTTAGCATAGCAAAATGTTGTACCCAATCCAATGTTTATGTTGGAACGTGGCAAGGATCCCCTAATTTTTCCGAAATGTGGCAACAGATCCAAGTAAGTATGATGGAACGTGGCAACCGATCCATTCAACACACCAAAATCACAATCACAAGTATATTTTCAATAATCATACAATCAACCAGTGATTCATGGTTTATAGTTATTCGCTCATACTCATTTACAATTAGTGTTATCAACAATACAACATTCACACATATACATATATCATAATGAAGCAAGAAGAAACATATATCTGACGTATCAAATCACAACAATCACCTACGTATAATCCAATTTGGAATCCTCTAAGGTACATGAATCTTACCTTTCCAAATTCATTCCTCTTGTTCTAAGTCTACAAAAAACAATTTATACGCAAGGATCAACAAATAATGGTCTAATATCCGGATAATAACAAACCCAATAAACCAAGACCAAATCCTTGATCCTCATACCCAGATTAGGGTTTTTCCACCATAATTTTTCAAATCAAACCTTACCGCATCGATAATTACCCAAGAATTTACATTATACAAATAAAAAGTTGATTCGAGGGAGTAAAACCTTTTCTTTAGACTCAAGAATGTACAAAAACCGTGAAGAAGACACTTGCGATTTTCTCCTATCTATAGAAGTTTAAAAGTGCAAAATAAAATGTTTTTGGGGTTCTATTTATGACTTACGTCGCGTCTGTCCCGCTATACCGACCCCAACCCACCACAACAGCCCTGCCCTTGCAGGAATTATCATGTACAAGTGAGCAATTTCACAATTCCAAACACCCATTATCACAACACACCCTCATCCCATGAAAATCATAAAATACCCGTTTACGCTAACATTAGTTTATCGAGTTCTACTCATCCAAATTCTATTCCAAAAAGTGGTACGGGTTCCTTAATGCCTTAGATATCCATTCATGTAATAAAATTCATTGATCGATCTCTCATTTGTTACTAGATTTACCTAGACCTCACAGAGTATGATTTAGTCAAAATATGGACTATGCTAGGAAATCTAAAGTTACTACAAGAATGTTTTCTTGCCCCAATTCATTCAGCACTGGTCTTTTTGCTAACGACTGAATCATGTCATTACAATATATACCAATTTATCCATCACCCATCCATGAGTGATAAACTAGGAAAGACTGGCCAATGCAATGGTAGAGTAGTAATAAATTGTTGAACAACATAGATACTTGTCTCGCCGGCCCTTAGCCTCCACATATCAAAATCAAGATTTTAAACAAGTTCTTATTCATACATAATGTCTTGTGTAACACAATAAAGCCTCACTTTATTTTATAATCTTCGTTCCCTAACAAATTGATTAAATACCTACATATACTTCCATACAATGCCTCAATGAAGTAATCAGAAATCTCGAGTGATATTATTATTGTATGTGAACATAAATAACCACAAGTATATTCCCAATAACCACCAAAGTTTATCATACTCATGTATGCAAAATGTTATAAATGACTCTGAAAAAACAACAGGATGAATCCTTTCTCACAATATATATTTCTATAAGCTCAAGTTATATAAGTTTGATCTCTAGACATCATATACTCATTGAGGGATGTGTCCAAGCATACAAAACTTCCAACCATACTATCGAATGTAATATTTGCCTATGGTGACTGTAGATTACCCTTAAGAACGCTAGAATTGGACCCAATTGTAACACTCAGAAATTCCAAGACCTAATCTAGAGCCTCACATATGTATCCAAGGTTTGAAACACTGTTTTAAGGACTAAAATAATTTATATAAAAGATTTAGGAAGTTTTAGAGTCAAAACGTCAAGGAACGTCCATGACGTCGGGTGAATTGTGAAATTGACGTTAGTGTGCCTTGGCATGTTTCATGGTGTTTTAAGAGTCGGAATTAAATGAAATTTGGTAGGAAGGTGGAAAACATGTATTATAATATGTTTGAGGTCCAAAAGTCCGGGTAAGACTCTCCTAGGACCACTCTAAGGGTTCTTCAGGAGGACCCAAGGGTTCTTCAGGAGGACCCTTCCAAAATAACCAAAAAGCTTTCAAGTCACAATGGCAATTCACGAAACCAAACGACATGGCGACGCCTAGTTGACGGGGAGTCGATGGATCCATCATCCAACACTTAGACATTTTCCAAAAATTTCCAAAAACACACTCTCTGTACTTGTTGACAGACGTGCAGTACGGGGAGCATGGCTGGCGTCGACTAGCCTATGGACCGTTGGTCGGGGTCTTGTAGGTCACGTCTGTTAAGGGGATTTCCAATTTTAAGTAAATTCATTTAATTAGTTAATTAGTTAGGGGTATAATTAGGGGTTAAGGGAGGTCTAATTAAGTTAATCAAGGAACTATATAAAGACCTAAACTTCATTAACCTAACCCAACACCCATAATTCCCAAACTCAAATCTCTCTTCCTTATCTCTTGTTTCTCTCTCCCTAAAGAAGACTCCAGAGAAGACCAAGGTCAAAGGGGTTATGGATTCAAGAAACTAAATTTCTCTCCATCAATCTTCAAGGATTAAAAAAGTATGATAACTCTTCACCGTCGGGACTCCTTTCCCCAAAGGGTTCTTTCAAATTGATTTCCAAAATATGATATGAATAGTGGTTTATTTCTAATCGGAAATTGATCTTTCAAATTGTATTGTTCTAGATTTATTTTGATTATTATGGTCATTTTATAATGTATTATTGGTGAATAAGGGTATTTCTTGATGTTAGACCTAGTTCTATAGAAGAGATCATGAATTGACCCGATTCCTCTAACCCTAGGTTATGAACTCATATTGAATTGATTAGTATTGATGCAATTAACTTAGATCTTGTGTTCATTACTATTATGTGATTTTATTAAGCCTATCAATGGATGAATATGATTGATTGATGGTAAGACCATGGAAGAAGGCTTGTGAAGGTGAATTGGTAAGACCTATGATCTTGAATCCTTACTTCAGTTGTGATGATTTATACATAATGATGATGTTCAATTGAAGTGTTGATTTTGATTATATTATATATTTGATGGTATGATGAATGTAATTTAAATGTCTTGACTATATAGATTGTGATATTATGATTAAGATTTAATAATATAAGGTTGTTTATGAATTACCTATGTGCCTTAGATGACATGACGAGGACAATGTGTTAATCTCACATATGAGGGTTGTATTGAAAGGATATTCTCATGCAATTCATAATGAGCTAATGATAATGATATACAAGGGGTTAGTTATCTATGACCTATACTAAGCTATTATGATTAATAAAGACTTAAACATATTTCAAAAACGGACTATAGCTTAGCACCGAGTGCACTAGTAGTGAGGAGTGTCCATTCCCAAGTAGGGAAGGTAGGTTTACTATTGTATTCATGAGAGATAGATTACAATGCCAATGGCATAAATAGGGTCTCAAGCATGTCTCCTAATTCATGAACTATGTTTCCACCATAGGAATACTATCTAGTGGATCCAACTAGATGCTATGTTCATCTTTTGGTAGTACGTTGGCAAGTAGTCCACCTTTAATCGGTGTTGTGTTTCAGAATACGGTATTTCATATTAGCTTATGTAGTCTATGTTGGTTAAGGAAAGTGTTCCCGAAAGTAAAATGAAGTATTAAAGTGAAGTTTAACTAGGAGGACTTAAGGGGTTTGACTTAGTCTAGGTAGGGGTATGGGACTCTACCTATGCATTGCAGTAGTTGGCCTTGAGAGAAGTCCTAGGAGGATATTCTTATGTTCTTATACTCTTATAAAGTAAATGATATGCATATGTTCACTTTACATTTTGATCATACTATATGATGTTGGTTTCACTTATGAGCATGTTGTTGGTTTATATTGCTAAATATGATAATGACTACTCATGATGCTATTCTATATAAAGTTAGAGATTATATGTGATCCTTTGGTTGATTTACTTGGTTGAGTGAGATTGTGGGACTTTACTTGCTCATTGTACTTGTAAGCTTGGTAAGGGGTTATGAGAAGGGTATAGCCTATGTTGCAATGTTATGAACTCTTCTACATGCCTTGTTGATATAACATGAAGTTGGAGTTTCTTTGGTCATGTGCCATATTATGCTATTATATATGTTGACTTAACTTTACTTGATGATGTTTGTCTTGTGTTGAATATGATATTGTCTTAAGGTATATATGATTATTGACTTGTATGTGTTCTTGGTTGTACATAATGCTTTTCAAAGTAATTTAGCATGGTTTTGAACAAATGTCCCATTTTTCATGATTTTAAATGTTTATGTGCATATATTCCATACTTAGTACAAGTGGTGTACTAACCCATTTTCATTATATTTCTACAATTATGTACGTTCCGGACATTGAGTTTCTAGAAGGTCAATTGAAGAAGACTTGCATTCTCTTTTCTCCTAGTTGGGTAAGTCCTCACCTTTCCGAGGGCGATGGCACTATCTATCTATTGATGTTGTTATAGTCTAAAGAGATTTAACTTCATTCCTCTTCCATTTGGATATTGATGTAAGCCAATATTGGCATGTTAACTTTGTATTGGCTATGTCCAAGATTTGTATTCGTTTAGATTGTTCTATATGAGACGAAGTATTACACTAATTTTTACGTATCGATTATATTATCTAAAAGTAGAAGCCTATTTAAGCTTCTTATGTAATGAGTCTATGGAACTCCCTAAATAGTATGTCAGAGGTCTATGTAAACCTTACTATATATATGTATATGAAAAGTTTTAATTTTTCCGCATTTTTAGCCTATGGTATGTAATGATGAATGCTAAGAGGTTAGTCTTAGTCCTCTCCGAGGATGACAATGCCGGTTACGTCTAGTGGGTGCTCCCCGGTCGTGACAAACTTGGTACCAAAGCATGAGGTTAAAGAAAACTTGTGATTGATGTCTCATTGAACCACGTATACCCATACTATTGTTCATGGGTGTGAAACACGCCACACTTATGAATGAGAAGCTATGTGACTCTAAGGAATTCTCACTTATTGGTAATCTTGAAATTCATGCCTTATGAGTGGTAACACTTTGTGTCCCTTTTACTTCTAATCCTTTTCTTGTGAATATAGGATACGACTACAAGACGTGCAGCGGCAAGAAAAGTGGATGAATTTTGGCTAATGCGGTAGTTCATCCCCAAGATAACCAAGTCCCTTCATAAGATGACCAAGATTTTCCATAAGTCCAAGCTCCGGTCATTCCTCCACCTATGACGGATGGAGAGACAAGGTCGACATTCTTACTTTGGCACAATCCATGAATATCTAAATTAAAGTGGTAGCCTGTCAAGCCCAAGCCGTGACGGCTCAAGCCAATCGGGAGGTAGGGCCTCGAGTTTAACCAAATGATAGTACTCCAACTTCCTGCTTGAGAGACTTTATGAGGATGAACCCTCTTATGTTCTATGCGTCGAAAGTGAATGAAGATCCCCAAGACTTCATTGACGAAGTTTATAAGATTTTCTATGCCATGGGGTTGACTTCTAATGAAAAGGCCGAGTTAGCTTCCTATCAACTCAAGGACGTATCCCAAACATTGTACACCCAATGGAGAGATAATAGGGATTTGAGAGCGGGTCGTATCACTTAAGAGGTGTTTAGAAGGGATTTCTGTGATAGTTTCTTTCCTAGGGATAAAAGGGAGGCAAAAGTGGAAGAATTCATCAACCTTCGTCAAGGAGGTATGATTATGCAATAATACTCCTTCAAGTTTACTAAGTTGTCCAAGTATTCTCTTTCATTGATGTCTAATATAAGGGATGAAATGAGTCGCTTTATCACGAGAGTGTCCGATGATTTGGTTGACGAGTGTCATTCGGCAATGCTCCATGACAACATGGATATCTTAGATTGATGGTTCATCCACAACAAGTTGAAATGACTAGACTCAAGAGGATAAATAAGGAGTTTAAGAGGGAAAATTATTTTGAGGGGGTACTTCTAAGGGTAGGCTTGAGATTTAAGACAAGCCTAGGTTCAACAAGAGGGTTTCTAACCACGTACCTTCTAAATTTTCCAAGGCTAACAAGGATAGGGTGTCTAACCCTATGTCTCAAAAGGCAAGAAGTGGAATTTTACCAAGAAAGAAACCAACTTGTTCCAAGTGTGACAAGAAGCATTTGGGTGAGTGCCTAGTTTGGACGGAGAATTTCTTTGGGTGTGGAAAAAGTTGCCACAAGGTTAGAGATTGCCCTAATATAAAGAGTCAAGAAAAGGGAAGTGGTCAAGCTCAGGCTAGTGCTACTAGTTCCGAATCTCCATAGAGAAACCGCTTTTTGTGCTCTACTCTCTAGGGGTAAGCAAGATGAGTCTCCTGATCTGGTCACCGATATGTTAGAGGTCTTCTCTATTGATGTTTATGTTTTACTTGATCCCGGTGCTACATTGTAATTTATGACTACCCTAGTATCTAAGAAGTTTGATGTTTTACCCGATATGTCAATTGAACTATTTTCGGTTACAACCCCGGTAAGTGACTCCATTGTGGATAGAAGAGTCTTTAGGAGTTGTCCTATATCTTTGCCCAATGGAGTTACATGGGTGGATTTGGTATAACTTTATATGGTTGATTTTGATGTTATTTTTGGAATGGATTTGCTTCAATTGATTGTCGGACTAGATTAGTCAAGTTCAACTTTCCTAATGAACCTATCTTAGAGTGGAAGGGGGGTAATTCAGTTCCAAGATGTCGCTTCCTCTCTTTTTTGAAAGCTTGTAAAATGATCTCTAAAGGGTGTCTTTACCATATTGTAAGAGTCAAAGATCTTGAAACCGACATACCCCACATAATGGAGGGATTTCCAGAAGTCTTTCCTGATGACTTGCCCGGAATTCCTCTTGAAAAGGAAATTGACTTTTGTATTGACTTACTTGCGGATACAAATCCCATTTCAATTCCTATTTATTGTATGGCTCTGGTCGAATTGAAAGAGTTGAAGTCTCAACTCAAGAATTTACTAGATAAAGGTTTCATTCAACCTAGTATTTCTCCATGGGGTTCTCCGGTATTGTTTGTGAAGAAGAAGGGAGGGTCCCTTAGGATGTGTATTGACTATCGTCAACTCAATAAAGTCACCATTAAGAACAAGTATCCTCTCCTTCGGATTGATGACTTGTTTGATCAACTTCAAGGGGCAAGATACTTTTCTAAGATTGACATGAGATCGGGGTATCACTAAATTAGGGTGAGAGGTGAGGATGCACCTAAAATGGCATTTCAAGCTAGGTATTTCCACTATGAGTCCTAGTAATGCCGTTTGATCTCACTAATGCCCCAGCGACTTTTATTGACCTAATGAATAGGGTGTTTTGAAATTTCCTAGATTCATTTGTAATTGTCATCATTGACGATATCTTGGTATATTCGAAGAATGAGGGTGAACACATGGGTCATTTGTGAGTGGTGTAACAAGTCCTTAAGGAACACCAACAATTTTACAAGTATAAGAAGTGTGAGTTGTGGTTGATATAGGTGGCGTTTCTTGGTATTGTCTCAAGTTTGGGTATAGAGGTCGATACAAAGAAAATTGAGGCGGATAAGAATTGTCCAAGACCATTGACTCCAACCGACATAAGCAGTTTCTTGGGTTTCGACGGGTACTATAGGAGATTTATGGATGGTTTTTATTCCATTGCTTCTCCTTTGACTACGTAGACCCAAAAGAGTGTTAAATTTGAGTGGTGAGAGGCATGTGAAAGAAGCTCCTAAATTTTGTAAGATAAGCTTACCTCTACTGCAGTATTGACTTTACCGGAGGGTACCAAGGGTTTTGTGGTATATTTTGATGCATCCCTAGTGGTTTTGGTGTGTGTTCTTATGCAACATCGGAAGGTAGTAGCCTATGCCTCTAGACAACTTAAGGTTCATGAGAAGAATTATCCAACTCATGATCTTGAGTTAGCGGCAGTAGTGTTTTCTTTGGAACATGGAGGCATTAATTGTATGGTGTTCATGTGGATATGTATATCAACAATAAGAGTCTTCAATATGTATTTACTCAAAACGAGTTGAATCTCCGTCAAAGATGATTATTGGAATTGTTGAAAGATTATGACATGAGTGTTCTTTACCATCTCTGCAAAGCCAATGTGGTTGCAGATGCTTTGAGTCGTATGACCATGGGTAGTGTGTTTCTTTTGGAAGAAGGTAAGAGAGACATAGTGAAAGTTGTTCAAAGGTTGGCAAGATTGGGTGTTCGGTTCAAAGATTCCCCAAATGGTGGTTTTGTGGTGCACAATAACTCCGAGTCATCCTTAGTGGTAGAGGTGAAGTCCAAACAACATCTTGATCCTCTATTGATGGTGTTAAAGAAATTGGTACTTCGCAAGTTGAATGAGTCAATCTCCCAAGGGGGGATGGTGTGCTAACGTACAAAAATAGATTATGTCTACAGGATGTTGATGATTTAAGGAATATGGTGTTATATGAAGCTCATGGTTCCTGATAGTCTATCCATCCAGGTTCCACCAAAATGTACCGTGATCTTAGAGAGGTATATTGGTGGGATGGTCTAAAAAGATACATAGCGGAGTAGGTAGCCTAGTGTCGAAATTGCCTACAAGTGAAAGACAAGCATCAAAAGCCTAGTAGACTAATCCAAGAAATGGGTGTTCCTACTTAGAAGTGGGAAGAAATTAACATGGACTTTGTAGTTGGGTTGCCTCGCACTAGGAGGCAAAATGAATGAATTTGGGTGATAGTCGATAGATTGACAATGTCCACTCACTTTATCCCAGTTAAGTCTACTTATACGGTGGAAGATTATGCATGGATTTACATTAATGAGATTGTGAATCTTCATGGTATTCCTTTGTCCATCATATCGGATAGAGGCGCTCAATTCACTTATTCTTTTTGGAGGTCTTTCCAAAAAGGATTGGGTACACAAGTAAATCTTAGAACCTCTTTTCATCCCCAAAAGGATAGTCAAGCGGATCGTACTATTCAAACCCTTGAGGATATGTTAAGAGCTTGTTTCATAGACTTCAAAGGGAATTGGGATGATCACTTGCCGTTGATTGAGTTCTCCTATAACGATAACTATCATTTCAGTATTTCAATCGTTCCATTTGAAGTACTCTATGGTAGGAGATGTAGATCTCCGATTGGGTGGTTTGAGGTTGGAGAGACTCTTTGATCCCAAAATATTCTATGAAGCTTTGGAGAAAGTTCGTGTGATAAGATAAGGTTGAAAACAGCCAATAGTCGGCATAAATCCTAAGCCGACAATAGGAGAAGAGATCTTGAATTTGAAGTAGATGATAAGGTGTACTTGAAGATTTCATCTATGAAAGGTGTGATGCGGTTTGGAAAAAAGGAAAAGTTAAGTCCCCGGTATGTGGGTGCCTATGAGGTTTTGCAATGGTTCGCAAAGGTTGCATATGAGTTGAGGTTACCTAGTGAACTAGCTTCGGTTGATCCGTTGTTCCATGTTTCTATGCTTAGAAGTGTATTGGTGTCCCGTGTCCATACTTCCCTTTGAATGGATATGTGTGGATGAGGATCTTTCCTATGAAGAGGTTCCAGTGGAGATCCTTGATAGGCAAGTTAAGAAGTTGAGGAACAGGGAAGTGACATCCGTAAAGGTATTATGAAGAAACCACCTAGTTCAAGGGGCAACATGGGAGGCCGAGGCCGACATGAAGTCCCGTTTTGCACGTCTTTTTGCTTATTAAGGTTAGTCATTCAAATAAGTAATGAATATAATAAATAAACTTAAATTTGACTTGTTTTTGCTAAATGTGTATAATTATGGTAAAGGGTTTATGCTAAAATGAGTTATCATGGAAATATGCTCATTTTCTTGATTTGCACTTATTTGTGCATTTGATGTATTGTTGCCTTCATGAAATAGTAATTAGCATGTTGATGTGTTTTAATAAGTTTTGGCATAAGTGACTTGATAATTATGTAAACATCATGTTGATATTGAGAAGGGAATTCCTCATGTTGTGATGTTGAGCTATTAAATGTGGTAAATTGTTATTTGAGTTGCTATGTGTAAATGAAATTTTGATTTGAGTTGTAAATTATGTTGATTATGTATGTTGTTGGTTGGGATGCTAGTATTGAGTCTATCCTTTCTCTACAAAAGATTTTAGTGTCATTCGGGGACGAATGTTCCTGAGGTATGGGGGATAATGTAACACTCCGAAAGTCCAATACATAATCTAGAGCCTCACATGAGTATCCAAGGTTTGAAACACTGTTTTAAGGCCTACAATAATGTATATAAACAATTTAGAAAGTTTTGGTGTCAAACCATCAAGGAATATCCGTGACGTCCAGTGAATTGTGAAATTGAGGTTAATGTGCGTTGGCATGCTTCACGGGCTTTTAAGAGTCAGAATTCAATGAAATTTGGTAGGAAGGTGTAAAACATGTATTAAAATATGGTTGAGGTTTAAACGTCTGGATACGACTCCCCAAGTACCACCCTAGGGGTCCTTGAGGAGGACCCTTCCAAAATGACCAAAGACCTGTCAACTCACAGTGGCAATTGACGAAGCCAAACGACGGGGCGTATCTTGGTTGACGGGGCGTCGATGTCTCCATTGTCCAACATTTAGCCATTTTCCAAATATGTCGACAAGCAAACTCTCTGAACTTGCCGACGGACGTGCAGTACGGGGGGCCATGGCTGGCGTCGACTAACCTACGACCTGTAACTCGGAGTCTCGTAGGTCAGGTTTTTAAGGGGCTGTGCAATTTTATGTGGGTTCATTTAATTATTTATTTAGTTAGGGGTTTAATTAGGGTTTAAGGGAGGTCTAATTAAGTTAATTAAGGAACTAAATAAAAACATAACCTTCATTAACTTAACCCAACACCCACAGTTCCCAAACTGAAATCTATTTTCCTTCTCTCTACTTTCTCTCCCGAAAGAAGACTCCAAAGAAGACCAAGGTCAAAAGGCTAAGGTCTGCAAGAATTTACCTTTCTCTCCATAAATCTTCAATTATTAACAAGGTATGGGAAATCTACACCTTTAGAACTCCTTTCCCCAAAGGTTTCTTTCAAATTGATTTCCAAAAGATGATATGAACATGGGTTTCTTTCTAATCCGGAATTGATCTTTCAAATTGTATTGTTATTGATTTATTTTGATTATTATGATTGTATTATGATATATTATTAGTTAATTAGGGTAGTTCTTTATGTCCTAGTTTTATTGAAGAGATCGAATTGACCCTATTCCTCTAACCCTAGGTTATGAACTCATGTTGAATTAATTAGTGTTTATGCAATTGACTAAGCTCATCTGTTAATTACTATTATGTTATGTTATTAAGACTATTAATGGATGAATATGGTTGGTTGATGTTAATACCTTGGAAGAAGACTTGTGAATGTAAATCGGTAAGACCTATGATCTTGAATCCTTACTTCAATTGTGATGATTTACACATAATGATGATGTTCAATTGAATTGTTGATTATGATTAGATTATATAGGTGATGGTATGATGAACACAATTGAAATGTCTTGACTATATGGATTGTGGGATTATAATTAAGATGTAATAATATAAGGTTGGTTATGAATTACCTATGTGCCTTACTATGACATAATGATGACAATGTGTTAATCTCACATATGAGGTTTGTATTGAAAGGATATTCTCATGAAATTCCGAATTATCTACTGATGATGATATACAAGGGTTAGTCCTCTATGACCTATACTAAGCTATGATGATTAATAAAGGCTTAAAGACATTTCAAAAAGGGACTCTAGCTTAGCACCGAGTGAACTAGTAGTGAGGAGTGTCCCTTCCCACGTAGGGACGGTAGGTTCACTATTTTACTCATGAGATAGAGATTACATTTCCAATGGCATAAATAGGGTCTCAAGCATGTCTCCTTGAACTATGTTTCCACCATAGGGATACTATCTAGTGGATCCAGTAAGATGCTATGTTCATCTTTTGGTAGTACGTTGGCAAGTAGTCCACCTTTAATCGGTGTTGTGTTTCATAACACGGGATTTCACATTAGCTTATGTAGTCTATGTTGGTTAAGGAAAGTATTCCCGAAAGTAAAATGAAGTAATAAAGTGAACTCTAACTAGGACGACTTAAGGGGTTATACTTAGTCTAGGTAGGGGTATGTGACACTACCTATACATTGCACTAGTTAGCCTTGAGGGAAGTCCTAGGAGGATGTTCTTATGTTCTTATACTGTTATAAAGTTAATGATATGCATATGTTGACTTTACACGTTGATGATACTATATGATATTGGTTTCACTTATGAACATGTTGTTGGTGTATATTGCTAAATATGATAATGACTACTTCTGATGCTATGTTATATGAAGTTAGACATTATTTGTTATCCTTTAGTTGGTATACTTGGTTGAGTAAGGTTATGGGACTTTACTTGGTCATTGCACTTGTAAGCTTCGTAGAGGTTATGAGTTAGGGTCTAGCCTATGTTGTAATGTGATGTACTCTTGTACATGCCTTGTTGTTATAAAATGATGTTGGAGTTGCTTTAGTCATGTGCCATAATATGTTATTATATATGTTGACTCGCCTTTACTTGATGATGTTGGTCTTGTTTTGAATATGGTATTGTCCTAAGGGATATATGATTATTGACTTGTATGTCTTCTTGGTTGTGCACAAGGCTTTTCAAAGTAACTTAGCATGATTTTGAACTAATGTCCCCTTTGTCATGATTTCAAATGTTTATGTGCATATGTTTCCATACTTAGAACAAGTGGTGTACTAACCCATTTCCTTTATATTTCTACAATTATGTAGGTTCCGGTCATTGAGTTTCTAGAAGGACAATTGAAGAATACTTGGATTCTCTTTTCTCCAAGTTGGGTAGGCCCTCACAATTCATAGGGTGATGTCACTATATAGCTATTGATGTTGTTAAAGTCTAAAGACATTTAGCTTCATTCCCCTTCATTGGGATATTGATGTAAGCCTATATTGGCATGTTGACTTTGTAATGGTTATGTGCAAGATTTGTATTTGTTTAGATGGTTCAATATGAGACGAAGTATTAGACTAATTCTTACGTATAGATTATGTTATCTAAAAGTAGAAGCCTATGTAGGCTTTCTTTCTGAGGATTCTATGTAAAATTCCTAAGTAGTATGTGAGAGGTCTATGTAAACCTCACTATATAAATGTATATGAAATGTTTTATTTTTTCTACATTTTTAGCCTATGATATGTAATGAGGAATGCTAAGCGGCTAGTCTTAGTCCTAATCGAGGACGACCACGTCGGTTACTTCTAGGGGGTGCTCCCCGGTCGTAACACCAATGATACGCACATTCAACCACAAACAATTGACACATGACCTCATAAAAGACATAAACATTAAGATCGCCAGACAACCATGAATTCACATGATAACTCTTCCATAAATTCTCATAAGTAAGGTGGTACATGTAACTGGTAAAATAAATTAACAACTCCTAGACAACACCAATTATGTCATCTGATATAATCAATTGCTCCCAAATCATCCCACTCAACCAACAAAACATCGTAAGATCGGTACACCTGATCCACCACTAGATATCCACCCATAAAACTAAAACACACGTGAGCACAACTAATGCATCACACTCACAACCATGTACAAAATGAATATATGATCACATATTATCAAATAAAGCAAAAGGTTTTCCTCTGACGACTCTATACCAGTAATTTCCATTTAGTTGACTCCACATACTCTTCATAACCTTCCCCTGAAGCCCGAATTATCAATCCTAGAAGCCATTTAAACACTCTGATGGTTTACCTTACTTTAATCCATCACGAACCCATTTCAAATAAAAAACTTTCTTAGATACTTGAACGATCAAAAGTAATCAACTTTACAACCAAACCAAGGTGTAAATCCTTTGAAATTCTCAATACTTGATACAACTGATCAGTCCTCAACTTCAAAATTCATACCTTGATAAAAAAATCACACCGAATGTAAACTTTTGATGAAAAATCTGAATTGTAAATCAACTGTACAACACAATACCCTTATATATCAACATTAGCTTATACCTCAATAATATTTATTAATTCATGGATCTTCTCTTATCACGGATCACATCTCAATTGATCTCACATATGCTTCTCTAACAATTCAATCGTAATCATTACTAACTCAAAAAAACACTTATCATCAAACATGACCTAATGCCTGTACCCTCCTTCTTAAATCTTTTACAATAGTTTTTGACCAATCTGACAAAATTGTGACATTATTGACATAGTCACAATAGAACAAATGAAATATTCGTCCCTGAACAAAATTATCTACCCCTTTGAAGATATATCTTAAGACTTTGTAATCAAATAAAATATTCACTCTCCCGTCTCTCTCTAAAGGTTGTACTACATCCCACTATTTTTCTTCATTACAACTCTAGATCTTTTTAAATTCTATTCTAATGGGGTCCCATTATCTCTCAAAACATTCCATACAACCACATTACTCACCACATATTAGATAAAAACAACCTTAGATACTCAGAAGTCGTAATTACTATGCAGAAAATTGCTTAACCAACTATTTGATTATGTAGTTGCATCCCGTCACAATCCATCACAAAATCTTATTACCATTACACTCATTCAACCTTGACTATAACTCTAAAGTAAACCTTTTCGTCAACATGTTGCCTCAAACTCAGGTAAACTCATCAAATTTAAAGAAACTTATCCAATTTTTATATGCACTTTCTTACTAAAATAATTCAATTTCCTTCACCCAAGTATACTTATTGGGACTTTTGTTATCCATAAGTTTGTCATTCTATTATAAATTCACCCCTTATGGTAGAAGAAAAAATCATCAGTCCTCATAGTACCCTTCTTCTTCTTAACAAACAAGACATGAGAACCCTACTTGGAAACACTAGGACGGATGAAGCCTTTATCAAGAAACTCTTGGATTTGAGCCTTAATCTCTCTTAATTCTGCTTGATGCATAAAATATGGAGGATTCCAAATAGAGCGAGTGTCAATTTCCAAGTCAGCGTAGAAATCTATATCTCTATATAGAGGCATACAAGACAATCTGTTGAAAACACTTCCTTAAAACTCAGACACCAAAGGAATAGAATCAGTAGAGAGAGAGACCCAACCTCAACATCCCTAACATGAGCGAAATTTGAAAAAGTAACCCTGCCATACCAGTTTCCTAGGCCGAATGGAGGATATGATCTTAGCTAGATTAGGCTTGTACACCCTTTCCCACTCTAATCATTTCCTAACGAGAATCTCTAGAGTTACAAACTTAGTATTACATTTAAGCCCGCTAAAATAAAAGCACATACAAGTCATGCCTAAGATGATATCATGTCTTTCATATCAAGCATAACCTAATGAACCGAAATCATAAAATACATAAACACAACATGACAGACATGATATACAAGGGTGACTATGAATATCTCTTCAACTGGCTACAAACATGGATGAGGGCATCAAGTATATCACAAACCACATCAAATCCGAATAAGTAGAATTTGGATAAAATAAAATAGTAGCCATCTAGGCACAGACAAGAGTAGAACTTGTGACAATTGCATCACACACCTGAAACTCAGTTTTCTTTGGGAAATAATATAATGGAGACTTTTCATATTGAGGGGAAACATCCTCGCCTTGCTGCACTACTTCTCTACCTATATTACCCTTTCCCCGGCCTCTACAATTTTTCTAATTACCTCCTTGTATGCTTAGGTTCTCCATAATTTTAACACAATTTATAAGTTATATTAGATTATTGAATGTTGAGTATGATCGCGGGGGTTTGATTTGGTACGACTCAATGCCCATGATTAGGACTAGGGGAAAATAGGGGAGACATGACTTAGATTCTGTTTCGCCTTGTCCAACTCTTGCTAAATGAAATCCCGCACTGGCAATCTCGCGATGGCGGGGAAATTCCCGCCCCATTGGCTCTAACATAAACATATTACCTGCCAACAATATTTAGTGTTCCTCCCTTTTCTATATTTCCCTAGATTTCCCAAGTATCACCTGGCATTTAAGAAAACCCCTTTAGCTAGAAAAATCATTGTGTACCCCTTGGTCAACCTAACGAAGTACGTAGTATAGAATCCTTTTACATTGTTTCAACACTACCACACACATATCCACAAGCTACACGTGGACTCTAATACGGTAATAAGTTTGTTGCAATGCACGTTTATATTTCTCGTTTATGAACCACATCATAATTTATGTAGACCCTTTTACCTAAACTCATGATAACATTCTTTTCGCAACATGTTTCACCGCACTCAAGTAGTTGCCAGTTGAAAAAAAATCAAAATTCTTAATCATTTCATTCCATAAATGCATTTATCCTTATAAAACTCTAAATCTACGTACCAATTGGAACCTTGTCAGTTCAAATTAACTTTCTTGTGTACTTTCAGCAAGGACAATGGCATCTAGTTCACATCATTGAGATACAAATTGAAATTGGGAGATACCAATTGGAATCAATTCATACCATAAGAGACAACAATACCTAACAAGATCTACAAAACTTCTAATTTCAATATCAGAACTTCGTCGAACCCAATTCATAAATGAATCAATCTTTAACTTAAGGTAACTAGACTTCAAACAAATATTAGAAAAAGAATGATGCACCTTGCAATTGGTCAAAAAAAGTCATCTCTCCGAGGGAATGGATATTTATTTTTAATGGTGACCCTATTCAAATGTCAGTAGTCGATACATATGCTATCTTGCTAGTTATTCTATTAATACTTTGATGCTTTAGTTTTGACCATAGAGTGAAGGAGGCAAGATACCAATTTGTATCACCCAGATACCAGTTGAATACAAGTCATAACACGAAGGAGTAGGATTAACTGAGTTTTTTCTAAAGTCTTGTAGTCGTTCGAAGAAAAGTACGAAGTTCATAGTACCATTCCACAATACTCTACTAGGCTCTTTTTGGAACAATGAGATCAATGAACCTAGGGCTCTAATACAAACTTTTTCATGATCCAGGCCATCGTGAGTGTGTTACACCTCGGAAAGCCAATGACCAAGTCTAGAGCTTCACCTAATAAATAATTGTTAAAATGGTGTTTCGATACCTAAACTAATGTATATAAATTTACTTAGATGTATTAGAGCCTAAACGTCAAGGAACGACCATGACATATATAAACTATTGAAATTGAACTAGTAGATGTCCTTAGGTATTATAAAGCTTTTGGAGTGTCGTATGGAGGGTAAAACTTATACAAATAATTGAAATAGGTAAATTAATTTGCTTAGGGTCAAAACTTCCATGTCTGACCACCTAAAAAAAAACTAGGGTCTTTGAGGAGGACCCAACCATTTGCCAACAAGCTGCCCAAGGCAGCAAGAAAATGTACATGGAAGGAACAAGTCCACGTCGCGGACTAGCTCCACCATGGGCCAAAAATGTTGGACCGCATCGCGGACTCTAGTGTCTCAAAATTTAATTTCAGAAAACATGTGGGAACAGTTCCGCGATGAAAACTCTGAAAATTAAAGTCAAGTTTAACTTCCCAAAAAGGTACAACTAAATGACGGGTATTTTGGGTATTTTAGAGGATGGATATATATCGATTTTAAGTCAGTTTTACATCACTTTTACCCATCAAAATCAAATCCCCAAATTGAAAACCCAGTTTCTCTCACCTCTCTCTAAATTCTCTCTACCCAACCTCCATTGAAGATCCAGTCTCCAAGTTTTATACTCAAATTCTTGGCTAAAGTCTTCATTAAGGTATAGATTATTTCACTCATCGTATTCCTTTTCCCAAGAGGTCCATTCAAATATGATTTCAAAATCCCCCAAAATCAAGGGCTTTTCTCTACACATGGTCTTCTTCTAGAACTAAAATTGGAGATAACCTAAGATTAATTATGATTAATTAAGATTAATTAGGGTTGTTTATGTTTATAATTATGGTTAATTATTTTTGTTCACTTAAATTTCCCTTGGACCTATGTTCTTCCCCAATTCCCTAAATGTTGGATCTTGTTTGGTTGATTGATATCAGATGATGAATATGTCAATCGCTATATTGGTGTTAATTGTGTTATTACTCCATGAACTGCCTTATATAATGTATTGTTGGGTTTTGAACTAATTCCCTAAAGATCCATGCATGTCCCTCTTGTCTTAACTCTAACTCTTGATTACATGAATTGTGATTAGAGGTGATGTAATTGAGTATGATCTTTCTTAATTGACTATTGTATGATGATGAGAATCGATTTGATGGGTAAATATCATTGTTTTGGGATGGAGTCTTAAATGGGTTTTCTTGTCGGTCAATGGTAAGACCTTCAACGACATGAACTTGTTATTGTAGTATTATTGCCTTACTTTTGGTAATGTTAGGTAATTTAAGTATGAATGATGAAGCTATGAATGTATGATCATGCTATGAATATGTAACACACTGAAAGTCCAAGACCTAATCTAGATCTTCACGTGAGCGTCTAAGACTTTAAATACCATTGTAATACCTAAAATAATGTTTATAAGTAATTTAAGAAGTTTAAGAGTCAAGATGTCAATAAATGTCCATGACGTCCGGAGAATTGTGAAGAAGGTACTAGTTTTCCTTAGCCTATTTCACGAGGTTTTAGGAGTCGAAAATTTAAAGAAATTGATGGAAGGGTGTCAAAATAGTATTAGAGAGTGTTTAGGGTCAAAACGTTTGTTTAGAATGGTTCTTGGAGAGGACCCTTGTGTTTGACCCAAATCTGCAAAAGTAGGCAGTGGCTACCTACGTTTGCAGGCTACGGGGCGTCGATGCCTCCGTCGTTGGATACTTAGTCACTTTTGGAAAGTGTAAATAATGAAAAGTCTCTGAACTTACCTATGGATGTGCAGGACGGTTGGGGGGAGAGGCATCGAATGACCTACGGACCGTAGGTTTAGGTCTCGTAGGTCAAGTTTGTAATTCGCTGGTGAGTTTTAAGTGAAGTCAATTAATTATTTAATTAGTTATGGGTTTAATTAGGGTTTAAGGGATGGTTAATTAGGTTACTATATAAACTACCCTAAGCCTAAACCTAACTTAGCACATAACTTTACCCAAACCCAAATTACTCTTCCTTCTCTCTACTCTCTCTCTCAAAGAAGAACTCCATAGAAGACCAAGGGTTAAGGGTTATAGGGCAGGAAGAAGTCAACTTTTCTCCATGAATATTCAAGGAATATCAAGGTATGGGAACTCTTCACATTTGAGATTCCTTTGCCCAAAGGGTTCTTTGAAAAATTGATTTCCAAAAGTTGAATTGAACATGGGTCTCTTTCTAATTCGATATTGATCTTTCAAATCGAGTTTTTATTGATTCCTAATGATTATTATGGTTATATTATGTTGTATTATTGTTCAATTATGGTAGTTCTTTATGTTTAACCTAGTATGTGGGTGAGGTGATGAATTGACCCCAATTTTCGAACTCTAGGTTATGAACTCGTGTCAAGTTGAGTAGTGTTGATGCAACTGACTTAGTTATTGTGTTAATTACTATTATATGATGTTATTACATCTATTATTGGATGAAATTGATTGGTTGATGTAATACCATGGGTGATTGATTTTGCAGGAGAATTAGTAAGACTTTGTTTTCCTAAACCTTTACTTTATTATGATGGCTTTTACTTGGTGATGAAGTCCAATTAAAGTATATCTTGTGATTGTATTAAGTAGGTGTTGGTATGATGATGTAATTGAAACGTCTTAATTATTTGGAATTTGAGATTATGATTAAGATTTAATGATATAAAGTTGGTTATGAAGTACGTATGTGCCTTACTATGATATGATGCTATTAAAGTGTTAATCTCACATATGAGGGTTGTATTGAAAGGATGTTCTCATGCAATTCCTATTGATATAATGACTATGACTATACAAGTATCTAGTCCCCTATGACCTAAACTAAGTTATGATTGTTAAAGGAAGACTTAAAGACATTTCAAAAGGGACTCTAGCTTAGCCACGAGTGAACTAGTAGTGAGGAGTGTCCCTTCCCAAGTAGGGAAGGTAGGTTCACTGTTGTAATCATGAGATAGAGATTACAATTACAATGGAATAAAGAGGGTCTCAAACATTTCTCCTAGTTCTTGAACCATGTTGCGCACATATGAATACTAGCTAGTGGATCCACGTATATTCTATTTTCATTTTCTGATACTAGCTTGGCAAGTAGTCTACCTTCTTTTGTTTTAGGGTTTCATGACACCGGATTTCACATTAGTTCATGTGGTCTATGTCGGTTAAGGCAAGTGTTCTCAAAAGTAAAATTAAGTAATAAAGTGAACTCTAACTAGGAGGACTTAAGGGGTTTGACTTAGTCTAAGTAGGGGTATGGGACTCTACCTATATATTGCATTAGTTGGCCTTGAAGGAAGTCCTAGGAGCATGTTCTTTTGTTCTTTTGATCTTGTAAGGTAAATGATATGCATATGTTGACTTTACATGTTGATGATTCTATGTGACGTTGGTTGCACTTATGAACATGTTGTTGGGCCACATTCCTAAATATGATGATGAGTAATTATGATGCTATGATGTATGAAGTTAAACATTATTTATAATTCTATAGTTGGTTTAATTGGTTGAGTGAGGTTATAGGACTTCATTAGGCCATTGCACTAGTAAGCTTGGTAAAGGGTTATGAGTAAGGGTTTTTCTAGTGTTGTAATGTTATAAACTCTTCTTTATGCTTTGTTGTTATAACATGATGTTGGAGTTGCTTTGACTATGGTTATAATATGCTATACCCATGTTGACTTGACTTTACTTGATGATGTTGGTCTTGTGTTGAATATGCTATTGTGTTAACGAATATATTATTATTGTCTTATATGTCTTCTTGGTTGTGCATAAGGCTTTTCAAAGTAACTTGACATGGTTTTGAAAAAATGTCCTATTTAGCATGATTTCTAAGTTATGTGTGCATATGTCTCCATACTTAGTACAAGTGGTGTACTAACCCATATTCTTTCCCTTTTTCCCAAATAATGTAGGTTCGGCCCATTGAATTATTAAGGCTACTTTGAAGAAGTCTTGGATATCTTTCTCCAAGTGTGGTTATGTCCTCAAGATCTGAGGATGATGCCTTTTCCTTTTCTACCTATGTGACTTTCTATAATCTAAAGACATTCGTTTTACTCTTATTGTTCAAGACATTGTTGTAATCCCTAAGTGGCAATCATACATTTTTGTAAGGGCTATGCCCGAATGGTATAATTAATTAGATGGTTTTATATGAGACATTTCTATTAGACAATATCTTGTATATTGTATATGTGGAATAAAAGTAGAAGACTATGTAAGCTTCCTATGCGAGGAGTCTGAGTAAACTCCCTATGAATATATCATATGGAAGCGAGAGTTCTATGCAAACCTCATGATGTAGGTGTAGATGAAAATTAATTTTTCGCACTTTTTAACCTAGGAAATGTAATGACGAATGCTAAGAGTCTAGTCTTAGTCCTCTTCGAGGACAATGACACCGGTTACGTCTAGGGGTTGCTCCCCGAATGTGACAAACTTGGTATTATAGCATGGATTGAATATCTTTAGGATCGATGTCCCATTAAACCACGTCTATGTAGATTCGTATTCATAATTGTGAACTGCGCCACACTTATCAATGAGAAACTATGTGATGAATAGGAAATTCTCATCTTCTTGTACTCCTATGTCTTGCCTCTAGAGTCTTATTTTATGTGTTCTTTAACACAAACCTCTTATTGTGGTTATACGTATGACTACTAGAAGGGCATCCGCAAGAAGGGCCAAAGAAGGGATTGCAAATGCGGGAGCTCATGACCACCAAGCTCCTCCGCAAGACAACCAAGTACCTCCACTTGAGCAAGTTCCTATGGGTGGTCAAGTTTAGGTTGTTCCTCCACCTATAAAGGATGGAAAAATAAGGTCGACCTTCATAAAGTTTACCCAATTCATGACCTATCAAGATAATACCGTCACTTATCAAGTCCAAGCTATGACGACCCAAGTTAATCGGGAGGTTAAACCCATATGCCTCCACATGCTAGCACTATGGCTTCATGTTTGAGAGACTTTACTAGAATGAACCCACCTATGTTCTTCGGGTCAAAAGAGGATGAAGACTCTCAAGACTTTGTTGATGAGGTTTATAAGATCCTATTTTCTATGGGTGTGACTCCGAATGAGAAGGCCGAGTTGGCAGCCTATCAACTCAAAGATTTGGCCCAGACTTGGTACATATAATGGAGGGATAATACGGTGCTAAGAGGTTGTCCGATGACTTGGTAGATCTTCAAAATATCCTTCCTTTATAGATTCTTTCCTAGAGAGTTGAGGGAAACTAATATGGAAGAATTCATCAACCTTCGTCAAGGAGGTATGAGTGTACTTGACTACTCCGTGAAGTTTGCTAAATTGTCCAAGTATTCTCCATCCTTGGTGGCTATTCACAGGGATGAGATAAGTCATCTTCATACGAAAGTGTACAATGACTTTGTGGAAGAATTTTGTTCGTCTATGCTTCATAATAATATGAATATCTCTAATCTAATGGTTCATTCTCAACAAGTGGAAGAAAGTAGACTAAGGAGGAAGAATAGAGAGGCCAAAAGGGACAAGTCTTATGAAGGTGGTTCTTCAAAGGGAAGGTTGGAAATCCAAAACAAGCCTAGATTCAAGAAGAGGTTCTCCATTCAAGTTCCTTCCAAATTTCCCAAGGCTCCAGATGCCAGGGTGTCTAACCCTACGTCTAAAAAAGGAAGAGGTACTATGTAAGACCCCCAAAATGAGTTAGGGTGTCTAGATCCTAACATACTCGTCTTAATGTTCTAAGGTCCTAAAATTAATTATAATATGGTTTATAGACAATGTATAAAGTTTGAGGTGATTTGGAAGTCAAACGTCAAGGGTCGACCGAAACGTTCGACGACTAAGTCACCTAAATGCCTTGTATGTGGTTCTATGTGATTATGTGTGATTAATGATATATGAAGTCTCAAAAAGGTTTATCATGATGTCAAATTGTAGTATACGAAGTTTCGTGAAGTTTGGAGGTCAAACGACCAAGAACGTCCAAGGCGTTCGAAAGATAGCCCTTAAGACGTTCAACGTGTGTCTTGATGGGGCTTGGCCTGTTTGGACAAGTTACAAGTGGTTGTTTAGGGAGAAAATTTTGTGGAATGTCTACAACTTGTTAAGGGTTGTATTTATGTTGGAAACGTCCGGGTATTGAATCATGATTAATTGAAGTTAATACAGTGGTTTTATCATTATTTTTACTCCAATTGCATGATGAACCCATGCTCCTTCACCAAAACGTTTTAGCCTTGCATGGGCTTTGTGATCTTTAATTGCTATCGATTGAATTATGATTCTATTATGTTGAAGTGATTGTATATCCTTCTATTTACATGAATTTATTTTGAATTGATGTTGAAGGATCCATGAGGATCAATGTATGAAGATTTGAACATGTTTAGCCTAATTTCCATGGTTCACTGTAACATTGGCTTCTAAATGAATTAATGTGGATTTCGATCAGGTTAAGTTAGTTGTAACTACTGTTTTAGGTTAATATCATGTTGAAATTATGAATTTGAATCTTTTATGATTGAATTAAAGATGGATTATGGGAATTGAACTAGGTCTTCTAGTCTATGGGACAGTAATGTGTAATCTCGACGTTGGGATAGTTGTTATATGAATTGATCATGGTCAATTGTCCGTAGCTACTGCCTATGATTTAATGTGGTTATGAATCATAGATAATAGAATAAATGTGGATCAATGCAAGTGAATTGGATTAAAGATCTATGCTCTTCTACTCTCTAGTATCTACGTGATGTATTGTATTAGATTGTATTGTGACCTTGTAGCGAATTGTACATGGTTTCTTTTATGCTTATTGTAATATAGCTACTGCCTTATACTTGAAATATTGATGAAAGAGTAGTAAATGTCAATGATTACCAAAGACTAAAGAATTGGTCAGAATTGGTCTACTCTTCTACTTCTCTATTCTTCTATAATAATGTTGATGAAGACTTGTATGGCATTGTGTGGTATTTTCCACTTATGGTGGCGGTGTTTACCTTATGGAATTATATATGTGTTAACATGGCCTTGAAGGCAAATTTGATGAATATATGAAGGAGTAGTTATGATAATCACTTTGTGTGTAGCTTGTGCCTAGTCTTCTATTTAAGTTGTGAATCTAGGTTATGTTACCATTGTTATGAGAAAATGAAGGGCTGTGTAATATCATGTGTAGGTTATTCCATGTCTTAGGTTATAATGGTTGATGATCCCTACCCATGTACCCCTATGTTAATGTGTGATTAGTTAATGTTAGGAGTCTTAAAGTATTCTATGAAGTTCACTTGCCTCCTATTCTATTGTGAGTTATGTGGTCTATGCTTGAAAGGTGTAATGTGGTCTAAGAGGGTGGCAGCCTCAATATGTTGTTTATAGTCATTATGTGATCATGTTGACCAATGTACACATACTCACACTTCATGCATGCTTACAATGTAGTAAATGTTCATAGTGTCTAAATGAATGGTTGTTCTCATATTCACTAGTGTCAACTACTATGCATGTAAAGTATATGTATGTGAAGTATGTTATGTATTTTCCTTACTAGGATGACTTGATAGGTGTAGTAGTATGGGCAAGGGTATGGGACCTTGTCTATGCATTGCACATGTGTACTTTGATAGGATAGTTCCTAGGTTTGGTTTATATATGCATGAATATGAATGTATGGTCATGTGTGGTCCTAATGTGTTATGTGAAGGGGTTACTCATGTATATGTATACACACACACATGAAAGATGATCTAGTTTATAGAGGGGCCTTGAAAGGTGAGGCAAGGAATACTCTAAAACTAAATAGAATCTTGAATATGCTATAAGCATATAAGGAATTATATTCTAAGTCTATGTTTTATAAATAAATGTAATAAGGGCTTTTTCAATAAAGGGAACTTAGCTTAGCACCTAGTGAACCTGACAATGGGAGGTGATGACTTGTCCATAAAAGGAAAGGTTCACTCTAAAGTTGCCCGTGTGATGTTAACCTCCCTTGCTTTTGGGATGTGTCATCCGAGGGATTCCCATGAGAAGAGGTCCAATTACCACATGGTATGAAAAGGGACACCTATCTCTTAGTTCTTGTACTATGTTGCCACCATAGGATACTAGCTAGTGGATCCACCTAGAAAGCTATGTTCATATTGGGTTCTACCATGGCCGGTAGACTTCCTTCCATCGGTGTAAGATTTTGATGACACTGGATTCCATGTTTAGCATCACATGGTCTTTGTCGGTTAAGGCTATGGTTTCCATAAAGTAAAATGGACAATGGAAATAATGGAATAGGATCCTAACTAGGATGACTTAAGGAAGGCTACTTAGTATAGGTGGAAGTAATGAAGCCATCTAGACATTGCACAAGTGACTCCTTAGGATGTCTTAGGAAGGTAACCTAATGTATATGATTATGTTTATGTCCATATGCATGACTTAGTAGTATTTGTCTACTTGTTATGAAGATGTGCATGGTATGAATCTTGATGATGTCTCTTATCCTTATGTGCACTATGTTTGTCTAAATGACTATATGATGAAGGTCTTGTATTGACATGAATGAAGTTGGATTTACTTGTGATGTTGATGTATGAAGTGGTAAGGCTTGTTGTCTCATGAAGGGTCTACTATGTATATGTATGGTTATGGGGCTTCACATGTACATTGCACTAGTAGGCTAAGATTGGGATATAAACAAGGTTTAATAATGAAGTATACGCAAAGAAGTAATATATGTGTGACTTGATGTAGTTACTGTAATGTCCTTGTAGTTTGTCTTAAATGTGTATATGTTGTATTATGCTTCTATGATGGTATGTGTTGCCTTGTATAGACTGTATGTATGTTTTCATTGTGGGCTTAGTGTGATGCATTGCATCTAGTATCACTAGAGGTTACTTGGAAGGTTGATTAGTTAAAGGGAAAAAGGGTTCACTGTTAATATAAAGGTAGCTTATTGTAAAGTGGCTTAAAAAGGTAATAAATCCTATATGTGATCGTATGTAATGTTTGGTCTTTGAATATATTTATATGATGTATGTGAATGATATAAATGCTATTGGTTAAAGGTTTTATGAAGATTTACTCAAAAAGCATGAAGTATGATTTCAAAGAAAATGTCCCTTTCAAATGCATGTTTTTGCATGGTTGCCATACTTAGTACATTCTTGTGCTAATCCCATTCTTCTCTAATTTTTACACAAAGTGTAGGTTATGGATGCTTAAAGGATATCTTGAATTGTGAAGAGCTTGCTAGATGATTCCCAAGCTCAATGAAAGGAATCCTTAAAGTTCAAGGATCTCCTACTTATGTCTTTAATGTAAAGTCTTTAAATATTGTATAGTTATGTAATGTGTCTTATGGGTCGTGTCCCTAATGTACTCTAAAGTTATTGAGTCTAAGATGGCAAAGAGACTTAAGGTCTATAAATGTATTATGGCTTATGTTTTATATATATATGAGATGAAGTTTCTCGCATATGATGTGCTATGAAAAGTTTTAAATTTTCCGCTAAATTTACTATGTCAATGCGATGCATGATAACTATGGGCTTGTATAAGACCTCCGAGAGGTCAAGTACGCCATGTTACTTCTTGGGGGTGCTCTCCCAATGTGATAAACTTGGTATCAGAGCATGAGGTTTATAAAGTGGTCTTAGGTTCTAAAAGTCTCATATTAGCACGTCTAGTAGAGTCTCGTAGCATTGGTGGTGAGTCGCGACACATCAAATGGTACGAGAGGCTATAGGACGATAGAGTTACCCTTCTTCATCATTCTCATATCGTGCCATAGAACTTAACTCTATAAGATCTCTCTCTTATGTTTTCTTTTCCTGTGGTCTTTTAGATGTGATTGCTTGGATGAGATTGTATTTATATGCTTGAGGGAGAAAAGGTGAGTTTAAATGCTTATCTTGGTTTTATGGTTGAATGAGTATGTGTGAAGGTGAATTTTTGAAATGTTTTGATGATGTGATGCCAATTATGGCTATATGTGAAAATTATGTGAATAAGCATGTTATATTGAGAAATGTATGTTATGATATAGTTAAAGCATGTTAGAAGTTATTATGGGTGACATGAGTTTCTTTTGAAATGGTGTGTTACTATATGGTTTTACATGTTGGTGCCTTATATTATGATTTAAGCTTTAAATGCTTAGTGACTACCTATGGAAGCATGCTACCCTAAGAATGTGTGCTTAAAAAGTGTTCAATGTTTCCCTTGGCATAGAGGTGGTCCTTGATAAGTTGCCTAGTATGGATTGGAGTGCTTTGTATAGACTTGATCCTAGGTGTGATGATAGTATGCTTGTCTTGGTAAAGTTTTGTATCTAATATTGTCATGCTTTTCCAATCAATTGCCTAAGTGTTGCATTTTTGGAATGTTGAAGCATGTTCACTGTAAATGCTAGGCAGCTTACTGTAATATTTTTGGGAAAGCAACTAATTGTTCTTTGATTGGAAGTTGTTAAAATGTGTATAGAATTGATGAATATGAGCATGATAATGAATGTAAAAAGGGGATTTGCTATTTGGAATGAAGAATGAGAGTCTTATTCCATGATGAGTCGTAGATTTGTTTCTAACTTCTTATTGTGTTGTGAGTCTCCTTGTTGTTTTCCCCTAATTAGATATGACCTTGGTGTCTATTGTATTGTATGAACACCTTATGTGGTTGAATGGTATGATCTAACTTAATGATTGGGGATAAATTGCCTAGGAGATAAAGTTTAGAATACCTTGGTGTTCATATGTTAATTTACTGTAAACCCTTCTAAAGTTATAATCACTTTTTTTGTGATGAAAATGAAGGTTGTTTAATTAAGATCCTCTTAATTCGGGTTTACCCTAAGTGGGGGATGGTGATGGAATAGTAAGGTTGTAGGTATTTTCTACCATTGACTTTCTATTTTTGCTTGAACTTGAATCTAATGAATTCTTAGTAAGCTTGTTCATGAATAGAGTTTTGCATAAAGTATGAATATGTGCTTATGATGATACTATGAGAAGTTTATTCCTACTTTTCTATCATAGTTGTGCATTTGACTTCATGAGGTAAGATAACAAACATGGCAATAGTCACATGTGAGGTGTAATGTTTAGCCTTAAAATGAAGAGTTGAATCTCTAACATGAAAAGTGTAGAGTCTCTTGAAATTTATGTGACTTGTATGATTTGGGAAGCATTAATGTAGGCTCATTATTGAAATGAGGAAGCACGTTATAGCTAATTATTCATGTGTGTGCCAGTAACTTGCATTGTCTTTCCCATATGATGCTTACTGTGAAGGTGAGTACTATGCATGAATTTGATTTTTTGTAAAATGGCTTCCTATTTGTTGTGTGGTATTTGGTGAGACTTGCCGTTTAGACTTCACTAGGAAGAATACATTCTCATGTCTTGGTTTGAAAAGTTGATAATTCTCATTTTAAGAAGAATTGACCTGGTACCTTGTGAAGGTATGGACTCATGATACATGTAAGTGTATTGTGGAGAATTACATTACTCCATGGACACCACTAAGCATGATATGGTTGAGTATGACTCTCATAGCACTAGGTCTAATAAATAAAGATCTTTGTTGATTCAATTAACTCAAGTCTATGTGCATTGAAGTATGAGTACCTAATTGCTTCTTGAGTGTTGTTTAAATCTTCCTAAGTGTGACTTAAAGAATACTTGCAAGATGAGCTCTTAATGAATTGAGGTGTAATGACCATGTTATGATTAGGAGAAGGATATTCCTCCTATGAACATGATAAGAGTCTTTGTGTTTGATGCATTAAAGAGTGAGTGAGTAATGGTTTTGCTTGCTTGTGTGCATTGAGTGCTAAAATGATTTGATGATGTTATAAATGTTATGAACTTTTCTATGATGCACTTAAGTCCTTATTGTGATTAAAGTGTTTTACGTGTCATTCGAGGACGAATGTTCCCAAGTGGGGGATATTGTAAGACCCCCAAAATGAGTTAGGGTGTCTAAAGCCTAACATGCTCATATTAATATTCTAAGGTCCTAAAATGACTTATAATATGGTTTATAGGCAGTGTATAAAGTTTGAGGTGATTTGGAAGTCAAACGTCAAGAGTCGACCGAAACGTTCGACGACTAAGTCACCTAAATGTCTCGTATGTTGTTCTATGTGATTATGTGTGATGCATGAGCTTATGAAGTCCTAAAATGGTTGATAAGGATGTGAAATGGTAGTATATGAAGTTTCATGAAGTTTGTAGGTCAAACGACTAAGAACGTCCAAGGCGTTCGAAAGATAGCCCTTAAGACGTTCAACGTGTGTCTTGATGGGGCTTGGCCTGTTTGGACAAGTTACAAGTGGTTGTTTTGGGAGAAACTTTTGTGAAATGTCTACAACTTGTTAAGGGTTGTATATACGTTGGAAACTTCTGAGTATGACCTCTAAAGTGCCCCGCAAAAGGTCCCACAAGAAGGACCCAAGGCTGGTCGAGACACTGCCTGGGCAGTGTCAATTGACAGACCAAACGACGGCCAGTTGTTCAACAAACGGCCCGTTGGTCAAGTCTCGTTGATTGGAACTTACCTTGGAAAGGTCTCAATCCAAATATTAGCTAAGTACCAATCGATGGAAGCCTAGGCACGGCCCGTTGGCTAACCTACGGCCAGTAAGTGCCTCCGTCGATGGTGGTCTGTCAACTACTGCCTGCGACTGTTTTAGTCAAGGGGTGAATGGGAAATTCACCCCACGGCCTAACATGACCCTAAATGATTTATTAACCTGATTTTGGGTGTATATAAGTCATTCAAAACGTGATCAACCCATTCCCAAATCCCTTCACACGTAAGAAACCTTCCCTCCAAAAATGTTCTCTATAAAACCACCATTGTTGGTGAAGCTCAAGAACAGATTGGAGCTTCGATTTCTATGGATGAATCATCAAGTTTTAAAGGTTTTCATCTAATTAAAGGTATGGTGATCTTCATCTCTAGTTATCTTTTCATCTAGAGAGCCGTTCTCAAAGATTTCAAAGAAGAAAAATATGATCAAACAATGTCTTCTTCAATCTGCCATGGGTTCTTTCTAAAAAGGTTTTGAACAATTGAATCATAATTAATTGAAGTTAATACAGTGGTTTTAACGTGATTTTTACTCCAATTGCATGATGAACCCATGCTCCTTCACCAAAACGTTTTAGCCTTGCATGGGCTTTGTGATCTTGAATTGATATCGATTGAATTATGATTCTATTACGTTAAAGTTATTGTATAAACTTCTATTTACATGAATTTATGTTTAATTGATGTTGAAGGATCCATGAGGATCAATGTATGAAGATTTGAACATGTTTAGCCTAGTTTCCATGGTTCACTGTAACATTGGCTTCTAAATGAATTAATGTAGATTTCGATCAAGTTAAGTTGGTTGTAACTACTGTTTTAGGTTAATATCATGTTGGAATTATGAATTTGAATCTTTTAAGATTTAAGTAAAGATGGCTTATGGGAATTGAACTAGGTTCATCTAGTCTATGGGACAGTAATGTGTAATCTCGACGTTGGGATAGTTGTTATATGAATTGATCATGGTTAATTGTTCTTAGCTACAGCCTATAATTTAATGTGGTTATGAATTATAGATAATAGAATAAATGTGGATCAATGCAAGTGAATTGGATAAAAGATCTATGCTCTTCTACTCTCTAGTATCTACGTGAAGTATTGTATTAGATTGTAATGTCATCTTGTTGCGAATTGTACATGGTTTCTTTTATGATTATTGTAATTTAGCTACTGACTTATACTTGAAATATTTATGAAATAGTAGTAAAGGTCAATGATGACCAAAGACTAAAGAATTGGTAAGAATTGCTCTACTCTTCTACTTCTCTATTCTTCTATAATAATGTTGGTGAAGACTTGTATGACATTGTGTGGTATGGTCCACTTATGGTGGCGGTGTTTACCTTATGTCATTATATATGTGTTAACCATGGCCTTGAAGGCAAATTTGATGAATATATGAAGGAGTAGTTATGATAATCACTTTTTGTGTAGCTTGTGCCTAGTCTTCTATTTGACTAACGAATCTAGGTTATGTTACCATTGTTATGAGGAAATTAAGGGTTGTGTAATATCATGTGTAGGTGCTGCCATGTCTTAGGTGATAATGGTTGATGATCCCTACCCATGTACCCCTATGTGAATGTGTGATTAGTTAATGTTAGGAGTCTTAAAGTATTCTATGAAGTTCACTTGCCTCTTATGCTATTGCTAGTTATGTGGTCTATGCTTGAAAGGGATAATGTGTTCTAAGAGGGTGGCTGCCTCAATATGTTGTTGATAGCCATTATGTGATCATGTTGACCAATGTACACACACTCACACTTCATGCATGCTTACAATGTAGTAAATGTTCATAGTGTCTAAATGAAAGGTTGTTATCATATTCACTAGTGTCTAGTACTATGCATGTAAAGTATATGTATGTGAAGTATGTTATGTATTTTCCTTACTAGGATGACTTGATAGGTGTACTAGTATGGGCAAGGGTATGGGACCTTGTCTATGCATTGCACATGTGTACTTTGATAGGATAGATCCTAGGTTTGGTTTATATATGCATGAATATGAATGTATGGTCATGTGTGGTCCTAATGTGTTATGTGAAGGGGTTGCTCACGTATATGTATACACACACACATGAAAGATGATCTAGTTGATAGAGGGGCATTGAAAGGTGAGGCCAAGAATACTCTAAAACTAAATAGATGCTTGAATATGCTATAAGCATATGAGGAATTATATTCTAAGTCTATGTTTTATAAATAAATTTAATAAGGTCTTTTTCAATAAAGGGAACTTAGCTTAGCACCGAGTGAACTTGACAATGGGAGGTGATGACTTGTCAATAAAAGGAAAGGTTAACTCTAAAGTTGCCCGTGTGATGTTAATCTCCCTTGCTTTTGGGATATGTCATCCGAGGGATTCCCATGAGAAGAGGCCCAATTACAACATGGTATGAAAAGGGACACCTATGTCTTAGTTCTTGAACTATGTTACCACCATAGGATACTAGCTAGTGGATCCACCTAGAAAGCTGTGTTCATAGTGGGTTCTACCTTGGCCGGTAGACCACCTTCCATCGGTGTAAGGTTTTGATGACACTGGATTCCATGTTTAGCATCACATGGTCTATGTCGGTTAAGGCTATGGTTTTCCTAAAGTAAAATGGACAATGGAAATAATGTTATAGGATCCTAACTAGGATGACTTAAGGAAGGCTACTTAGTATAGGTGGAAGTAATGAACCCATCCAGACATTGCACAAGTGACTCCTTAGGAAGTCTTAGGAAGGTGACCTAATGTATATGATTTATGTTTATGTCCATATGCATGATTTAGTAGTATTTGTCTACTTTTTATGAATATGTTCATGGTATGAATCTAGATGATGTGCTCTTATCCTTATGTGCACTATGTTGGTCTAAATGACTATATGATGAAAGTCTTGTATTGACATGAATGAAGTTGTCTTTACTTGTCATGTTGATGTATGAAGTGGTAAGGCTTGCGGTTTCATGAAGGGTCTACTAAGTATATGTATGGTTATGGGGCTTCACATGTACATTGCACTAATAGGCTAAGATTGGGATCATGAACAAAGTTTAATAATGAAGTATATGCAAAGAACACTACACCATTTTAGGCCTACGACCACACCAGTAAAGTGTAGCCTAAAGTACCAAAAAGTGTGGCCATTGACAAAAGGCTACACTTTTGGACTTTAAGCAACGCTTTCTAAGGGGTGGCCAAAAGAAGCGTAACCTTTGACATTAGGCAACACTTTTTAAATGTTGCCATCACAGCTACACTTATAAAGCGTGGCCAAAGAGGTATAAGGGAACGCTTTGGAGTGATTCATTAGCAACACCTTTTTTTAATTATATTACACTTAAAAGTGTTGCCTTTGCTTTGTTAATGGCCACACTTAAAAAGTGTTGCCTTTTATATCGCATCTAAAACAACACTTATAAAGTGTAACTTTTCTTGGATGTCCTACGACAACACTTTTGAAGTGTGGCTATCTTGTGTAGAATTTTGTAGCCCCAATTTTTATTTTTAAAAATAATAATTTTTATTTGCATATATTCAATAATAACATATTTAAATATATAAGTTACCTAATGAAAAAAATTAACTAATAATGAAATCGAAGCTATATAATTCAAATAATCTTCAAGAAACATGACTTGTACAAAAACTCTTCATCGTTCATAACAATAGTACATAACCAAATAAATTACACAAAAACCACTCTTCATCGTTCTGTACAATCAATTAATTCCACAAATCCAAATGCATTCAAACATATAAGATATGTTTGTGCAAAAACTCTTCATCGTTCACTACAATAGATCGAGTTTACTTCTGGACACAATTCAAATTTATCTACCGAAATTTTCCTGCACATTCAATATAAAATTATAAGTTGGTGACAAAAAACATGTATTTAATATGCCTAAGTTCCCAGTAAGCCAAACAAATTCATAACAATAAAGCCTCAGGAAGTGCATAATTCGAGCATAATTCGCTGTAAGACAACAATATATATATATATATATATATATATATATATATATATATATATATATATATATATATATATATATATATATATATATATATATATATATATATATATATATATATGGGGAGAGAGGAAGTAACTTCATTCTTGAAATGGCACAATTCTAACATTTCTAGATGTGTTAATGTTGTGTTGCATATTATTGAGAAAAACTAATAAACACTAGATGATTTTACAGGTTGAATTCCTTTGATATTTTAATGCTTTGGACATTTTATCATAATATATCAATTACCATAATATAATATATACACAAATATCATAATATATCAATTACCATAATATAATATATACACAAATATCATAATATATCAATTACCATACAATTATGCAGACCTATCTAGTAAACATAATATCAGTCCAAGCCAAAGTAAAATATACTATATAACCTGCAAACACAAGGTTCTAAAACAATACAATGGCTTGCACAACGATTCTGTTTCGCTTTCAAAAACTATTGTTTTTTAGAGTGAAATTTCTATCATTCGACTATGAAGATCCTACAGCTATTCGGTTTAATTTCCAAGTTCTAAAATTAGGAACACAAACTTGTAACACAGTGTAAAGTAGGCAAGTTGTATAAGATTTTATCACTAAATTTAAAATCAAATCTGGATCAGGCAAGTTGTATAAGATTTTACTGAAGCATTTACCATAATTCTCATCTTATAAAATAAAAATAGAGGAACTGCGCTCATATTTCTTATGTTGTTTACTTCCAAAAAAATTTATATACTACTTGTTTTAAGATGTCAAAATTTAAAACAGAGCATATAGAGCTCATGTTATGCTATCATTAAACAAATCAGTAGCCAAGTAAGAGTATTAGTGGTAAGAGTAAGAAGTATACTTGCATCAACCACACTGCATTACTATTTGATTTTGACATTGCTTTGTACACAGCAGATCCGAGAGATGAAATATATGTTGGATCATCAGTTGGTGGAGAGTTCTCATTGAAGTAGTTTACTGTGATGATGGAGTACTAGTTATAGATATCAGTGATGTCTCTACATTCTGCAGTGAACATACAAAACATGAATGATAAAAGAGTCAGCTCAGATCAAATGATAGCAAATATCCAATCATAGGATGAAAAACATCAACTCTATTTTTATCAACGACAAGGCCAGAAAGTTGACCCTG
The DNA here is from genome assembly GCA_016801875.1 of Solanum sitiens. NCBI lineage: Eukaryota > Viridiplantae > Streptophyta > Magnoliopsida > Solanales > Solanaceae > Solanum > Solanum sitiens. The sequence continues at coordinate 739,000 of JABWTJ010000218.1, forward strand.
CATCAACTTGCCAAATAAACAATATAAACAATGATTCATGAACTATAACCAACAATATAGCTACATCACGTAATTGGGAATTAATAGCTTTATACAGTGTTTCAAATTATATTCAAATTGCGAAGCCATCTCCCTATACAGTGTTTCAAACTCTGTCTGCAAGACTCAGGCAAATTCATTAGACACATTCAACACTCATTGAAATAGTTACTCCTAGACAAACTACAAAACAAGGACATGTCCTCAATCACCTGAATTTACTAAGTGCAAGACATAGAACAAGTTGTGATGCTAAAAATGAACTTAAAGAGGTTCAATGAAAGTTAAAACAAGTTATTAAGGAATAGAAGAGGAATAAAAAAAGTTGAACGCACTATGTACATGATATATACTTACTGATTCAAATGCTTTGAAGTGGTAATTCAATGTATCTCGCCTACTGAACATGCATAGGACTCACTTCGATGTTCACGATCTTCGACACTTTCTTCCCGTTCTTAGAAATTTCAGTTGTAACTTGTGATTTGTTTAATTTCAACAATCACAAAGTAATCAACTCCTTCTAAATGACTCAAACACTAACGACAAATGAGAATCCGAGCAGAATCTTGAACTCGAACAAAGTTTAGAAAACTGATATGCGAAACGAATTAGAAAATGTAACTCTTTTATCGACAATTAACTCTTCTTGCCCTTAACAGTGAAAAAGAGGTTTATATAGGAAGGCGAAAATACGAGCTACGCTCTCAAAAATCAACTTGCTACAAACAAACATACATGAAAGACTATCGAAGAGCAAATAACTAATGGGTTGATGTTGACATCCAATCTACAAGGTAAAGAAAATCCTATAAGCCACCCAGTTGCAAAATTCTCAGCTAAGACAAACAGAGACCCCTGCATATCAGACCGAGTACATGAACAAACCATTCGCAATCATCAAAACTAAATAAATATTCACAAATGGCTTCACAGGGCTAACATCCAGACCAAAAGAAAGAGAATAAAGAGCAGCTCAGACCTTCATGAAGTCAACAAGACTTCTAATCATACGAAAAATAAGTAAAAAAATACACCCCCAAACAGAGAAAAACACCATTGATTCAGACTAAGAGCAGACCAAGATTTATTTCCAACTTTCAGCATTTTACACAACTTACAACCTCCAGACAAAGAACGACTCACACCTTAAGAAATAAGTGATACGAGCGGAAGTGGTATTACCTTTCTAAGCGCAGCGATTTCGGAACAAACACGAGCAGGGGAGGTAGTGACTTCACAACGAGACTCGGAATACAAGCGAACGAATTCAAAGCCGAAATCCCAAAAATCAACTGATGAAACTAAAATACAAGTCACACTCCCAAAAATTGTATAAAAACACAAGAATATCAAAACCCTAAAGTTAAAATTTAGACTTTCAAATTGAAATTTCTTACCTGATAAACCCAAATCCGACAAAATCTCTTTGAAATCGTGTTCTTCAGTGAGACATTTGAGAGAAAAGTGTGACGGAGAGACTAATTAGCTTCAGCTCATCATCATGTCAACAACCCAACAATATTCATTTCTTCTATACACAAAACGAAAAATCAAATACTTCAACTAACAAGAAGACTGTTTTAGAACTACCACTTCAACTAAAAGTTAAAAACTTCAGCTAAATATCAAAAAAGTTTTGGAAAAGAGAATCATTCTTACTCTTCAAGGAATCGTTCTTACTCTTCAAGGAATCGTTCAACTATTCAGCTCAGTTCTTCGACTCTTCAGCTTGTATCGGTAAAGAGAACCAGTTCTTCAGCTATCTTCACCACGAACCTTGAGTTCTTCAGCTTGTATCAGAATAATGGAACCGGCCAGTTCTTCAGGTGAAAAGAGAAACGTGAAAAGGAAAGCTCAAAGAGGAAAGTGAAGTCAAAATGTTTTATTAATGTTTAATGTTTTTTGCCAATATAAATGGGAGGGAGTGTTAAAAATATTGGGGGAATATAATATTTTAGTGAAAATTTTTAAGGCAACACTTATAAAGTGTTGTTGTTTCAATTATAAAAATAGGACATTTTAGAAGTGTGGCCATATATGTAAATAGGTGTTGCCAGTTATATCATATTTTAACAACACTTATAAAGTGTACTTATACCATTAAAGAATACACTTTAGAAGTGTTGCAAAAATTAGTTGTAGCTAAAAGTTAAAAATTTTGGCTACGCTTTAAAAGCGTTCCCAAAACTACTGTAGGCAACACTTTATAAGTGTAGTCCAGAATAAGTGTGGCCGTAGGCCTAAAATGGTGTAGTGGAAGTAATATATGTGTGACTTGATGTAGTTACTGTAATGTCCTTGTAGTTTGGCTTAAATGTGTATATGTTATATTATGCTTCTATGATGGTATGTGTTGCCTTGTATAGATTGTTTGTATGTTTTCATTGTGGCCTTAGTGTGATGCATTGCACCAAGTATCACTAGAGGTTACTTGGAAGGTTAATGAGTTAAAGGGAAAAAGGGTTCACTGTTAAGGTAAAGGCTTAGTGTAAAGTGACTTAAAAAGGTAATAAATCCTATATGTATTCTTATGTAATGTTTGGTCTTTGAATATGTTTATATGATGTATGTGAATGATATAAATCTTATTGGTTAAAGGTTTTATGAAGATTTACTCAAAAAGCATGAAGTATGATTTCAAAGAAAATGTCCCTATTAAATGCATGTTTTTGCATGGTTGCCATACTTAGTACATTCTTGTGCTAATCCCATTCTTCTCTATTTTTTACACAAAGTGTAGGTTATGGATGCTTAAAGGATGTCTTGAATGGTGAAGAGCTTGCTAGATTATTGCCAAGCTCAATGAAAGGAATCCTTAAAGTTCAAGGATCTCCTACTTATGTCTTTAATGTAAAGTCTTTAAATATTGTATAGTTATGTAATGTGTCCTATGGGCCATGTCCCTATTGTACTCTAAAGTTATTGAGTCTAATATGGCAAAGAGACATAAGGTCTATAAATGTATTATGCCTTATGTTTTATATATATATGAGATGAAGTTTCTAGCATATGATGTGCTATGAAAAGTTTTAAATTTTCCCCTAAATTTAGTATGTCAATGCGATGAATGATAACTATGGGCTTGTTTAAGACCTTCGAGAGGTCAAGTACGCCATGTTACTTCTGGGGGGTGCTCCCCGGATGTGACATACTAGTTCACCAAGTAAGAAGCCAACTTGTGGAAAGTCTGGCAAGAAACATATGGGTGAATTCCTAGTTGGGACGGACAATTGCTTTGGGTGTGGTAATAGTGTCTACAAGGTTAGAGATTGCCCTAATGTGAAGGGGCAAGATAAGGGGAGTGGGAAAGCTCAAGCAAGTGGTTCTATTGTTGATGCTCCAAGAAAGAATCGCTTTTATGCTCTTCTCTCTAGGGGTGAACAAGAGAGTTCTCCCATGTGGTGACCAGTATGATACAAGTCTTTTCTATTGATTTATGTGCTTTACTTGATCGGGGTTCGACATTATGTTTTGTTACTCCTTTGGTAGCTAAGAAGTTTGATATTTTGCCCGATATCCTAAATGAATCTTTTATAGTAACTACCCCGGTAGATGATTCGGTGGTTCCAAATAGGGTATATAGAAATTTTCCTATAATGTTGCCCAATAGAGTTACTCATGTTGAATTAGTAGAACTCGATATGGTTGATTTTGAAGTCATTTTGGGAATGGATTTGTTGCATGATTGTTTTGCTTCCATAGAATGTAGGACAAGAATTGTCAAGTTCAATTTTCCTAATTAACCCGTTTTAGAGTGGAAAGGGGGTAATTCTATTTCTAGAGGTCGTATCATTTCTTGTCTAAATTCTTGTAAGATGAGCTCTAAATGGTGTTTATACCATATTGTAAGAGTGAAAATTTTAGACTCTGAAATACTCCCATTGAGTTAGTCCCCGTACTGAGGGAATTTCCGGAGGCCTTTCCTCATGTCCTTCCTAGAATCCCTCCCGAACGGGAAGTTGATTTTTGTATGGACTTGTTCTCGGAAACAAACCCCATTTCAATTCCTCCTTATCGGATGACTTTGTCCGAATTGAAAGAGTTGATAGCCAAACTCAAAGACTATCTAGACAAAGGCTTCATATGACCCATTATTTCTCCATGGGGTTCTCCTGTATTGTTTGTGATGAAGAAGGATGGGTCGCTTAGAATGTGCATTGATTATCGCCAACTGAATAAAGTCACCATTAAGAACAAGTATCCTCTCCCTTGGATTGGCGACTTGTTTAATCAACTCAAAGGGGCAAGCTACTTTTCTTTGATTGACTTGAGATTGAGGTATCACCAACTTAGGGTGAGAGGTGAGGATATATCTAAATCGACATTACGAACTTGGTAGGGTAACTATGAGTTCCTAGTAATGTCCATTGATCTCACTAATGCCCCGACGACTTTTATAGACCTCATGAATAGGGTGTTTCAAAATTACCTAAATTAATTTGTCATTGTCTTCATTGACTACATCTTTGTATATTTGACAAATGAGGGTGAACACAAGGACCATTTGAGAGTGGTATTACAAGTCCTTAGGGAACACAAACTTTTTTCTAAGTATAGCAAGTGTGAGTTTTGGTTGAGATCGGTGGGTTTTCTTGGTCATACCATCTCTAGTGAGGGAGTAGAGGTTGATCCGAGAAAGACGGAAGAGGTTAAGAATTGGCCTAGACCGTTGACCCCAACTGACATTACGAATTTCTTGGGTTTAGCCGTGTACGATAGGAGGTTTATAGATGGTTTTGCGTCCATTGCTTCTTCTTTGACTATATTGACCCAAAAGAGTGTGAAAATTGTAGTAGTCGGAGGTATGTGAAAGAAGGTTCCAAATTTTGAAGGATAGGCTTACCTCCACTACAGTGTTAACTTTACCATAGGATACCAAGGGCTTCGCGGTATATTGTGATGCATCCCGAGAGGGCTTGGGGTGTGTTGTTATGCAACATGAGAAAGCACTAGCCTATGCCTGTAGACAACTTAAGGTGCATGAGAAGAGCTATCCAACTCATGATTTTGATTTAGCGGCTGTGGTGTTTTCCATGAAAATATGGAGGCATTATCTTTATGGGGTTCATGTTGATGTGTATACTGATCATAAGTATAATGCCCCAAAATGAACTAAGGTGAACTAGAGCCTCATGATTGTTTCTTGAGTCGACTTTAAGTTAATCAGAGTTAGTTTAGTGTCCTCAGGCAGTGTGCAAAGTTTCGTGAAGTTTGGAGGTCAAACGACCAAGAACGTCCAAGGTATTCGAAAGATATGCCTTGAGTCGACCTTGTACGTCTAGACGAGTTTCATCGAGTTTTATGTGTTCGTTTTGGATGAAATTCATGTGACAGGTGTTAAATTTATAGGTTATCATATTTGTGTTGGAAATGTCCGGTAACTTATCCCCAAGGAACATTGAAGGGTCCTTGAGGAAGGACCCAAAACCTGGTAAGCAGGCTGTCCCAGGCAGCCTTGGCGATGGAGCAGTTGACGGCCAGTCATGGCTGTGACGCCCCGTCACAAGGTTCCGTCATGGGTTACTTGTTCAATGGTGTATAGAGGAACCTTGGCAAGCCACTGAATCTTGCAACGGATGGTCAGGACGGGCCGTTGCACCCGTGACGCCCCGTCACAAGCAGGTCGTCGCAATCCTTGTCCCTGTGCGCAGATTTTTCTGCCAAGTTAGGGGTGAATTTGTAAATTCACCCCACGTCTAAATAAGAGTTTGGAAGGTTTGTTAAGGGATTTTTAGGTTATATTAAATGAGTTTTAAACCCTAGACCTAGACAAGACCCTCACTTCTAAATTCAACTCTCTCTCTCTCTCTAAAAAGAAAACCCTCTCAAGACTCCATTGGAAGCTAGAAGTCAAGGAAGGATAGGAGGGCTGGTTGGACTTGTCTCTTCATCAAAAACTCTTGTATTTGCCTTGCTTAGTGAGGTATGGTATCCATTCTTGAATATCTTTTCATTCAAGAAGCCAATTTCCAAAATGGTTTTCAAAAGGGTTTCTAAACTCAATCTTCTTCTAACTTTGATTTCTAGTATGGGTCTTCTTGTATTTAAGTTCTAATGGTTTAAATGTATTTATTTTGGTTTAAATTTATGATTTTGATGTTAAAAACTCCATTAAACTCTTGTTTATGCATACTTCAACTTTTGGCTCGAAAATGGGTTATGTGAGCATGATTTGAGTAGGGTATGAACTTGGGTCTTCTTGTAATTGTCATGTTGGTGTAGCTACTGCCCTAAGGGCTTTAATATGGTGAAATATTGATAAATTGCTTATGGGTGATAATGGTTTGATTTGTTGATGAGTTGCTCTCATTGTATATTTCTTATTATGAATTGCTATTTGAGTGGTATGGTCCACCTTATGGGTGGCGGTGCTAATTGATGAACTTGATGTTAATTAGTATGTTTTGAGTATGGGATCTTGAAGGTATAATATATGAAATGAAGATATATGGGAAGTGGGTCTTGTATTGTGTTTGATGTAGCTTGAATTGCATGTTTGACCTAGTTTATGTCTAAATGAAGTGTATGATTATGAGAAGCATGTAGAGTGTGTAACTTGATGAATTAAGGTTAAAGTATGCGTTGAACTTGATGATAATGAAGCGATGCTTATATGCAAGGTGTGCACATGTACACACACACACTCTTTTAAGATTTGTATTATGCCAAGTTGAGCAAAAAAGGGAATCTTGAGGTGGACACACTTCGTGAGTTGAGATGTAGTATCTAGTAGCAACCTCTCCATTCCTAGTGAGCTTTCTAAGATAGACTATTATGTTGCGAAATCCATGGGGAGTTATGCCTAGCACCGAGAGGATATGAAGGGGAGGTGGATTGCACTTCGTGAGTTGAGATGTTGTAATCCAAAGTACCTCTTGAGATGAGTACTCCTCGTTAGTAGTGAGTGAGTTACTTAGTAGCAATCTCCTTATCCCTTAACTATGTGCCCGCATAGGTGTAGCTATTGGAAAAGCCATGTAAACGCTAAGAAGCATGACCTTACACTAGGCAAGTAAGGATCCCTCATCCGATAGGGGTTAATATCGGGATTCCATGTCTAGCTCTCATGGTCTTTGTCGGTTAAGCTAACTCCCACAAAAGAATTGATTTGAAACTAATTATCTTGTATACTGTTGAATTTATGTATGTATGTCGTGAAGTACTCAATCCACATTAGTTACCGAGTAGGAGCATTGAGTGGGAGTAGTAGTATGGGATGCTATACTCACATTGCACTTGGTGTGACCTATACCTACTATGGGAGAAGAGTACCTTCATGAAATCCGTGTGAATGAGTACTATGGTGTAGTGTTATGGATGATTATTATGGAGTACTTGAGTAAATGAAATCCATTAGGAGTACTAAGTGGGAGTGGTAGTATGGATGCTTCTCCCACATTGCACTTGGTATGACCTATATTTCCATGAGTGTTTTGCATATTTTAGCCAAGGGCGTGGATTTGATTTCCAACAAAGTAAGCCTAAGATTTGGTAGTTTTAAGGGTCGCTTTGGTGTGCTTTGAAGGGAGGTGTAATGAAAATCCCTTCTTAGCTCACCTTAGGGAGTTTTAGGATAACCTTGGGTTAGGGCAACTTCAAAGGAAAAGAGTTCATATGACTTGGACCGTGCCATTCACTGTAAGGTCTCCATTGTAAAAATCCAATATATTCACTGTGATGCTTTATTCAATTTTCATTGTAAGTTTAGTAAGTTCATTGAAATGTTCCTTTTGATTACTCTAAGTTTTGGTAAAGTTGCCATAAAGTGTTGATTGTCGATTCTTATGTTGGTTTGTTTCTAGATTCATGAATATTGCTTTAATTGCATGAAAAGTTATTTTTACTAAAATGTCCCTTTTAGTATGTTTTTTGCATATGCCATACTTAGTACATTGTTGTACTAACCCCATACTTTTATATACCTTATGAGTATAGGTTGGAAGACTTTTTGGAGGATCGGAGTTGAAGCTTGGGAATTCTATCTATCAAGAATTGGGTATGTCCTCATCTATTCGAGGACATAGTATTACATTTCTTAGTTTCTTAATTAAGACTTAAAAATGTATTTACTTTTATTGTAAAGGGCCGTGTCCCTAAGATTCCAAGTTGTGTCTTTAAGTTGGCTTGTGATGATAAGATTTCCTAGTATTTATGAAAAACTTCTTTTATTATTATTATCATGAAAAGTTTTAATTTCGCACTACTTTTCATGCTTTATGTTATGAATGTTAGTAAGAGGGCTCGTACGATACCCCAAAGGGGTCAAGTATGCCCGGTCATGATTCGAAGGTTTTCCCTAACTTTTAGGGGGTGTTTTTGGGTCGTGACAATAAGAGTCTTCAATATGTGTTTACTCAAAAGGAGTTAAATCTCCAACAAAGAAAATGGTTGTAGTTATTGAAAGATTACGACATGAGTGTTCTCTACCACCCCAGCAAAGCCAATGTGGTTGCAGATACTCTAAATGGTATGAGTACGGGTATTGTGTCTCATGTGGAAGAAGCCAAGAAAGACCTAATGAAAGATGTTCATAGGTTGGCTCTTTTGGGTGTTAGATAGGAAGATTCCCCAAATGGTGGTTTTATGGTCCATCATAACTCCGAATTGGCTTTGGTGGTTGAGGTGAAGTCTAAGCAATACCTTGATCCATCATTGATGGAGTTGAAGGAATCAGTTCTTAGTAAGATTAATGAGGAATTCTCCTTTGGGGGATGGTAATTTGAGGTATCAAGAAAGGTTGTGTGAGTCGCGACACATCCATGGACAAGAGGCTATAGGATGCTAGAAGTTTCACTTTCTTCTCTATTCTAGTATCGTGCCTTAGAGTTGAGTATATAAGGTGTCTATTCTCAACCTCTTCTTTTTGTGTTTTTAGGACATGAATACGAGGAGATCGATCGCTAGAAGGGAAGAGGGAGGTGTACCAAATGAGAGAGTCCTTCCCCGTGTTGACCAAGTTCCTATTGTTGGTTTCGGGGAGAAAAATAAGGAGCTTCCTCTTCAAGAACCTCAACTGCCTCCGGAACCTCAAGGTCCTCAAGTGCCTCCTATGCCTCATGCTCCTTTTGTTGAGGGTGATATGACTAATGCGGAGTTGAGGGCTGCCCTAATGAACTTGACCCAACTCATGACGGCTCAAGCTCAAGTTGTCAACAATCACTTTGTGGGCCAAGCTAACCTAGGAGATAGGCCCCAACCAAATGCTAGTACTCCGGCTTCTAGGATTTGGGATTTCATGAGGATGAACCCTCCTACTTTTCATGACACTAAGGTGGATGAAGATCTACAAGGCTTCATAGATGTGGTTTTCAAGGTGGTAGATGCTATGGGTGTGACCCCTAGGGAGAAAGCGGAATTGGCCGCTTACCAACTTAAGGATGTTGCTCAAGTGTGGTATGAGCAATGGAGGGGTGAGAGACCCTTAGAAAGAGGACCGGTTGATTGGGAGGAATTCAAAGAGGCTTTCCTAGATAGATTCTTTCCTTTAGAGTGGAGGGAGAAGAAAATGGTAGTATTCATGAACCTCCGTCAAGGGGGAATGAGTATGCAAGAGTACTCTCTCAAATTCACCCAACTCTCTAAGTATGCCCCAACCATGGTAGCCAACCCTAGGGCTAGGATGAACAAGTTTGTGATGGGCGTGTCTAGCTTGGTGGAAAAAGAGTGTCGTACGGCTATGCTTCTTAATGACATGGATATCTCTAGGCTCATGGTTTATGCGCAACAAATTGAGGAGTCCAAAATAAGGGAGATAAGGCAAGAGGGTAAGAGACCTAGGTCGGATGATTCTAGTCATCAAAGGCCTAAGAAGAGGTTTTATCCCCAAGATTCTTCTATGGGAAACAAGGATAGGGCTCCAAATAAATCTTCTCAAGGTGGTGGTCATTCCTATGAAAGGGCTAGGTGCCCTACCTGTGGAAAGCAACATAGGGGTAAGTGTCTTGACGGAACGGATGGTTGTTTTGTATGTGGTAATAAAGGCCACACGATGAGGGACTGCCCAAACCTTAAATCAAGGGGGAGATATGTCAATCAAGCTTCCCTAGATCCTAATGCTCCCAAGAAGAACCTCCTATGGGATGGGGGCTAGAAAGGATAATTAATCCGGATTGATGGTTTTGGTAAGTCTCAACTCTTTGTTATTGTTGCTTTTGTGTTATGAGATGAGTTTATATGGTTTTATAGTTATGATCATGTCATCTTGATGAATTGCTTAAAGATGAATTTTCTTTTTTAAAATTTGGTAACTTGGCAGTGAACTTCACTGTAAAATTTTGGCATTTTGAAGAAAATTGTTTTGTCTTGAATTTTAGTTTCAATGTGTGTAATGGTATTGGTTATGAGCATGTTTAATGTTGGAGAAGGTAGTTCCTCCATAGAAGAAGTTTAAGGTTGAGTTTGACTTTGTGAAGTTTGGCAAAAGTTGTCTATGTTGATAAGTGTTGAAAGTGTGAAATGATGTTCCTTATTAATTGATGCTTTGATTGTTGATGTTTTGATCATGATCTAAGTGTATTATATGATGCTAAGTGAGTCCTTGTTGTTCCTAAAAAAAATTTAAGTGTCATTCGAGGGCTAATGTTATTCCAAGTGGGGGAGAATATAACGCCCCAAAATGAACTAAGGTGAACTAGAGCCTCATGATTGTTTCTTGAGTCGACTTTAAGTTAAATGGAGTTAGTTTAGTGTCCGTAGGCAGTGTTCAAAATTTCGTGAAGTTTGGAGGTCAAACGACCAAGAACGTCAAAGGCATTCGAAAGATATGCCTTGAGTCGACCTTGTACGTCTAGACGAGTTTTGTCGAGTTTTATGTGTTCATTTTGGATGAAATTCATGTGAGAGGTTATAAACTTATAGATCATCATATTTGTGTTTGAAACGTCCGGGAAATTATCCCCAAGGACCATCAAAGGGTCCTTGAGGAAGGACCCAAAACCTGGTAAGCAGGCTGTCCCAGGCAGCCTTGGCGACGGAGCAGTTGACGGCCAGTCATGGCTGTGACGCCCTGTCACAACGTTCCATCATGGAGGACTTGTTCAAGGGTGTAGAGGGGACCCTTGGCAAGCCACTGAAGCTTGCAACGGATGGTTAGGACGGGCCGTTGCACCCGTGACGCCCCGTCACAAGCAGGTCGTCGCAAGCCTTGTCCCTGTGCGCAGATTTTTCTGCCAAGTTAGGGGTGAATTTGTAAATTCACCCCACGTCTAAATAAGAGTTTGGACGGTTTGTTAAGGGATTTTTAGGTTATATTAAATGAGTTTTAAACCCTAGACCTAGACAAGACCCTCACTTCTAAATTCAACTATCTCTCTCTAAAAAGAAAACCCTCTCAAGACTCCATTGGAAGCTAGAAGTCAAGGAAGGATAGGAGGGCTGGTTGGACGTGTCTCTTCATAAAAAACTCTTGGATTTGGCTTGCTTAGTGAGGTATGCTATCCATTCTTGAATATATTTTCATTCAAGAAGCCAATTTCCAAAATGGTTTTCAAAAGGGTTTCTAAACTCAATGTTCTTCTAACTTTTGATTTCTAGTATGGGTCTTCTTGTATTTAAGTTCTAATGGTTTAAATGTATTTATTTTGGTTTAAATTGATGATTTTTATGTTAAAAACTCCATGAAACTCTTGCTTATGCATACTTCAACTTTTGGCTTGAAAATGGGTTATGTGAGCATGAATTGAGTAGGGTATGAACTTGGGTCTTCTTGTAATTGTCATGTTGGTATAGCTAGTGCCCTAAGGGCTTTAATATGGTGAAATATTTATAAATTGCTTATGGGTGATGATGGTTTGATTTGTTGATGAGTTGCTCTCATTGTATATTTCTTATTATAAATTGTTATTTGAGTGGTATGGTCCACCTTATGGGTGGCGGTGCTAATTGATGAACTTGATGTTAATTAGTATGTTTTGAGTATGGGATCTTGAAGATCTAATATATGAAATGAAGATATATGGGTAGTGGGTCTTGTACTTGAATTGCATGTTTGACCTAGTTTATGTCTAAATGAAGTGTATGATTATGAGAAGCATGTAGAGTGTGTAACTTGATGAATTAAGGTTAAAGTATGCGTAGAACTTGATGATAATGAAGCGATGCTTATATGCAAAGTGTGCACATGTACACACACACTCTTTTAAGATTTGTATTATGCCAGGTTGAGCAAAAAAGGGAATCTTGAGGTGGACACACTTCGTGAGTTGAGATGTAGTGTCTAGTAGCAACCTCTCCATTCCTAGTGAGCTTTCTAAGATAGATTATTATGTTGAGAAATCCATGGGGAGTTATGCCTAGCACCGAGATGATATGAAGGGGAGGTGGATTGCACTTCATGAGTTGAGATGTTGTAATCCAAAGTACCTCTTGAGATGAGCACTCCTCGTTAGTAGAGAGTGAGTTACTTAGTAGCAATCTCCTTATCCCTTAACTATGTGCCCGCATAGGTGTAGCTATTGGAAAAGCCATGTAAACTCTAAGAAGCATGACCTTACACTAGGCAAGTAAGGATCCCTCATCCGATAGGGATTAATATCGGGATTCCATGTCTAGCTCTCATGGTCTTTGTCGGTTAAGCTAACTCCCACAAAAGAATTGATTTGAAACTAATTATCTTGTATATTGTTGAATTTATGTATGTATGTCGTGAAGTGCTCAATCCACATTAGTTACCGAGTAGGAGCATTGAGTGAGAGTAGTAGTATGGGATGCTATTTTCACATTGCACTTGGTGTGACCTATACCTACTATGGGAGAAGAGTACCTTCACGAAATCCGTGTGAATGAGTACTATGGTGTAGTGTTATGGATGATTATTGTGGAGTACTTGAGTAAATGGAATCCATTAGGAGTACTAAGTGGGAGTGGTAGTATGGGATGCTACTCTCACATTGCACTTGGTATGACCTATATTTCCATGAGTGTTATGCATATGTTAGCCAAAGGCGTGGATTTGATTTCCAACGAAGTAAGCCTAAGATTTGGTAGTTTTAAGGGTCGTTTTGTTGTGCTTTGAAGGGAGGTGTAATGAAAATCCCTTCTTAGCTCACCTTAGGGAGTCTTAGGATAACCTTGGGTTAGGGCAACTTCAAAGGAAAAGAGTTCATATGACTTGGACCGTGCCATTCACTGTAAGGTCTCCATTGTAAGAATCCAATATATTCACTGTGATGCTTTATTCAATTTTCATTGTAAGTTTAGTTAGTTCATTGAAATGTTCCTTTTGATTACTCTAAGTTTTGGTAAAGTTGCCATAAAGTGTTGATTGTCGATTCTTATGTTGGTTTGTTTCTAGATTCATGAATTTTGCTTTAATTGCATGAAAAGTTATTTTTACTAAAATGTCCCTTTTAGTATGTTTTTTGCATATACCATACTTAGTACATTGTTGTACTAACCCCATACTTTTATATACCTTATGAGTATAGGTTGGAAGACTTTTTGGAGGATCGGAGTTTAAGCTTGGGAATTCTATCTATCAAGAATTGGGTATGTCCTCATATATTCGAGGACATAGTTTTACATTTCTTAGTTTCTTAATTAAGACTTAAAAATGTATTTACTTTTATTGTAAAGGGCCGTGTCCCTAAGATTCCAAGTTGTGTCTTTAAGTTGGCTTGTGACGATAAGATTTCCTAATATTTATGAAAAGACTCATTTTATTATTATTATCATGAAAAGTTTTAATTTCGCACTACTTTTTATGCTTTATGTTATGAATGTTAGTAAGAGGGCTCGTACGAGACCCCAAAGGGGTCAAGTACGCCCGGTCATGATTCGAAGGTTTTCCCTAACTTTTAGGGGGTGTTTTTGGGTCGTGACAATAAGAGTCTTCAATATGTGTTTACTCAAAAGGAGTTAAATCTCAAACAAAGAAAATGGTTGGAGTTGTTAAAAGATTACGACATGAGTGTTCTCTACCACCCCAGCAAAGCCAATGTGGTTGCGGATGCTCTAAATGGTATGAGTACGGGTATTGTGTCTCATGTGGAAGAAGCCAAGAAAGACCTAATGAAAGATGTTCATAGGTTGGCTCTTTTGGGTGTTAGATAGGAAGATTCCCCAAATGGTGGTTTTATGGTCCATCATAACTCCGAATCGGCTTTGGTGGTTGAGGTGAAGTCTAAGCAATACCTTGATCCATTATTGATGGAGTTGAAGGAATTGGTTCTTAGTAAGATTAATGAGGAATTCTCCTTTGGGGGATGGTAATTTGAGGTATCAAGAAAGGTTGTGTGAGCCCAAGGTTGATGACTTGAGAAATTGGATTCTTGAGGAAGCTCATGGTTCCTGTTATTCCATTCATCCGACCTCTACTAAGATGTATCATGACCTTAGAAAAGTGTTATGGTGGGATGGCTTAAAAAGGGACATAGCGGAATTTGTTGAAAAGTGTCCAAATCACCAACAAGTGAAAATCGAGAACCAAAAGATGGGTGGCTTACTCCAAGACATGCAAGTTCCCACTTGGAAGTGGGAATACATTAATATGTACTTTGTAGTTGGGTTTCCTCGGACTAGGAGGCTAAATGACTCTATATGGGTGGTAGTGGATAGATTGAAAAAATCCACTCACTTTATTCCCGTTAAGTCCACTTACTCGACCGAGGATTACGAAAGGATCTTCATAGATGACATTCTATGTCTTCATGGTATTCTGTTATCCATCATATCATATAGTGGCGCACAATTCACATCTAGATTTTGGAGTCCATTCCAAAAAGGGTTGGGTACAAGAGTAAAGTTAAGCACCGCTTTTCATCTCCAAATGGATGGTCAAGCAGAGTGTACTATTCAAAACCCTTAAGGACAAGCTTAGAGCTTGTGTTATCGATATGAAGGGAAGTTGGGATGAACATTTGCCTTTGGTTGAGTTCATTTATAACAATAATTACTATTCAACTATATCCATGGCTTGTTTTGAGGCTTTATATGGTAGGTGGTGTAGATCTCTGATTGGTTTGTTTGAAGTTGGTGAGTCTTCATTCCAAGGTCCCGAATTAGTATATAAAAATTTGGAGAAAGTTCATGTCATAAGGGATAGTTTGAAGGCAGCCTATAGTCGGCAAAAGTCTTATGCCAACAATAGGAGAAGGAACTTGAATTTGAAGAAGGTGATAAAGTTTATCTAAAAATTTCACCCATGAAAGGGGTGATGAGATTTGGCAAGAAAGGGAAGTTGATTCCTCGCTATTTGGGTCCCTATGAAATTTCGCAAAGGGTTGTCGAAGTTGCATACGAGTTGAGATTACCTAGTGATCTAGATTTGGTTCACCCAATGTTCCATTTTTCCATGCTTAAGAAGTTTAGTGGTGGTCCTGAGTCCATTCTTCCTATTGAGGGTCTAGGTGTGGATGAGAGCCTCTCCTATGAAGAGGTTCCGGTGGAAATCCTTGATCGTCAAGTGAAGAAGTTGAGGAACAAAGAGGTGGCCTCCGTAAAAGTTCTATGGAGAAACCACCTAGTTGAGGGAAAAACATGAGAGGTCGAGGCCGACATTAAGTCCCGTTATCCTCATCTCTTTGATAATTAAGATTAGTTGTTTCTAGTAATAATGAAAATAGGGATTAAATTTGATTTGACTTGTTTTGTGAAGATAATCATATTTATGGTAAAATGTTTTGCTAAAATGAATTTCAAGGGAAAAATGCTCTTTTGCTTGTTTTGCACTTATTTGTAAATATGGTATGTTGTTGCCTTCATATTATGATATTGAGCATGTTGATATGTTTTGAAAAGGATTTTTTCATAAGTGACTCTTTAATGATAGGTTGAGCTCATTTGTTATTGAGAAGGTAGTTCCTCATGTTGTGATTTTGAGCTCTTATGCGTAGAAAAAGATATTTCGGGTTGCAATGTGTAAATGCCATGATTGTGTGTTCAATTGAATTGTGAATCACTCCTTTGAGTTGTAAATTATGTTGATTAAGTATGTTGTTGGTTGGTCTACTAGTGTTGAGTCTATATTTTCCATTCAAAGATTTTAGTGTCATTTGGGGATGCATGTCCCTAAAGGGGGATAATGTAACACTCCGAAAGTCCAAGACCTAATTTAGAGCCTCAAATGAGTTTCTAAGACTTAAAACACCGTTATTAGACCTTAAATAATGTTTATAAGTCATTTAGAAAGTTTAAGAGTAAAGACGTCAAGAAATATCCATGACATCCGAAGACTTGTGAAGAAGGTGCTAGTGTACCTTAGCATATTTCATGAGGTTTTAGAAGTCGTAAATTGATGGAAATTGGTGTAAGGGTGTCAAAATAGTGTTAGAGCGTGTTTAGGATCAAAACGTCTGGGAACGACTCCCCAAGGACCACCTTAGGACTCCTTGGAGAGGACCCTTGTGTTTGACCAAAATCTGTAAAACTAGGCAATTGCTACCTACGATTGCAGGCGACAAGGCATAGGTGGGACGACGGGGCATCGATGCCTCATTCGTTGGGTGCTAAGTCACTTTTGTAAAGTGGCCAAAATAACATGTCTATGATCTTGCATACGTATGTGCAGGACAGTTAGGGGGAGAGGCGTCGACTGACCTATGGACCGTAGGTCAAGGTCTCATTGGTCAAGTCTGTAATTCGCTGGTGAGTTTCAAGTGAAGTCAATTAATTATTTAATTAATTAGGTGTTTAATTAGGGGTTAAGGGGTGTTTAATTAAGTTAGTTAAGTGACTGTATAAACTACCCTAAGCCTAAACCCAACTTAACACATTACTTTTCCCAAACCCATCTTACTTTTCCTTCTCTCTACTCTCCCCCCCCCCCCAAAGAAGAACTCCATAGAATACCAAGGGCTAAAGTCTATAGGGAATCAATAAGTCAACTTTTATCCATCCATCTTCAAGGAATATCAAGGTATGGGAACTCTTCACCTTTAGGATTCCTTTCCCCTAAGGGTTCTTTCAAAAGTTGATTTCCAAAAGTTAAATTTAACATGGGTCTCTTTCTAATCCGAGATTGATCTTTCAAATAGTGTTGTTCTTTATTCCTAATGATTATAATGGTTATATTATGATGTATTATTGTTCAATTATGGTAGTTCTTGATGTTTAAACTTGTATGTGGGTGAGGTGATGAATTGACCCCAATTCCCTAACCCTAGGTTATGAACTAGTGTTGAATTGATTAGTGTTGATGCAATTGACTTAGTTATTGTGTTAATTACTGTTGTATGAAGTTATTACACCTATTATTGGATGAAATGTGTTGGTTGATGGTAAGACCATGGATGATTTCTTTTGAAGGAGAACTGGTAAGACTTTGTTATTCTAAACCTTTACTTCAATTATGATGAAATTTGTTGGTTTCACTTATGAACATGTTGTTGGTCTATATTGCTAAATATGATGATGAGTACTTATTATGCTATGCTATATGAAGTTAGACATTATTTATGATTCTTTGGTTGGTTTTCTTGTTTGAGTGAGGTTATGGGACTTCATTTGGTCGTTGTACTAGTAAGTTTGGTAAGGGGTTATGAGTAAGGGTTTTGCTTGTGTTGTAATGTTATAAACTCTTGTGCATGCTTTGTTGTTATAACATGATGTTGGAGTTGCCTTTACTATGGTTCTAATATGCTATACCCATGTTGACTTGACTTTAATTGATGATGTTGGTCTTGTGTTTAATATGCTATTGTCTTAAAGGATATATGATTATTGTCTTATATGTGTTCTTCGTTGTGCATAAAGCTTTTCAAAGTAACTTGGCATGGTTTTGAACAAATGTCCCCTTTAGCATGATTTCTATGTTATGTACGCATATGTTTCTATACTTAGTACAAGTGGCTTACTAACCCATAATCTTTTCCTTTTTCCCAAACAATGTAGATTCAGGCCATTGAAGTGTTGAGGCTACTTTGAAGAATGCTTGGATATATTTCTACGAGTGTGGGTATGTCCTCAAGATTCGAGGATGACGCCTTTTTCCTATTCTACCTATTTGACTTGCTATAGTCTAAAGACATTCGTTTCACTCTTATTTTTCAAGATATTGTTGTAAGCCCTAAGTGGCAATCATACATTTGTGTACGTGCGAAGCCCAAATTGTTCTATTCCGACTAAGATGGTTTTATATGTGACATTTCTATTAGAGTATATGTCGTATATTGTATATGTGACATAATAGTAGAACCCTATATAAGCTTCCTATGCTAGGAGTTTAAGTAAACACTGTATGAATATATTATGTGTAAGCGAGAGGTCTATGTAATCCTCATGATGTAGATGTAGATGAAAAAGTTTTAATTTTCCACACTTTTAAAACTATGTAATGTAATGATGAATGCTAAGAGGCTAGTCTTATTCCTCTTCGAGGATGACGACGCCGGTTACGTCTAGGGGGTGCTCCCTGAATGTGACAGAATATAATGGTTGTGAGATGATGATAGATGTGCTATTATCAGGGGTTGAAGGTAATTTGTATGTACATCTTATGGTTATGGTATGATGTAATGTTTTCACATGATATTGGGTTTGTGATGAAAGAACTTTCTCATCATATAACCTTTGAGCAATGAACTTGTTATATGAAGGGTTAAACTACCAAGACCTATGTTATGATTTAATATTAAGGAAGACTTAAAGATACTTCAATAAGAAAATTTAGCTTAGCACCAAGTGAACTTGACAATGAGAGGTGTTCCTTCACAAAGTAAGGAAGGTTCACAAAATGTTCTCTCATAAGGTGGAAACTACAATGCTAATTAGCATAAAGAGTGTTTCTAGTAACAACCTCCTAGTTCCTTAACTATGTTCCCCCATAGGAAACCTAGCTAGTGGATCAACCTAGAAGCTATTATGATGCATATGTCCTACCTTGGCAAGTCGGATGCCCTCTTTTTGGTGTGAGGGGTTGACACCGGATTCCATGTTATCTCAAATGGTCTAATGTAGGTTATGGTGAAGTTTCCCAAAAGTTAAAATTTATGAATGAAAGTAACAAGATGAAAACTAACTAGGACTACTTAATAGGTGTTACTTAGTGTAGGTAAGGGTATGGGACTTTACCTATACATTGCATAAGTGGACCTTGAGGGGAATTCTAGGGTGGGTTCTTTGTGTACATATAATATGAACGATGGTTGTTTCACTTGATATACATGATGTTTGTCTAAATTTTTATGTATAATGTTGACTACACTTGTCATGATGATGTATGAGGTAAAGATAATGTTTATGGTCTCTTTGGTAGTTTAATTGGTTTATGTGGGGTTTTGGGCCTTCACATACACATTGCACTAGTAGACTTGTATTGGGTTTATGAGTAAGGTCTTGTTATGTATTGATGAAATCGACTCTAAACATGAAATTTTGATTATGGCTTTGTTATGATGTTACTCTTTAACATGAATATGAATATGTCTTATTTTTGTGGTGATATGGACTTGTATATGGTTCTTGAATGTGTATACAAGCTTTTGAAATAAAATTAGAATGCTTATAAACAAAATGTTCTTTTGTGAATGTTTTCAAATGTTTTACTTGCATGTATATATACTTAATACATGTGGTTTGTACTAACCCATATCACTTTTATTTCTACATAAATGTAGGTTTGGGCCATTGAGATGCTTCAAGGACAATTTCTCAAAGAAGTTTGGATTGTTCTTAATTTGGTGAGTCCTCAAGTCGTAGGACAAAGCCTATGAAACAAGTTTTTGTTGTCTGGCTTCTAATGAAAGACAGTGTTCTATTTCCTATTTCAAGGACAATGTTGTATTCTCTTATAAGAACTGTAATGAAGTAAGGGCTAAGTCTCATTTATCATACTCTTATGTTTTAGATGGTCATGTGAAACAATGTAATCTTTTTTCGATATATGTGAAGTGAAGTTGAACATCAAATGAAAAGTTTTAACTTTTACACTTTTTATTCGATCTATGATGCCATGATGAATGCTAAGGGCTTGTCTAAGACCTCTTCGAGGAAGAAGACGTCAATTACGACTACGGGGTGCTCTCTGATCATGAAAACTTTGTATCAGAGCATGATGTTGAATAAATCATAGGGTTGATGTCTCTCAAAACCACATCTATGTAGAATCTTGTTCATAATTTTGAAGTGCGCCACAGTTATGAATGAGAGGCTATGTGATGCTTAGGAAATTCTCATTTCTTTGGTATTCTTAAGTCGTGCCTAACGAGTCTTAACTTTATGTGTCCTTTTCTTCTAATTCTTTTCTTGTGGATATAAGCTATGACTACTAGAATGGCAGGCGCATTAAGGGTTGATGAGGTGATTGCAAATGCGAGAGTTCCTCTCCAAGACAACCAAGTTCCTCCTCAAGAGGAAGTTCCTCTAGGTGGCCAAGCTCCAATCAATCCTCCAGTCATGTCGGATAGAAAAATAAGTTTGGCTTTCCTGAACTTCACTCATGTTATGGCTAATAAAGATTATGTTGTAACTACTCAAGCTCAAAGTAATCGAGAAGTTGCACCCTATGTGAATCAAAATGCTAGTATTGTGGCTCAACGTTTGAGGGACTTCACTAGGATGTGCCATCCAATGTTCTTTGGTCTAAGGTAAATGCAGATCCTCAAGAATTTGTAGATGAGGTTTATAAGATCTTGTATACTATGGGACTTAGTTCAAATGAGAAGGCCAAGCTAGCCACTTTCCAACTCAAATATGTGGCTCAACTTGGTACACTCAATGGAAGGATCATAGGACATTGAGAGCAGGTCCCATACGTTGGGAAGTCTTTTAGGAGGGCATTTCTTGATAGGTTCTTACCAAGGGAGAAAAAAGAGAAAAAAGTTGAAAAATTCATCAACCTTTGTCATGAGGTTATGAGTGTTAAATAATCATCTTTGAAATTCATCATGTTTTCCAAGTATTCTTCGTCTTTGGTGTCTAATCCTAGAGATGAAATGAGCCATTTTTTGATGGGTGTGTCCGATGATCTTGTCGAAGAGTGTCGTGTTGCAATGATTCATTAAAACATGGAACTTTCTTGTTTGATTGTTCATGCTAAAAAAGTGAAGGATAGGATTAAGAGGAAAATAGGGATGCCAAGAGGGCAAGGCCCTATGATGGAGGTACTTCTAAGTGTATGTTTGAAATCCAAGACAAACCAAAGTTTAAGAAGAGGTTTTTTTACCAAGTTCTTTCTAATTTCCCAAAGGCTAATGAGGATAGGGTGTCTAACCCTAAGCCTCAAGAGGAAAAGGTGGTGGTTCACAAGGTGAGAAACTTAATTGTGCAAAATGTGGCAAGAAGTATATGGGTAAATGTCTTATGGGTACAAATACTTGTTTTTTTTTGGAACGAGTGGCAATATCGGGAGGGATTGTCCCATGGAAAATACTCAAGGAAGGGAGAGTAATCAAAAACAAGCAAGTGGTCTTAAGGCCAATGCTCATAAGAAGAACATCTTCTATGCTTTTAAACCAAGGGTTGATCAAAAGGGTTATCCCGATATTATTAACAATATATTGCAAGTATTTTCAATTAATG
>JABWTJ010000218.1:760504-981751 GCA_016801875.1 Solanum sitiens
AGTGAAAAAGAGGTTTATATAGGGAGGTTAATATACGAGCTACACTCCAAAAATCAACTGATGAAACTAAAATACAAGTCACACTCCCAAAAATTGTATAAAAAACACAAGAATATCAAAACACTAAGTTAAAATTTAGACTTTCAAAATGAAATTTCTTACCTGATAAACCCAAATCCAACAAAATCTCTTTGAAATCGTGTTCTTCAGTGAGACACTTGAGAGAAAAGTGTGACGGAGAGACTAATTAGCTTCAGTTCATCATCATGTCAACAACCCAACAATATTCATTTCTTCTATACACAAAACAAAAAATCAAATACTTCAGCTAACAAGAAGACTGTTTTAGAACTACCACTTCAACTAAAAGTTAAAAACTTCAGCTAAATATCAAAAAAGTTTTGGAAAAGAGAATCATTCTTACTCTTCAAGGAATCGTTCTTACTCTTCAAGGAATCGTTCAACTATTCAGCTCAGTTCTTCGACTCTTCAGCTTGTATCGGTAAAGAGAACCAGTTCTTCAGCTATCTTCACCACGAACCTTGAGTTCTTCAGCTTGTATCAGAATAATGGAACCGGCCAGTTCTTCAGGTGAAAAGAGAAACGTGAAAAGGAAAGCTCAAAGAGGAAAGTGAAGTCAAAATGTTTTATTAATGTTTAATGTTTTTTGCCAATATAAATGGGAGGGAGTGTTAAAAATATTGGGGGAATATAATATTTTAGTGAAAATTTTTAAGGCAACACTTATAAAGTGTTGTTGTTTCAATTATAAAAATAGGACATTTTAGAAGTGTGGCCATATATGTAAATAGGTGTTGCCAGTTATATCATATTTTAACAACACTTATAAAGTGTACTTATACCATTAAAGAATACACTTTAGAAGTGTTGCAAAAATTAGTTGTAGCTAAAAGTTAAAAATTTTGGCTACGCTTTAAAAGCGTTCCCAAAACTACTGTAGGCAACACTTTATAAGTGTAGTCCAGAATAAGTGTGGCCGTAGGCCTAAAATGGTGTAGTGGAAGTAATATATGTGTGACTTGATGTAGTTACTGTAATGTCCTTGTAGTTTGGCTTAAATGTGTATATGTTATATTATGCTTCTATGATGGTATGTGTTGCCTTGTATAGATTGTTTGTATGTTTTCATTGTGGCCTTAGTGTGATGCATTGCACCAAGTATCACTAGAGGTTACTTGGAAGGTTAATGAGTTAAAGGGAAAAAGGGTTCACTGTTAAGGTAAAGGCTTAGTGTAAAGTGACTTAAAAAGGTAATAAATCCTATATGTATTCTTATGTAATGTTTGGTCTTTGAATATGTTTATATGATGTATGTGAATGATATAAATCTTATTGGTTAAAGGTTTTATGAAGATTTACTCAAAAAGCATGAAGTATGATTTCAAAGAAAATGTCCCTATTAAATGCATGTTTTTGCATGGTTGCCATACTTAGTACATTCTTGTGCTAATCCCATTCTTCTCTATTTTTTACACAAAGTGTAGGTTATGGATGCTTAAAGGATGTCTTGAATGGTGAAGAGCTTGCTAGATTATTGCCAAGCTCAATGAAAGGAATCCTTAAAGTTCAAGGATCTCCTACTTATGTCTTTAATGTAAAGTCTTTAAATATTGTATAGTTATGTAATGTGTCCTATGGGCCATGTCCCTATTGTACTCTAAAGTTATTGAGTCTAATATGGCAAAGAGACATAAGGTCTATAAATGTATTATGCCTTATGTTTTATATATATATGAGATGAAGTCTCTAGCATATGATGTGCTATGAAAAGTTTTAAATTTTCCCCTAAATTTAGTATGTCAATGCGATGAATGATAACTATGGGCTTGTTTAAGACCTTCGAGAGGTCAAGTACGCCATGTTACTTCTGGGGGGTGCTCCCCGGATGTGACATACTAGTTCACCAAGTAAGAAGCCAACTTGTGGAAAGTCTGGCAAGAAACATATGGGTGAATTCCTAGTTGGGACGGACAATTGCTTTGGGTGTGGTAATAGTGTCTACAAGGTTAGAGATTGCCCTAATGTGAAGGGGCAAGATAAGGGGAGTGGGAAAGCTCAAGCAAGTGGTTCTATTGTTGATGGTCCAAGAAAGAATCGCTTTTATGCTCTTCTCTCTAGGGGTGAACAAGAGAGTTCTCCCATGTGGTGACCAGTATGATACAAGTCTTTTCTATTGATTTATGTGCTTTACTTGATCGGGGTTCGACATTATGTTTTGTTACTCCTTTGGTAGCTAAGAAGTTTGATATTTTGCCCGATATCCTAAATGAATCTTTTATAGTAACTACCCCGGTAGATGATTCGGTGGTTGCAAATAGGGTATATAGAAATTTTCCTATAATGTTGCCCAATAGAGTTACTCATGTTGAATTAGTAGAACTCGATATGGTTGATTTTGAAGTCATTTTGGGAATGGATTTGTTGCATGATTGTTTTGCTTCCATAGAATGTAGGACAAGAATTGTCAAGTTCAATTTTCCTAATTAACCCGTTTTAGAGTGGAAAGGGGGTAATTCTATTTCTAGAGGTCGTATCATTTCTTGTCTAAATTCTTGTAAGATGAGCTCTAAATGGTGTTTATACCATATTGTAAGAGTGAAAATTTTAGACTCTGAAATACTCCCATTGAGTTAGTCCCCGTACTGAGGGAATTTCCGGAGGCCTTTCCTCATGTCCTTCCTAGAATCCCTCCCGAACGGGAAGTTGATTTTTGTATGGACTTGTTCTCGGAAACAAACCCCATTTCAATTCCTCCTTATCGGATGACTTTGTCCAAATTGAAAGAGTTGATAGCCAAACTCAAAGACTATCTAGACAAAGGCTTCATATGACCCATTATTTCTCCATGGGGTGCTCCTGTATTGTTTGTGATGAAGAAGGATGGGTTGCTTAGAATGTGCATTGATTATCGCCAACTGAATAAAGTCACCATTAAGAACAAGTATCCTCTCCCTTGGATTGGCGACTTGTTTAATCAACTCAAAGGGGCAAGCTACTTTTCTTTGATTGACTTGAGATTGAGGTATCACCAACTTAGGGTGAGAGGTGAGGATATATCTAAATCGACATTACGAACTTGGTAGGGTAACTATGAGTTCCTAGTAATGTCCATTGATCTCACTAATGCCCCGACGACTTTTATATACCTCATGAATAGGGTGTTTCAAAATTACCTAAATTAATTTGTCATTGTCTTCATTGACTACATCTTTGTATATTTGACAAATGAGGGTGAACACAAGGACCATTTGAGAGTGGTATTACAAGTCCTTAGGGAACACAAACTTTTTTCTAAGTATAGCAAGTGTGAGTTTTGGTTGAGATCGGTGGGTTTTCTTGGTCATACCATCTCTAGTGAGGGAGTAGAGGTTGATCCGAGAAAGACGGAAGAGGTTAAGAATTGGCCTAGACCGTTGACCCCAACTGACATTACGAATTTCTTGGGTTTAGCCGTGTACGATAGGAGGTTTATAGATGGTTTTGCGTCCATTGCTTCTTCTTTGACTATATTGACCCAAAAGAGTGTGAAAATTGTAGTAGTCGGAGGTATGTGAAAGAAGGTTCCAAATTTTGAAGGATAGGCTTACCTCCACTACAGTGTTAACTTTACCATAGGATACCAAGGGCTTCGCGGTATATTGTGATGCATCCCGAGAGGGCTTGGGGTGTGTTGTTATGCAACATGAGAAAGCACTAGCCTATGCCTGTAGACAACTTAAGGTGCATGAGAAGAGCTATCCAACTCATGATTTTGATTTAGCGGCTGTGGTGTTTTCCATGAAAATATGGAGGCATTATCTTTATGGGGTTCATGTTGATGTGTATACTGATCATAAGTATAATGCCCCAAAATGAACTAAGGTGAACTAGAGCCTCATGATTGTTTCTTGAGTCGACTTTAAGTTAATCAGAGTTAGTTTAGTGTCCTTAGGCAGTGTGCAAAGTTTCGTGAAGTTTGGAGGTCAAACGACCAAGAACGTCCAAGGTATTCGAAAGATATGCCTTGAGTCGACCTTGTACGTCTAGACGAGTTTCATCGAGTTTTATGTGTTCGTTTTGGATGAAATTCATGTGACAGGTGTTAAATTTATAGGTTATCATATTTGTGTTGGAAATGTCCGGTAACTTATCCCCAAGGAACATCGAAGGGTCCTTGAGGAAGGACCCAAAACCTGGTAAGCAGGCTGTCCCAGGCAGCCTTGGCGATGGAGCAGTTGACGGCCAGTCATGGCTGTGACGCCCCGTCACAAGGTTCCGTCATGGGTTACTTGTTCAATGGTGTATAGAGGAACCTTGGCAAGCCACTGAATCTTGCAACGGATGGTCAGGACGGGCCGTTGCACCCGTGACGCCCCGTCACAAGCAGGTCGTCGCAATCCTTGTCCCTGTGCGCAGATTTTTCTGCCAAGTTAGGGGTGAATTTGTAAATTCACCCCACGTCTAAATAAGAGTTTGGAAGGTTTGTTAAGGGATTTTTAGGTTATATTAAATGAGTTTTAAACCCTAGACCTAGACAAGACCCTCACTTCTAAATTCAACTCTCTCTCTCTCTCTAAAAAGAAAACCCTCTCAAGACTCCATTGGAAGCTAGAAGTCAAGGAAGGATAGGAGGGCTGGTTGGACTTGTCTCTTCATCAAAAACTCTTGTATTTTCCTTGCTTAGTGAGGTATGGTATCCATTCTTGAATATCTTTTCATTCAAGAAGCCAATTTCCAAAATGGTTTTCAAAAGGGTTTCTAAACTCAATCTTCTTCTAACTTTGATTTCTAGTATGGGTCTTCTTGTATTTAAGTTCTAATGGTTTAAATGTATTTATTTTGGTTTAAATTTATGATTTTGATGTTAAAAACTCCATTAAACTCTTGTTTATGCATACTTCAACTTTTGGCTCGAAAATGGGTTATGTGAGCATGATTTGAGTAGGGTATGAACTTGGGTCTTCTTGTAATTGTCATGTTGGTGTAGCTACTGCCCTAAGGGCTTTAATATGGTGAAATATTGATAAATTGCTTATGGGTGATAATGGTTTGATTTGTTGATGAGTTGCTCTCATTGTATATTTCTTATTATGAATTGCTATTTGAGTGGTATGGTCCACCTTATGGGTGGCGGTGCTAATTGATGAACTTGATGTTAATTAGTATGTTTTGAGTATGGGATCTTGAAGGTATAATATATGAAATGAAGATATATGGGAAGTGGGTCTTGTATTGTGTTTGATGTAGCTTGAATTGCATGTTTGACCTAGTTTATGTCTAAATGAAGTGTATGATTATGAGAAGCATGTAGAGTGTGTAACTTGATGAATTAAGGTTAAAGTATGCGTTGAACTTGATGATAATGAAGCGATGCTTATATGCAAGGTGTGCACATGTACACACACACACTCTTTTAAGATTTGTATTATGCCAAGTTGAGCAAAAAAGGGAATCTTGAGGTGGACACACTTCGTGAGTTGAGATGTAGTATCTAGTAGCAACCTCTCCATTCCTAGTGAGCTTTCTAAGATAGACTATTATGTTGCGAAATCCATGGGGAGTTATGCCTAGCACCGAGAGGATATGAAGGGGAGGTGGATTGCACTTCGTGAGTTGAGATGTTGTAATCCAAAGTACCTCTTGAGATGAGTACTCCTCGTTAGTAGTGAGTGAGTTACTTAGTAGCAATCTCCTTATCCCTTAACTATGTGCCCGCATAGGTGTAGCTATTGGAAAAGCCATGTAAACGCTAAGAAGCATGACCTTACACTAGGCAAGTAAGGATCCCTCATCCGATAGGGGTTAATATCGGGATTCCATGTCTAGCTCTCATGGTCTTTGTCGGTTAAGCTAACTCCCACAAAAGAATTGATTTGAAACTAATTATCTTGTATACTGTTGAATTTATGTATGTATGTCGTGAAGTACTCAATCCACATTAGTTACCGAGTAGGAGCATTGAGTGGGAGTAGTAGTATGGGATGCTATACTCACATTGCACTTGGTGTGACCTATACCTACTATGGGAGAAGAGTACCTTCATGAAATCCGTGTGAATGAGTACTATGGTGTAGTGTTATGGATGATTATTATGGAGTACTTGAGTAAATGAAATCCATTAGGAGTACTAAGTGGGAGTGGTAGTATGGATGCTTCTCCCACATTGCACTTGGTATGACCTATATTTCCATGAGTGTTTTGCATATTTTAGCCAAGGGCGTGGATTTGATTTCCAACAAAGTAAGCCTAAGATTTGGTAGTTTTAAGGGTCGCTTTGGTGTGCTTTGAAGGGAGGTGTAATGAAAATCCCTTCTTAGCTCACCTTAGGGAGTTTTAGGATAACCTTGGGTTAGGGCAACTTCAAAGGAAAAGAGTTCATATGACTTGGACCGTGCCATTCACTGTAAGGTCTCCATTGTAAAAATCCAATATATTCACTGTGATGCTTTATTCAATTTTCATTGTAAGTTTAGTAAGTTCATTGAAATGTTCCTTTTGATTACTCTAAGTTTTGGTAAAGTTGCCATAAAGTGTTGATTGTCGATTCTTATGTTGGTTTGTTTCTAGATTCATGAATATTGCTTTAATTGCATGAAAAGTTATTTTTACAAAAATGTCCCTTTTAGTATGTTTTTTGCATATGCCATACTTAGTACATTGTTGTACTAACCCCATACTTTTATATACCTTATGAGTATAGGTTGGAAGACTTTTTGGAGGATCGGAGTTGAAGCTTGGGAATTCTATCTATCAAGAATTGGGTATGTCCTCATCTATTCGAGGACATAGTATTACATTTCTTAGTTTCTTAATTAAGACTTAAAAATGTATTTACTTTTATTGTAAAGGGCCGTGTCCCTAAGATTCCAAGTTGTGTCTTTAAGTTGGCTTGTGACGATAAGATTTCCTAGTATTTATGAAAAAACTTCTTTTATTATTATTATCATGAAAAGTTTTAATTTCGCACTACTTTTCATGCTTTATGTTATGAATGTTAGTAAGAGGGCTCGTACGAGACCCCAAAGGGGTCAAGTATGCCCGGTCATGATTCGAAGGTTTTCCCTAACTTTTAGGGGGTGTTTTTGGGTCGTGACAATAAGAGTCTTCAATATGTGTTTACTCAAAAGGAGTTAAATCTCCAACAAAGAAAATGGTTGTAGTTATTGAAAGATTACGACATGAGTGTTCTCTACCACCCCAGCAAAGCCAATGTGGTTGCAGATACTCTAAATGGTATGAGTACGGGTATTGTGTCTCATGTGCAAGAAGCCAAGAAAGACCTAATGAAAGATGTTCATAGGTTGGCTCTTTTGGGTGTTAGATAGGAAGATTCCCCAAATGGTGGTTTTATGGTCCATCATAACTCCGAATTGGCTTTGGTGGTTGAGGTGAAGTCTAAGCAATACCTTGATCCATCATTGATGGAGTTGAAGGAATCAGTTCTTAGTAAGATTAATGAGGAATTCTCCTTTGGGGGATGGTAATTTGAGGTATCAAGAAAGGTTGTGTGAGTCGCGACACATCCATGGACAAGAGGCTATAGGATGCTAGAAGTTTCACTTTCTTCTCTATTCTAGTATCGTGCCTTAGAGTTGAGTATATAAGGTGTCTATTCTCAACCTCTTCTTTTTGTGTTTTTAGGACATGAATACGAGGAGATCGATCGCTAGAAGGGAAGAGGGAGGTGTACCAAATGAGAGAGTCCTTCCCCGTGTTGACCAAGTTCCTATTGTTGGTTTCGGGGAGAAAAATAAGGAGCTTCCTCTTCAAGAACCTCAACTGCCTCCGGAACCTCAAGGTCCTCAAGTGCCTCCTATGCCTCAAGCTCCTTTTGTTGAGGGTGATATGACTAATGCGGAGTTGAGGGCTGCCCTAATGAACTTGACCCAACTCATGACGGCTCAAGCTCAAGTTGTCAACAATCACTTTGTGGGCCAAGCTAACCTAGGAGATAGGCCCCAACCAAATGCTAGTACTCCGGCTTCTAGGATTTGGGATTTCATGAGGATGAACCCTCCTACTTTTCATGACACTAAGGTGGATGAAGATCTACAAGGCTTCATAGATGTGGTTTTCAAGGTGGTAGATGCTATGGGTCTGACCCCTAGGGAGAAAGCGGAATTGGCCGCTTACCAACTTAAGGATGTTGCTCAAGTGTGGTATGAGCAATGGAGGGGTGAGAGACCCTTAGAAATAGGACCGGTTGATTGGGAGGAATTCAAAGAGGCTTTCCTAGATAGATTCTTTCCTTTAGAGTGGAGGGAGAAGAAGATGGTAGTATTCATGAACCTCCGTCAAGGGGGAATGAGTATGCAAGAGTACTCTCTCAAATTCACCCAACTCTCTAAGTATGCCCCAACCATGGTAGCCAACCCTAGGGCTAGGATGAACAAGTTTGTGATGGGCGTGTCTAGCTTGGTGGAAAAAGAGTGTCGTACGGCTATGCTTCTTAATGACATGGATATCTCTAGGCTCATGGTTTATGCGCAACAAATTGAGGAGTCCAAAATAAGGGAGATAAGGCAAGAGGGTAAGAGACCTAGGTCGGATGATTCTAGTCATCAAAGGCCTAAGAAGAGGTTTTATCCCCAAGATTCTTCTATGGGAAACAAGGATAGGGCTCCAAATAAATCTTCTCAAGGTGGTGGTCATTCCTATGAAAGGGCTAGGTGCCCTACCTGTGGAAAGCAACATAGGGGTAAGTGTCTTGACGGAACGGATGGTTGTTTTGTATGTGGTAATAAAGGCCACACGATGAGGGACTGCCCAAACCTTAAATCAAGGGGGAGATATGTCAATCAAGCTTCCCTAGATCCTAATGCTCCCAAGAAGAACCTCCTATGGGATGGGGGCTAGAAAGGATAATTAATCCGGATTGATGGTTTTGGTAAGTCTCAACTCTTTGTTATTGTTGCTTTTGTGTTATGAGATGAGTTTATATGGTTTTATAGTTATGATCATGTCATCTTGATGAATTGCTTAAAGATGAATTTTCTTTTTTAAAATTTGGTAACTTGGCAGTGAACTTCACTGTAAAATTTTGGCATTTTGAAGAAAATTGTTTTGTCTTGAATTTTAGTTTCAATGTGTGTAATGGTATTGGTTATGAGCATGTTTAATGTTGGAGAAGGTAGTTCCTCCATAGAAGAAGTTTAAGGTTGAGTTTGACTTTGTGAAGTTTGGCAAAAGTTGTCTATGTTGATAAGTGTTGAAAGTGTGAAATGATGTTCCTTATTAATTGATGCTTTGATTGTTGATGTTTTGATCATGATCTAAGTGTATTATATGATGCTAAGTGAGTCCTTGTTGTTCCTAAAAAAAATTTAAGTGTCATTCGAGGGCTAATGTTATTCCAAGTGGGGGAGAATATAACGCCCCAAAATGAACTAAGGTGAACTAGAGCCTCATGATTGTTTCTTGAGTCGACTTTAAGTTAAATGGAGTTAGTTTAGTGTCCGTATGCAGTGTTCAAAATTTCGTGAAGTTTGGAGGTCAAACGACCAAGAACGTCAAAGGCATTCGAAAGATATGCCTTGAGTCGACCTTGTACGTCTAGACGAGTTTTGTCGAGTTTTATGTGTTCATTTTGGATGAAATTCATGTGAGAGGTTATAAACTTATAGATCATCATATTTGTGTTTGAAACGTCCGGGAAATTATCCCCAAGGACCATCAAAGGGTCCTTGAGGAAGGACCCAAAACCTGGTAAGCAGGCTGTCCCAGGCAGCCTTGGCGACGGAGCAGTTGACGGCCAGTCATGGCTGTGACGCCCTGTCACAACGTTCCATCATGGAGGACTTGTTCAAGGGTGTAGAGGGGACCCTTGGCAAGCCACTGAAGCTTGCAACGGATGGTTAGGACGGGCCGTTGCACCCGTGACGCCCCGTCACAAGCAGGTCGTCGCAAGCCTTGTCCCTGTGCGCAGATTTTTCTGCCAAGTTAGGGGTGAATTTGTAAATTCACCCCACGTCTAAATAAGAGTTTGGACGGTTTGTTAAGGGATTTTTAGGTTATATTAAATGAGTTTTAAACCCTAGACCTAGACAAGACCCTCACTTCTAAATTCAACTATCTCTCTCTAAAAAGAAAACCCTCTCAAGACTCCATTGGAAGCTAGAAGTCAAGGAAGGATAGGAGGGCTGGTTGGACGTGTCTCTTCATAAAAAACTCTTGGATTTGGCTTGCTTAGTGAGGTATGCTATCCATTCTTGAATATATTTTCATTCAAGAAGCCAATTTCCAAAATGGTTTTCAAAAGGGTTTCTAAACTCAATGTTCTTCTAACTTTTGATTTCTAGTATGGGTCTTCTTGTATTTAAGTTCTAATGGTTTAAATGTATTTATTTTGGTTTAAATTGATGATTTTTATGTTAAAAACTCCATGAAACTCTTGCTTATGCATACTTCAACTTTTGGCTTGAAAATGGGTTATGTGAGCATGAATTGAGTAGGGTATGAACTTGGGTCTTCTTGTAATTGTCATGTTGGTATAGCTAGTGCCCTAAGGGCTTTAATATGGTGAAATATTTATAAATTGCTTATGGGTGATGATGGTTTGATTTGTTGATGAGTTGCTCTCATTGTATATTTCTTATTATAAATTGTTATTTGAGTGGTATGGTCCACCTTATGGGTGGCGGTGCTAATTGATGAACTTGATGTTAATTAGTATGTTTTGAGTATGGGATCTTGAAGATCTAATATATGAAATGAAGATATATGGGTAGTGGGTCTTGTACTTGAATTGCATGTTTGACCTAGTTTATGTCTAAATGAAGTGTATGATTATGAGAAGCATGTAGAGTGTGTAACTTGATGAATTAAGGTTAAAGTATGCGTAGAACTTGATGATAATGAAGCGATGCTTATATGCAAAGTGTGCACATGTACACACACACTCTTTTAAGATTTGTATTATGCCAGGTTGAGCAAAAAAGGGAATCTTGAGGTGGACACACTTCGTGAGTTGAGATGTAGTGTCTAGTAGCAACCTCTCCATTCCTAGTGAGCTTTCTAAGATAGATTATTATGTTGAGAAATCCATGGGGAGTTATGCCTAGCACCGAGATGATATGAAGGGGAGGTGGATTGCACTTCATGAGTTGAGATGTTGTAATCCAAAGTACCTCTTGAGATGAGCACTCCTCGTTAGTAGAGAGTGAGTTACTTAGTAGCAATCTCCTTATCCCTTAACTATGTGCCCGCATAGGTGTAGCTATTGGAAAAGCCATGTAAACTCTAAGAAGCATGACCTTACACTAGGCAAGTAAGGATCCCTCATCCGATAGGGATTAATATCGGGATTCCATGTCTAGCTCTCATGGTCTTTGTCGGTTAAGCTAACTCCCACAAAAGAATTGATTTGAAACTAATTATCTTGTATATTGTTGAATTTATGTATGTATGTCGTGAAGTGCTCAATCCACATTAGTTACCGAGTAGGAGCATTGAGTGAGAGTAGTAGTATGGGATGCTATTTTCACATTGCACTTGGTGTGACCTATACCTACTATGGGAGAAGAGTACCTTCACGAAATCCGTGTGAATGAGTACTATGGTGTAGTGTTATGGATGATTATTGTGGAGTACTTGAGTAAATGGAATCCATTAGGAGTACTAAGTGGGAGTGGTAGTATGGGATGCTACTCTCACATTGCACTTGGTATGACCTATATTTCCATGAGTGTTATGCATATGTTAGCCAAAGGCGTGGATTTGATTTCCAACGAAGTAAGCCTAAGATTTGGTAGTTTTAAGGGTCGTTTTGTTGTGCTTTGAAGGGAGGTGTAATGAAAATCCCTTCTTAGCTCACCTTAGGGAGTCTTAGGATAACCTTGGGTTAGGGCAACTTCAAAGGAAAAGAGTTCATATGACTTGGACCGTGCCATTCACTGTAAGGTCTCCATTGTAAGAATCCAATATATTCACTGTGATGCTTTATTCAATTTTCATTGTAAGTTTAGTTAGTTCATTGAAATGTTCCTTTTGATTACTCTAAGTTTTGGTAAAGTTGCCATAAAGTGTTGATTGTCGATTCTTATGTTGGTTTGTTTCTAGATTCATGAATTTTGCTTTAATTGCATGAAAAGTTATTTTTACTAAAATGTCCCTTTTAGTATGTTTTTTGCATATACCATACTTAGTACATTGTTGTACTAACCCCATACTTTTATATACCTTATGAGTATAGGTTGGAAGACTTTTTGGAGGATCGGAGTTTAAGCTTGGGAATTCTATCTATCAAGAATTGGGTATGTCCTCATATATTCGAGGACATAGTTTTACATTTCTTAGTTTCTTAATTAAGACTTAAAAATGTATTTACTTTTATTGTAAAGGGCCGTGTCCCTAAGATTCCAAGTTGTGTCTTTAAGTTGGCTTGTGACGATAAGATTTCCTAATATTTATGAAAAGACTCATTTTATTATTATTATCATGAAAAGTTTTAATTTCGCACTACTTTTTATGCTTTATGTTATGAATGTTAGTAAGAGGGCTCGTACGAGACCCCAAAGGGGTCAAGTACGCCCGGTCATGATTCGAAGGTTTTCCCTAACTTTTAGGGGGTGTTTTTGGGTCGTGACAATAAGAGTCTTCAATATGTGTTTACTCAAAAGGAGTTAAATCTCAAACAAAGAAAATGGTTGGAGTTGTTAAAAGATTACGACATGAGTGTTCTCTACCACCCCAGCAAAGCCAAT
This sequence comes from Solanum sitiens, assembly GCA_016801875.1. Classification (NCBI taxonomy): domain Eukaryota; kingdom Viridiplantae; phylum Streptophyta; class Magnoliopsida; order Solanales; family Solanaceae; genus Solanum; species Solanum sitiens. The sequence goes on from JABWTJ010000218.1 coordinate 773,206, forward strand.
GTGGTTGCGGATGCTCTAAATGGTATGAGTACGGGTATTGTGTCTCATGTGGAAGAAGCCAAGAAAGACCTAATGAAAGATGTTCATAGGTTGGCTCTTTTGGGTGTTAGATAGGAAGATTCCCCAAATGGTGGTTTTATGGTCCATCATAACTCCGAATCGGCTTTGGTGGTTGAGGTGAAGTCTAAGCAATACCTTGATCCATTATTGATGGAGTTGAAGGAATTGGTTCTTAGTAAGATTAATGAGGAATTCTCCTTTGGGGGATGGTAATTTGAGGTATCAAGAAAGGTTGTGTGAGCCCAAGGTTGATGACTTGAGAAATTGGATTCTTGAGGAAGCTCATGGTTCCTGTTATTCCATTCATCCGACCTCTACTAAGATGTATCATGACCTTAGAAAAGTGTTATGGTGGGATGGCTTAAAAAGGGACATAGCGGAATTTGTTGAAAAGTGTCCAAATCACCAACAAGTGAAAATCGAGAACCAAAAGATGGGTGGCTTACTCCAAGACATGCAAGTTCCCACTTGGAAGTGGGAATACATTAATATGTACTTTGTAGTTGGGTTTCCTCGGACTAGGAGGCTAAATGACTCTATATGGGTGGTAGTGGATAGATTGAAAAAATCCACTCACTTTATTCCCGTTAAGTCCACTTACTCGACCGAGGATTACGAAAGGATCTTCATAGATGACATTCTATGTCTTCATGGTATTCTGTTATCCATCATATCATATAGTGGCGCACAATTCACATCTAGATTTTGGAGTCCATTCCAAAAAGGGTTGGGTACAAGAGTAAAGTTAAGCACCGCTTTTCATCTCCAAATGGATGGTCAAGCAGAGTGTACTATTCAAAACCCTTAAGGACAAGCTTAGAGCTTGTGTTATCGATATGAAGGGAAGTTGGGATGAACATTTGCCTTTGGTTGAGTTCATTTATAACAATAATTACTATTCAACTATATCCATGGCTTGTTTTGAGGCTTTATATGGTAGGTGGTGTAGATCTCTGATTGGTTTGTTTGAAGTTGGTGAGTCTTCATTCCAAGGTCCCGAATTAGTATATAAAAATTTGGAGAAAGTTCATGTCATAAGGGATAGTTTGAATGCAGCCTATAGTCGGCAAAAGTCTTATGCCAACAATAGGAGAAGGAACTTGAATTTGAAGAAGGTGATAAAGTTTATCTAAAAATTTCACCCATGAAAGGGGTGATGAGATTTGGCAAGAAAGGGAAGTTGATTCCTCGCTATTTGGGTCCCTATGAAATTTCGTAAAGGGTTGTCGAAGTTGCATACGAGTTGAGATTACCTAGTGATCTAGATTTGGTTCACCCAATGTTCCATTTTTCCATGCTTAAGAAGTTTAGTGGTGGTCCTGAGTCCATTCTTCCTATTGAGGGTCTAGGTGTGGATGAGAGCCTCTCCTATGAAGAGGTTCCGGTGGAAATCCTTGATCGTCAAGTGAAGAAGTTGAGGAACAAAGAGGTGGCCTCCGTAAAAGTTCTATGGAGAAACCACCTAGTTGAGGGAAAAACATGAGAGGTCGAGGCCGACATTAAGTCCCGTTATCCTCATCTCTTTGATAATTAAGATTAGTTGTTTCTAGTAATAATGAAAATAGGGATTAAATTTGATTTGACTTGTTTTGTGAAGATAATCATATTTATGGTAAAATGTTTTGCTAAAATGAATTTCAAGGGAAAAATGCTCTTTTGCTTGTTTTGCACTTATTTGTAAATATGGTATGTTGTTGCCTTCATATTATGATATTGAGCATGTTGATATGTTTTGAAAAGGATTTTTTCATAAGTGACTCTTTAATGATAGGTTGAGCTCATTTGTTATTGAGAAGGTAGTTCCTCATGTTGTGATTTTGAGCTCTTATGCGTAGAAAAAGATATTTTGGGTTGCAATGTGTAAATGCCATGATTGTGTGTTCAATTGAATTGTGAATCACTCCTTTGAGTTGTAAATTATGTTGATTAAGTATGTTGTTGGTTGGTCTACTAGTGTTGAGTCTATATTTTCCATTCAAAGATTTTAGTGTCATTTGGGGATGCATGTCCCTAAAGGGGGATAATGTAACACTCCGAAAGTCCAAGACCTAATTTAGAGCCTCAAATGAGTTTCTAAGACTTAAAACACCGTTATTAGACCTTAAATAATGTTTATAAGTCATTTAGAAAGTTTAAGAGTCAAGACGTCAAGAAATATCCATGACATCCGAAGACTTGTGAAGAAGGTGCTAGTGTACCTTAGCATATTTCATGAGGTTTTAGAAGTCGTAAATTGATGGAAATTGGTGTAAGGGTGTCAAAATAGTGTTAGAGCGTGTTTAGGATCAAAACGTCTAGGAACGACTCCCCAAGGACCACCTTAGGACTCCTTGGAGAGGACCCTTGTGTTTGACCAAAATCTGTAAAACTAGGCAATTGCTACCTACGATTGCAGGCGACAAGGCATAGGTGGGACGACGGGGCATCGATGCCTCATTCGTTGGGTGCTAAGTCACTTTTGTAAAGTGGCCAAAATAACATGTCTATGATCTTGCATACGTATGTGCAGGACAGTTAGGGGGAGAGGCGTCGACTGACCTATGGACCGTAGGTCAAGGTCTCATTGGTCAAGTCTGTAATTCGCTGGTGAGTTTCAAGTGAAGTCAATTAATTATTTAATTAATTAGGTGTTTAATTAGGGGTTAAGGGGTGTTTAATTAAGTTAGTTAAGTGACTGTATAAACTACCCTAAGCCTAAACCCAACTTAACACATTACTTTTCCCAAACCCATCTTACTTTTCCTTCTCTCTACTCTCCCCCCCCCCCCAAAGAAGAACTCCATAGAATACCAAGGGCTAAAGTCTATAGGGAATCAATAAGTCAACTTTTATCCATCCATCTTCAAGGAATATCAAGGTATGGGAACTCTTCACCTTTAGGATTCCTTTCCCCTAAGGGTTCTTTCAAAAGTTGATTTCCAAAAGTTAAATTTAACATGGGTCTCTTTCTAATCCGAGATTGATCTTTCAAATAGTGTTGTTCTTCATTCCTAATGATTATAATGGTTATATTATGATGTATTATTGTTCAATTATGGTAGTTCTTGATGTTTAAACTTGTATGTGGGTGAGGTGATGAATTGACCCCAATTCCCTAACCCTAGGTTATGAACTAGTGTTGAATTGATTAGTGTTGATGCAATTGACTTAGTTATTGTGTTAATTACTGTTGTATGAAGTTATTACACCTATTATTGGATGAAATGTGTTGGTTGATGGTAAGACCATGGATGATTTCTTTTGAAGGAGAACTGGTAAGACTTTGTTATTCTAAACCTTTACTTCAATTATGATGAAATTTGTTGGTTTCACTTATGAACATGTTGTTGGTCTATATTGCTAAATATGATGATGAGTACTTATTATGCTATGCTATATGAAGTTAGACATTATTTATGATTCTTTGGTTGGTTTTCTTGTTTGAGTGAGGTTATGGGACTTCATTTGGTCGTTGTACTAGTAAGCTTGGTAAGGGGTTATGAGTAAGGGTTTTGCTAGTGTTGTAATGTTATAAACTCTTGTGCATGCTTTGTTGTTATAACATGATGTTGGAGTTGCCTTTACTATGGTTCTAATATGCTATACCCATGTTGACTTGACTTTAATTGATGATGTTGGTCTTGTGTTTAATATGCTATTGTCTTAAAGGATATATGATTATTGTCTTATATGTGTTCTTCGTTGTGCATAAAGCTTTTCAAAGTAACTTGGCATGGTTTTGAACAAATGTCCCCTTTAGCATGATTTCTATGTTATGTACGCATATGTTTCTATACTTAGTACAAGTGGCTTACTAACCCATAATCTTTTCCTTTTTCCCAAACAATGTAGATTCAGGCCATTGAAGTGTTGAGGCTACTTTGAAGAATGCTTGGATATATTTCTACGAGTGTGGGTATGTCCTCAAGATTCGAGGATGACGCCTTTTTCCTATTCTACCTATTTGACTTGCTATAGTCTAAAGACATTCGTTTCACTCTTATTTTTCAAGATATTGTTGTAAGCCCTAAGTGGCAATCATACATTTGTGTACGTGCGAAGCCCAAATTGTTCTATTCCGACTAAGATGGTTTTATATGTGACATTTCTATTAGAGTATATGTCGTATATTGTATATGTGACATAATAGTAGAACCCTATATAAGCTTCCTATGCTAGGAGTTTAAGTAAACACTGTATGAATATATTATGTGTAAGCGAGAGGTCTATGTAATCCTCATGATGTAGATGTAGATGAAAAAGTTTTAATTTTCCACACTTTTAAAACTATGTAATGTAATGATGAATGCTAAGAGGCTAGTCTTATTCCTCTTCGAGGATGACGACGCCGGTTACGTCTAGGGGGTGCTCCCTGAATGTGACAGAATATAATGGTTGTGAGATGATGATAGATGTGCTATTATCAGGGGTTGAAGGTAATTTGTATGTACATCTTATGGTTATGGTATGATGTAATGTTTTCACATGATATTGGGTTTGTGATGAAAGAACTTTCTCATCATATAACCTTTGAGCAATGAACTTGTTATATGAAGGGTTAAACTACCAAGACCTATGTTATGATTTAATATTAAGGAAGACTTAAAGATACTTCAATAAGAAAATTTAGCTTAGCACCAAGTGAACTTGACAATGAGAGGTGTTCCTTCACAAAGTAAGGAAGGTTCACAAAATGTTCTCTCATAAGGTGGAAACTACAATGCTAATTAGCATAAAGAGTGTTTCTAGTAACAACCTCCTAGTTCCTTAACTATGTTCCCCCATAGGAAACCTAGCTAGTGGATCAACCTAGAAGCTATTATGATGCATATGTCCTACCTTGGCAAGTCGGATGCCCTCTTTTTGGTGTGAGGGGTTGACACCGGATTCCATGTTATCTCAAATGGTCTAATGTAGGTTATGGTGAAGTTTCCCAAAAGTTAAAATTTATGAATGAAAGTAACAAGATGAAAACTAACTAGGACTACTTAATAGGTGTTACTTAGTGTAGGTAAGGGTATGGGACTTTACCTATACATTGCATAAGTGGACCTTGAGGGGAATTCTAGGGTGGGTTCTTTGTGTACATATAATATGAACGATGGTTGTTTCACTTGATATACATGATGTTTGTCTAAATTTTTATGTATAATGTTGACTACACTTGTCATGATGATGTATGAGGTAAAGATAATGTTTATGGTCTCTTTGGTAGTTTAATTGGTTTATGTGGGGTTTTGGGGCTTCACATACACATTGCACTAGTAGACTTGTATTGGGTTTATGAGTAAGGTCTTGTGATGTATTGATGAAATCGACTCTAAACATGAAATTTTGATTATGGCTTTGTTATGATGTTACTCTTTAACATGAATATGAATATGTCTTATTTTTGTGGTGATATGGACTTGTATATGGTTCTTGAATGTGTATACAAGCTTTTGAAATAAAATTAGAATGCTTATAAACAAAATGTTCTTTTGTGAATGTTTTCAAATGTTTTACTTGCATGTATATATATTTAATACATGTGGTTTGTACTAACCCATATCACTTTTATTTCTACATAAATGTAGGTTTGGGCCATTGAGATGCTTCAAGGACAATTTCTCAAAGAAGTTTGGATTGTTCTTAATTTGGTGAGTCCTCAAGTCGTAGGACAAAGCCTATGAAACAAGTTTTTGTTGTCTGGCTTCTAATGAAAGACAGTGTTCTATTTCCTATTTCAAGGACAATGTTGTATTCTCTTATAAGAACTGTAATGAAGTAAGGGCTAAGTCTCATTTATCATACTCTTATGTTTTAGATGGTCATGTGAAACAATGTAATCTTTTTTCGATATATGTGAAGTGAAGTTGAACATCAAATGAAAAGTTTTAACTTTTACACTTTTTATTCGATCTATGATGCCATGATGAATGCTAAGGGCTTGTCTAAGACCTCTTCGAGGAAGAAGACGTCGATTACGACTATGGGGTGCTCTCTGATCATGAAAACTTTGTATCAGAGCATGATGTTGAATAAATCATAGGGTTGATGTCTCTCAAAACCACATCTATGTAGAATCTTGTTCATAATTTTGAAGTGCGCCACAGTTATGAATGAGAGGCTATGTGATGCTTAGGAAATTCTCATTTCTTTGGTATTCTTAAGTCGTGCCTAACGAGTCTTAACTTTATGTGTCCTTTTCTTCTAATTCTTTTCTTGTGGATATAAGCTATGACTACTAGAATGGCAGGCGCATTAAGGGTTGATGAGGTGATTGCAAATGCGAGAGTTCCTCTCCAAGACAACCAAGTTCCTCCTCAAGAGGAAGTTCCTCTAGGTGGCCAAGCTCCAATCAATCCTCCAGTCATGTCGGATAGAAAAATAAGTTTGGCTTTCCTGAACTTCACTCATGTTATGGCTAATAAAGATTATGTTGTAACTACTCAAGCTCAAAGTAATCGAGAAGTTGCACCCTGTGTGAATCAAAATGCTAGTATTGTGGCTCAACGTTTGAGGGACTTCACTAGGATGTGCCATCCAATGTTCTTTGGTCTAAGGTAAATGCAGATCCTCAAGAATTTGTAGATGAGGTTTATAAGATCTTGTATACTATGGGACTTAGTTCAAATGAGAAGGCCAAGCTAGCCACTTTCCAACTCAAATATGTGGCTCAACTTGGTACACTCAATGGAAGGATCATAGGACATTGAGAGCAGGTCCCATACGTTGGGAAGTCTTTTAGGAGGGCATTTCTTGATAGGTTCTTACCAAGGGAGAAAAAAGAGAAAAAAGTTGAAAAATTCATCAACCTTTGTCATGAGGTTATGAGTGTTAAATAATCATCTTTGAAATTCATCATGTTTTCCAAGTATTCTTCGTCTTTGGTGTCTAATCCTAGAGATGAAATGAGCCATTTTTTGATGGGTGTGTCCGATGATCTTGTCGAAGAGTGTCGTGTTGCAATGATTCATTAAAACATGGAACTTTCTTGTTTGATTGTTCATGCTAAAAAAGTGAAGGATAGGATTAAGAGGAAAATAGGGATGCCAAGAGGGCAAGGCCCTATGATGGAGGTACTTCTAAGTGTATGTTTGAAATCCAAGACAAACCAAAGTTTAAGAAGAGGTTTTTTTACCAAGTTCTTTCTAATTTCCCAAAGGCTAATGAGGATAGGGTGTCTAACCCTAAGCCTCAAGGGGAAAAGGTGGTGGTTCACAAGGTGAGAAACTTAATTGTGCAAAATGTGGCAAGAAGTATATGGGTAAATGTCTTATGGGTACAAATACTTGTTTTTTTTTGGAACGAGTGGCAATATCGGGAGGGATTGTCCCATGGAAAATACTCAAGGAAGGGAGAGTAATCAAAAACAAGCAAGTGGTCTTAAGGCCAATGCTCATAAGAAGAACATCTTCTATGCTTTTAAACCAAGGGTTGATCAAAAGGGTTATCCCGATATTATTAACAATATATTGCAAGTATTTTCAATTAATGTTTATGTCTTACTAGATATCAGTGCCACTTTATCTTTTGCAACTTTTTTAGTGTCTATGAAGTTTTATGTGCTCCTCGACGTGTTGGTTGAACCTTTTTCAGCTTCTACAATGGTGGGTGACTCCATTGTTGCTAAAAGAGTCTATAGGAGTTGTCCCATATTATTGCCTAATAGAGTTACATTGGTTGATTTGATAGAGCTTGATATGTTAGACCTTGATGTCATATCGGGGATTGATTGTTACATGCTTGTTTTGCTTCAATTGATTGTATAACAAGGGTAGTTAAATATACACTTTCTAATGAACCCGTTTTAGAATGGACGGGGGTGTGGGATGTGGGGGGGGGTGGACCTCAATCCCTTAAACGTCCTATTATTTCTTTTCTAAAAATTTGGAAGATGATTTCTAAAACATATCTCTATCATATAGTGAGGGTCAAGGACCTTGAGTTCAAGAATCCTTTTTTAAAGTCATTCCTCGTAGTGAGGGATTTTCTGGAAGTCTTCCCCGATTACTTGCTTAGAATTCCTCCTGAACGGGAAATAGATTTCTACATAGATTAATTGCCTGATACTTAACCATATCAATTCCTCCTTACCAGATGGCTCCAGCCGAGTTGAAAGAGTTTGAAATCTCAACTCAATGATTTGCTAGATAAGCGTTTTATACAACCAAGCATATCTCCATGGGGCGCTCTTGTATTATGTGTGAAAAGAAAGATGGGTATCTATAATTTGTATTGAATAATTACAACTTAGCAAGGTCACTATAAAGAATAAGTATCCTCTCCCTAGAATTGATAATTCATTTGATCAACTCTAAGGGGCGAGTTACAATTCAAAGACAGATTTGAGGTCGGGTTATCACCAACTTAGAGTGAGGGGTGTTGATGTTCCTAAAATGGCTTTCCGAACAAGATATGATCTCTATGAGTTCCTAGTCATGTATTTTGGTCTAATCAATGCCCCAAGGATGAGGGTACTGGCAACGTACCACCAGCGGACATTGCCTATTTAGATATCCAGAATGAGACATATTCTTAGCCCGATATAGCTTCTCTACTAACTCAGGATCCTCTAAGGGCTACATGTTCCCCGACATCACTAGAAGTGCTACCTTGAGCTTCTCATGTTCCCTCTGATAATGATTTCAAGAGTGCAGTATGTATGTCAGCACGTTTAGTAGCTTCATAGCACAAACCATTTGTTCTAGGAGTAATAAGACCTTCAGAAGGTGTTTGAAGTTTGAAAGTTTCTAGATTTGATTGCTCTATTCTTTTATAGGAATAGATGGCAGGACCCTCTAAATTTTGTTGATCAACTTCACAAGATCGTTATTTTCATGCATGCCTCATCAAGTGAGTCAATTTAATAAGAAGCATTTCAATTGTGTGAGATGTTTCAGTATTAGGGTATAAGAGTTAGGAGAGATAAGGGTGAAAGATGCACCTCAACCTTATTGGGATATATTTGTCGAAGCTTACATAGATCACTATCTTCCTTGAGGGATTCGAGATGCTCGGGTAGATCAATTCCTAACCCTTCGACAGAAAAGAATGAGTGTCCTAGACTATGGCGGATATTTGAATAATTGGCTATGTATGCATCCACTTTTGTTGATACGATGCATGCCATTGTGTGAAGATTTTTGGAAGGTATTGATTCAAACTTTATTGATGCTTTGACAACCACACTTAATGATAATAGGGATATCTCAAAAATTCAGGCCTTTGTACAAAGAATAAAAGAGCGTCGACATCGGCAGTATATAAAGGATAGGGTTGATAAAGAGCAACAAAAGATGGCTAGGCCTTCTATTCACAAGGAGAGTTTCACTGTTGTCCCAGACCTTGATATCCTAGTAGGTCACCATGATCACCATCACAAAAATTCCAAGGTAATAAACTTGATTGTCGGGGAGAGGAAGGTCCAAGTGAGGGTTCACAAGGAGCATGCTCTGGGTAACAGATGAGTTCAAGCCAAGCTAGGTCAGGCTCGCCCTATTTTGCTTCATGTCGTAGGTTAAATTTTGGGAAATTTAGGTAGGGTTCCATAAGTTGTCATTCTTGTGGGTCAGAGGGGCGTGTGTGGAGGAATTGGCTGACAATAGGTAAGGTGGTATGGGTTAATCAACTGGGCCAGTAGTAGGATATTCGCCATTAGAACATTTAGTGGGCATGGACCTTAAACTTCAGTAGGTAGATTTAGAGGTAGAGAGGGAAGATTTAGTTTTGGTAGTCGTCGGAATTATCTGTATGCACTAGATGATCTATATTGATTGTCTGATCTCATTTTGCTTATACGTTGATAGATCTAGGCTCTACCATGTCCTAGGTTATTCAATATATTATAAGGAAGTTTTGTATAGAAGAAGCCTCATTACATCGAATTTTCATTGTGTCTACATAAATTTGCAAGTCTCCTACGTCCATTAAATTCTACCGAGGTTTCATAACAGAAATTATCGATTGTGAAACCCACAAAGACCTAGTAGAGTTAGATATGGTCGATTTTGATTTCATTATGGGTATGGACAGGCTATCATTGTGTATGCTAATGTTGAGTATAGGACAAATATAGTTTTATTTTTTTCACAAGAGGCAATGCAAGAATGGAAATGTAATACAACAACACCAAGAGGTAGGTTTATTTCCTATCTTAATACCAAAAGGATTATTACTAAGGGTTGCATTTATCATCCTATTTGAGTACGGGATATGGACACAAAACCATTGATTCGCCCGTCTATTCCGTTGGTTAATGATCTTCCAGATGATCTTTCTGGATCCCGCTTGCCACAATGGGAAATTGATTTTTCTATTGATATGCTACCAGGTACACAACCCATATTTATCTCTCCTTATAGAATGGCTTCTATTGAGCTATAGGATTTGAAGGATTAACTTAATGATTTTCCTAGATAAAAGCTTTATATGGCCTAATGTTTTACCATGGGGTACACCAGTATTATTTATTTTAAAAAATTGCTTACTAAGGATGTGCATTGATTATATATAGCTCAAAAAGGCTGTTATAAAGAATAGGTTTCCATTTCTGAGGATCAGTTACTTGTTTAATTAACTAGAAGGTGCTAAGTACTTCTCAAAAATTGGTTTGAGATCAGGTTACCATCAGGTACAATTTTAGGAAAAAGATATTCAGAAGAAAACTTTTTGAGCTAGATATAGGAATTTTTAGTTTTGGGTAATGCATTTTTTATTGATCAATATGCACCTGATGAATAGCATATCCAGGACGTAATGTATTTATTGATGATAATTTTGTGTATTCACATTCGAAATACGAGAATGTAGATCATTTGCAAGCAGTCCTTAAAATTCTTTGAGAGCCGGAAAGTTATGCAAAGTTGTCTATGTGTGAGTTCTTGTTGATCCTTGTGGGTTTCGTAAGCCTTATTGTATCATATGTGATAAGTATAATTGATACTCAAAATATTGAGGTTGTGAAGACTTGTACTAGACCCACAATTCCAACAGAGGTTCGTAGTTTCTTAGGGTTAGTTGGGTACTATAAAAGGTTTCAAAAGGGGTTTTCTTCACTTTCAGCATAATTAGAGACTCTAAAAGAATTTAAGTCTCATTAGACTAAGGCATGCGAGCATAGATTTTCGAGAGCTGAAGGACAGGTTTACAATAGAACCAGTCCAAGCATTTCCTAAAGATTTTCATGCCTATGCACTATACTATGACACTTTTAGCTTCAGGTTAGGATGTGTTTTGATGCAGCATGGTAATGTGATCCCATATGCTTCAAGGTAGTTGAGGAAGCACACGATAAACTAATAAACTCACGATTTAGACACTATCTTTATGACGTTCATGTAGACATTTTCCTAGATCATAAGATCCATAATATTTCATTATATAGAAGAAATTGAATCTGAGATAGTGTATATGGTTTAATCTAATGAAACAGTACGACATAGATATTTCATATCATTTAAGGAAGACAAATGTTGTAGTTGATGCCCTCAGTCAAAGATTTATGGGAATTTTATCATATTTCGGTGTTGTGAGGCTTGAAATAGCTCGAGAACTAGATAAATTAGCCATCTTCTGAGACTGAATAGAAAAGGCATGTGATAGTTGGGTCATAGTTTAAAACACAATTGTATAATCTTAAATGGTAGAAGTGAAGGAACAAAAACATCAGGATCCCTTCTTAAATAAGCTAAGTGTCCAAGTCCATGATAAGGAGTTGTTAGCCTTTGATATAGCAGGAGATGGAATCGTCACATATAGAGGTCGATGTTGTGTTCCAAAAGTTGTAGGGATTCCACATAATATTATGATACAGGTACATCATTCTCGCTATTCTATTAACCCAGAATCGACAAAGATGCACCATGATATGAAAGAGATGTATTGGTGGTACGTGATAAAGAATTATGTTTCTATATTTGTGGAACATTGTCTCGACTTCCAATACGTGAAGGTTGAGTACCAGAAGCTTAATGGACTTGTCAAGAAGATATACATTCCTTTATGGAGGTTGGAGGTAATAAATATGGATTTTACTATTGTGTTAACTCAATCACGATGTAGATTTAACTGTCACGACCCAAGAGTACCCCCTAGAAGTTAGGGAATTCTTGAATCGAAACATGGCATACTCGACCTCTCGGAGGTCTTATACAAGCCCTTTCGTACCATTCATTGCATACATGTATGAAGAGTAGTGCGGAATTAAAACTTTTCATAAGAATTAATAATATTTCAAAATATCTCTTTATATAAAAACATAATGAAACGCTAAGTCTCAAAGTTGCCATCTTAGACATATATATTGGGACACGACTCATACTACATCATAGAAAAAATAGCTAAGTTTATTACAATACTTTCAATATGGAAATCTAAACATAAAGATGTCCTCGAATCTAGTGAGGACATACCAAACTCTTTACTTGAATGAACACTATCCAAGCTTCAACTTGGAGACTCCTCTCAAACGCCACCTAAACCTTTAAAGATAGACAAAATGTATGGAATTAGTACAAACAGTTGTGTTAAGTATGGCATAATGCATGAAATCATGAGGAACATACATTTGTATAAAACATGCTCTTTTTGATTAAAACATCATTGTTTAAGCATAAGAACAACATTTAACACCTTAGAAACATATAAGATATCACATAAGCATTTTATCAAATATTGAAGAATATTACAGTGAACTATGTCACTTTACAGTGAACTAAGTTCAATGTCATAGTGACCCCTTTTTAGCTTGCAACCCTCTCACCAAAGGTTATCCTAAGACTCAATTAAGTGAGACGAAGAGAGACCGCCCATACACCCTCTCTAAGAAAACCTAAATGATCCTTAAGACTACCTAAGATAAGATCAATCTTACTTTATTTGTTAAACTCCCTCCCTAGAATTACTCTAAGACTCACCTAAGTAAGACATGAAGAGACCGCCCATACACCCTCTTCAATCCTACGTAATCAATCCTCAAAGCTACTCTAGATAAGCACCTTTTTCATCAAAATTCCTTTACTAAAGCCATTATGTTCATTAAGTCATTTAGATAACATTTCATTCATTATAGACTTCACATAATGGTCTTGGAAAGACCTAAGGACTCACATACTAACATCGTCAAACTCTAGTCGTGCAATGTCTAGATTGTGTCCCATTCCACTACCTAAACTTCGTAGTACTTATCCAACACTAGCATGTACCCCACATGATTAAAATTGGCAATAACCGACATAGACCATACTAGCTAGGCATGGAATATGGAGTCATAAACCTTCTCCGATGAAGGGTGTTCTACTTACCAAGGGTAGAACTAGGACACATCCCATGTAGGCACATGGTTAAGGAATATCAAGTTCTTTTATGCACTCTAGTCTCATTCTCAAGTAGAGGTACATTGTACTCTAGTCTCATTATCAAGTAGAGGTACATTGTATGATAGTATCCTTGTTAAGTAAAGGTACAAACCATAACATATTCATTCTGTGCTAGCCTTTGTTCTCATAGAGTAAGTTCAATAAAAAGGGGCATATCAAAAGGTACAATCTCTTAGTCATCACCTAGTCATAATGAACCTATAAAAGATGGGTCCACTAGGGCTGCCACTCAATGGTATTATAAGGATAGCTCATTCTTAACCTTCTTTCTATATGGAAGGTTCCACGTAATAGTCATGCTTAGAAGGGCACCATCTTAGGTCTACCGATCCTAGACTTTAATTCAACATTCATCCATACACATACAAGACAAAGGTGCCTAAGCCTGTGTAAGATCTCGAAAATGACTTAGGTGAAGCTAGAGCCTAAAATGGTTTTCATGATGGTATAAGGTCCTAAAATGGTCTATAAAGTGTTATTGAGGTAGTAGCTAAGGGTTTAGGTGCATTGGAAGTCAAACGACAAGGGACGACCAAGACGTTCGATGACTAAGTCACCTAAGTTCCTCGTATGTGGTTCTATGTGATTATGTGTGATACACGAGCTTATACGGTTCTTACATGAGTTTATATGATGTTTGTAGTCAGTGTGTCAAGTTTTATGAAGTGTGGAGGTCAAATGTTCAAGAACGTCCATAACGTTCGAAAGTTGTGCTTTGAAATGACCTTGTGTGTCTAAGCATGTTTCGTCGAGTTTTACGTGTTCGTTTTGGATGAAACTCAGGTGGTGTGTCCTAAACTTGTATACGTGAATGTTTTGTTAGAAACGTCTTGGTACGACTCCATGTAGGATTCACAAGGGGCCCCAGATGAGGACCCCAGCCTAGGGCTTTACACTTCAAGGGAGTATCCAATCGAATTCCCAAATGACGACCTGTCGACCAGGCGACGTCCCGTCGATAGGTACCGTCGGTGCATCAAACATGCTTGCTGGTTGAGGAGTCTCTTAATCAATCCATGAGACCACATCGAAGGGACGTGTTCTGACTGACGGACCGTCGATGTCGGGCGTCGATGGGGCCGAGTGTGTCCGTGACATGGGAGATTTAGGTGTAACCGACTAGACCCCATCGACGGGGCGTGGGTGAACCCACGGACTGTTGTTGGTCACCTCGATGGTGCCGTGAGTTCCTAGCCTGTTTTCTGTTAAGTTGAGGGGTGAAGTTTTAAATTCACCCCAAGACCCTATAATTCGTTGGACGATTGTTTTGAGTGTTTATGGGTATTTTTGAGTGTATAAGTCATTAAACTCTCAATTAAACCCTAACACTAAGATCAAAACACATTTCCTCCAAAAGTTCTTCCAAAAACCTCCATGAGAGTTCCTAGTGAAGATGAAGCTTGAAGATGGATCTTCAATGGAGTTTCTTCTTCAATTGGCATTGGGTTCTTCAAATAAGGTATGGGAGTTCTTCATCTAAGGTTTGCTATCACCTTAGAGACAATTTCAAAGATGTTTTCAAAGGATTTCAAAAAGATGAAAAGTCCAATTTCTACTATAAATCATGGGTTCTTGCATGAAACATTTTCAAAGATTAAGATATGATGTTATTGACGTATAATTGATGTTTTCAAATGAAATTATCCATGAACCCTTGATCTTCTCAATTCTGTAATTTTCACTAAAATATGGGTGAATTGGTTATGCTTTGAGATTTATGAATTCATGTGTAGATTGATATGGTCTTTCGAATTATGTATATATTATGTATGTATGATATGTAGGCGGTTTAAATTTGATTAATTGAGTAATGAATACTCTTAGATCTATTGCATGTTAAGCCTATTGAATTGATATGAACTTAATGCTTATAGATTCTATTGTAGTTTTCTATGGGCTTTCTAATGATGTAAGGATTGTTTTCAATTGATATCTACTTGGTCTTAGATTGATAATTCTAGATTGAATTGACTTAGATTCATTGAGTATTGTGATTTATACTTTGAATTGATGTTCATGGCCATGGGTAAGAGCCTTATGGTATTGAATTGGATGGTTTAGCTTTGGATTGAAGTGGTGAGATGAATTGGGTGGTACGCTGCCCCAACTCTTTTATTATTATGTATAGATATTGTAATTTATCTCTTGGATTATATGTGATTGGTATGTTCCACTTATGGTGGCGGTTTTATGTGCATTGATGTGTCCTTGTCGGCGTTATTTTAAGTATATTGATGATCATGGCCTTGTCGGCACTACTTGAAGTAATATGTTGATTAGTGTTGTTTATTATGTGAAGTATTATCATATATACCTATATGTGAAGTAATGTGGAAGTATGTGTTCTCTTATTAAAGTTATTGGGTGATCATGTTATACTATGACTATGTGCTTATATGTGTAGTCTTAGAGTTGATACATGGTTGTTCCTAACTTGGCTATAGAGTCTATAATGTTTGTGTTGATGATATTAAGGCAATGAATAGGTTGACATAACTTTGTTAAGGGTCATTCCTAAGTGTCTAAAGAATGTTATGTTATATGTGCTAAAATGATGTAACGTTGTGTCTTGTTTAGGTAGACTTGTGTCCCTTAATTGATGCATGTATGAAAATGTGTCACGACCGGTATCTAGACCCCAGACGAGACCGGCATCGTTGACCTCTCAGAGGTTGCAGACAAGCCTACATACGTCATTCTTACTTTATCTAGGTTAATTTTAGCGGAAAATTTTAAACTTTTTGTTTCTTAACTTACTTATTAAACATTCTCATTAATACATAATTGTTCGCCATCAACCATCTAATATCAAGATTATAAAATGAAAGAAATATTCTAACATAGTAATAAAGATGTACTTGCCAAAATGGCACCAATACAATGTCTGAATAAAACAGGAAAGAAACGCTAGTGGAACATGCTCCACTAGCTCAACTCTAAAACTAAGCTAGAATATAAATGGCAGCATCCTCGAAAGCATGAGGGCCTACCAAGTCCGGATGAATGCTCGACGTCCGGATAGCTTCAGCGTCAACCTATAGCTCTAGCGTCCACCTGTGCCTTCACCTAGAATTGTAGAGTTGTATAGGGTTAGAACACACTTGTGCTAAGTATGGGTATATGCAAGCACACACCAAGGACATGCATGAGAAAATATATCTCTTTCCTAACAATATGATTATGGAAAGTCAAGTCAGTGGACTTGCCAAATTGAGATTAGGAAAGTTAGTGAACCTTCCAAATTTGGATTAGGAAAGTCAGCGAGCTTTCCATATTTGGATTAGGAAAGTCAGTGAGCTTTCCAAATTTGGATTAGGAAAGTCATGCCATGAGGGTAACATGCATCATCATAATTATCATACTGCACACAACACATAACATCTTACACATAACACATATCATATTGCATATAGCACATAAAATCTTTCATATCATTCATTCATATGCCATGAGACCTTGGAATCATGGACTTGACATTAAGACTTCCCAGAATGATGGCTCAACATATGGGACCTCAACTAGGGAGTCTTCATTAGCAAACACAGAGTCTGCTTCATTCATTCATACGTACTTCATTTCATTTCGTTCATAAGCCAGTATAAACACCAGCTATACCTAGGGTGTAGTTTAAGGCTTTCATCGGATTTGTTGTGCAATGATCAAGAATAACCTAATGTCATTACCTGAGTCTAGTTCACCTCTTGATCATCCTATCCTAACACCTTGGGTATCATTCATTTCATTATATGCTTTATTTGAGGCTGGCCTCATTCCTTCATTGGGAACTTTAACTTTAACCGACATAGATCATGTGAGCATCATGAAATCCAGTGTCTCCCCCACACCGAAAAGAGGTGGAATCACCGGCCAAAGTGACTCAAAAACATGCTAGCGTACATGGGAATTTAACCCCGCCAGATCCCTATATTGGCAGTATAGGTTCGAAGACCAGGAGATATAAGGAGACCCATACCCGGCAAGCCAGAAAGTCTTATATCAGGAGAGTAACGTGAACCTCCGCCCTTCCCTAAAGAAGGCATCACCGCTCATAGCTAGTCTATCGGTGCTCAGTATAAAGTTCCATTACATTCAACTCATACGTCATGAAAGCTGGCTTCTAGTACGAGGACATCATAGCTCATTACATGATTTCTCATCTCATCATTAGTATTAAGTGTGTTAATTTCAATACTTTCATTAAAGTGTTCATAGAGACTGGTCTCTTCATTAACTTTACACTCCCATAAGTGAGTACGTTTTGGTAACATATACTTAGGCTCATTTGAGATTGTTCTCATCTTTTACATTAGCCTCATATCATGTTGTCACCACATTCATTAATATTAGCACATTTGTTCTTCATAATTACTCACCCCATTTTATGTGAATGTTCATTTCATCATATGCCAATTTGCTTGGCCATTGTGTGTTTCACACTCTTACTTAACCCTTCTAGGGTTTCGTCATTTCATTATATAATAATTATTTTCATCGTATGCCAATGCACTAGGCCATTTAGTGTGTTTTACACTCATACTTAACCCTTCTAGGGTTACATAATTTCATTACATACATCTTAGGTTCACTTCTTTAAAACGTATGCTAGACTTATGAGTCTATACACACAAGCCATGAGGCTTCATTCATAATTCGTGAAGTGATTCATACATTCCTAAGATTATGTAGTACAAGACTTATGTATCTTGTATATATATGCCAAGATCTTGATTTCGATCTAAGTAGGTGGCATTATTCTTGGATATTTTCTTCACGTATGACTTATGTATCAATACGGAAGTTTGGGCAAGGAAACCCAAGTTCGAATCACTTGGATAACATTTACATTTTTCATTGATTTTATTTTTAATCTGCATGATATTGGGACTCTAAATTGAACCCCAACATTAACATTGTATCATAGATTTTCTACTTGGTTTTCCTCTTAAGTTGGCCAAAGGGTTGTGGGTTCGAACCCCCACAACCCCTTTTTATTTTTCATTAACATCACATTGCCCCTTTTCGCCCAAACCAAGAGGTTGTGGGATCAAAGCCCCACAGCCTATTTTATTTTATGCTTATATTCGCTGGGAAATTGGGATGTTGTGGGTACGAACCCCCACAGCCTCCTTATTTTAATTTTAATTTCGCTAGGCTGTGAGGTTGTGGGTTCGAACCCCCACAGCCTCCTATCTTTAATTTTAATTAAAAATCCTCTAAGTTAGGCGTTTGGCAGTGAGGTTGTGGGATCGAACCCCCACAACCTCACTTTGTTTTTTCTTAATTAATTTCGCCTTCTCCTTTCCAGCCTTGAGGTCGTGGGTTCGATTCCCACGCCTCTCATTTTCTTTTCTTTATTTTTCTATTCTTTCACTCGCTGCCTGGAGGTCATGGGTTCGATTCCCACGCCTCCCATTTTTTTATTTTAATTCTTGTTCTCTCCTTACTAACCCAGCAGACCCAGTTTTGATTCCCCCAGCCCCCTTTTCTTTTTTTTCCTTTCTCGCGAATTCCAGTAGCCAAAGGGTTCGATTCCCCCCAGCCCCATTTTTCATTTCCTTTTCGCGAATTTACAGTAGCCAAGAGGGTTCAATTCCCCTTAACCCCCTTCACGTTTTTAGCCTCCTTAACATGTGAGGTCTTGGATTCAATTCCCATTGACCTAACTTATTTTATTTTCATTTTAAAAACCCAGAATCTTAGCCTTATTTTTGACCGAAACTAGAGTACACAAATCTGAAAATTTAATCCCAACTTTAGCTTCCTTTCATCAACCTTTTTATGTTAGTTTCTTAGGGCATTTCACCAAGTATTTATTGTATAGTTAGGTGCAGTTTAGTAGTTACTTTAGTCAAGAGTTTTTCTCTCAAAACCAATACCTTCATACCCCATATGAACATCACATTGTGTACAACTTTTGCTTATAAAATTCAAGGATTAAACATGCTATTTTCACACCTTCAACAGTGAGTATGTTCACTGCAAAACGTGCACACACACACATAATTTTTTTATCACACAATGGTTTTCATTTTTGTGATTTCACGTACATAAACATATTCACATTAAACATAAAAACAACACACATATACATACCTAAATTTACCAGCAAACAAACCCAACCTACGAATCATTGGGAGCTAGTGACAGGGACATGCAAAAGGGGAACAACCCTACTTTTCGGAGTGAATATCTTGAATCATAAGGGGTCTCTTGGGAAAGGTTCCAAGAGAGAAGAAACCCATACCTTAATTTGCTTGTTCAAACGTGAAGTTGCTGCCCAAATCTTTCTCCAAAACCATGTCCACTCACCTAAAGTTTCACCACCAACTCGACGGAATCTCCCCTTGCCTTCACGTTTTTGATTAACTTGTTTTTCTTAGACTTTTTCGTGAGTTCTTCAAGTGTGAAGAACTTTTGTCAAGGCTTCTGTACGTTAATTGGCAGAGAGAAACAAGAGAGTTTTGAGCGTGAAGATGTGATAGACGTGAGAGAGTGAAACGTGTGAAGTTGTTTAGGATTAGATGATGACTTAGTCAATTTATGTTTCTCCTTAATACTTTAAATCTTATTTAATTAATTATACATGAAAGGAACATTTTACCCTTACAAAAAATCAGATTTTAATAATAAGTAAATCATAAATTCGTTGCTACCAATGGGGCTCGAACTCGAATGACACCATTTCGCGAAAATGGGTCACTTCGGGTCGACCCAACCCGAATTGATGATTTATTTAAATTAATTAATTCCTAAGGGTAATTACAATATTACCCTTGGCCTGGAAAAGACCATTTTACCCCTGGACCCTCAAAAGTTAAAATTTCCTCTTTTAAGTCCGGTAAAGACCGTTTCGATTAAATCTTCATTTTCGAGAGCCTTACATTGTTGGTTCCAACCTTTCCAAGATCAACTAACTCCCCAAGTTAGTTGGCTTGGCCGTAGCAAGGGTTCTGAGGTCTGGTTGTACGCGTATCTATCCGTGTGAATCTTGGTCTAATCGCAAGCATTCTTGACACCTTAAGCATTTATCATATTCATTTTTTTAGGGTTGTTACATTATCCCCCTCTTAGGAACATTCGTCCCCGAATGACACTATTACTACATATCATAATGCCAGTCAGATAATAACAAAATCACTATGCACAGTCAAGCAATAGCAACAAAATACGGAGAGATAAGGAAACATAGACTTAAGAGTAGTAAGTCTAACTTCAAGAGCTGAAAAGATGAGGGTAGCGGGATCTCATGTCGGCCTCAGCCTCCCACGTAGCACCCTCAACAAGATGATTTCTCCACAATACTTTCACTGTGGCAATCTCCTTGTTCCTCAGCCGCTTGACCTGTCTGTCTAAGATCTTAACAGGTACCTCCTCATACGACAAGTATTCATCAACCCCCAAACCTTCAACAGGTAGAATCGATGTTGGATCACCTAGGAACTTCTTCAACATAGAGACATGAAAGACTGGATGAACAGAAGCTAGCTCCGCAGGCAATGCCAACTTATAGGCCACCTCACCCACACGCTGTAGGATCTCGTATGGCCCAACATACCTCGGACTCAACTTCCCTTTTCTACCAAATCTCATCACCCCCTTCATAGGTGATATCTTCAGATAGACCTGGTCACCAACATCAAACTATAAGGGCCGTTTTCTGTTATCTGCATATGACTTTTGCCGACTGTAAGCAGTAGCCAACCTGTCCCTAATCACTCTGACCTTCTCTAAGGCCTCATAAATGATCTCTGTACCCAACATGGATGACTCTCCAACCTCAAACCACCCAACTGGAGATCTACACCTCCTACCATACAGTGCCTCAAACTGTGCCATCCCAATGCTGGAGTGATAGCTATTATTATACGAGAACTCTATCAACGGCAGATGGTCATCCCAGCTACCTCTGAAGTCAATCACACACGCTCTCAACATGTCCTCCAATGTCTGAATGGTGCGCTCTGCCTGCCCATCAGTCTTGAATGTATGAATGTTATCTAAGACCTAGAATGATGATAAGAAGGTCCCTTATGTGAAACCTTGAACCTAGCGGCAACGTTATGAAACTTGAAGTCGTAAGCCGTAATGGTATCCTTAAAGTAATGAATGATGGACTTAAGATTGATTGGCTGGAAAGGCATCATATCAATACTTAGGGAAGTCATGATGAGCTTCTTGTCGCCATAGTGAGATATCCTTAGTGGACGTTTCTTTGGTAAGGTAAATGTAATTGGGTCATGAACTTGATATGGGACCCATTTGTATGAACCTTAATGTGAATTAATCTATGAGAACAAAGGCTAGCACCGAGTGAGTATGGCAAGGGGAAGTAGCTCTAGTTAAAGAACGAGGCTAGAGTACAAAGCATGCCCTTCATATTCCTTAACCATGTGCCTACATAGGATTTGTCTATGTTCTACCATTGGCAAGTAGAACACCCTCCATCGGAGTAGGTTACAACTTCGGATTCCATGCTTTGCTACCATGGTCTATGTCGGTTATTGCCTATTCTCATCATATGGGATACCCACTATCATTAGAGAAGTTCAATGAAGTTTAGGTGGTGGTATGGGACGCTATCTAGACATCGCAAAATGGGCTTTGAAGATGTCAGTGAGAGTCCCTAGGTCTTCTTTAAGACCATTATTTGAATGTCCTTATGTGATGAATAGCTCTTAAATGAACTTAGGAATGTAATGACTTAATTTAAGAAAGAACGTTGAATGAATAAGCTCTTACCTAGAGTAGTTAAGGGTTGTCTAGTTAAGGTATGATGGGGGCATAGGAATGGTCACTTCATCTCTTGCTTAGATAAGTCTTAATAATGATTCTAGTTAATGAATATGATTGATTATGTGGACATGATCCTAATCTAGGTAAGTCTTAAGGAGTACTTAGGTAATATTGAAGAGGTCAATTATGGACATTCTCTTCTTGAGATACTTGAGTAGGTCTTTTGATAACCTTTGAAAGGAAAAATGTCATGTTGATGTATGTGATGGTATTAAGTGAGAATGATTCTATCTTAGGTAGTCTATAGGATCCCTTGTTTGTGTGTGATAGGGATTATATGGGCGGTCGCTCCACACTCACCCAAGTGAACCTTCGAATTCACCTTTGGTAGGAGGATCTCATCTTTATGTGTTTGATGTATGTTAAGTGTGTATGTGTCTCATTCTAAGTAGTCTTCAGGATCGTTTAGGCATGCTTGGAGAGGGTGTATGGGCGGTTTCTCTTTGTATGACTTAAGTGAGTCTTAGGATAGCTTTTAGTGGGTTGACTACATGCTAGAAGATGTTAAAGTGAAGGTTAAGCACTTCACTGTAACAATTACAGTGAAGTAAGGTCACTGTACAGTGAAGTGGTTCACTAGAAAGTGGACTTTAAAAATATGATAATTGCTTAAATGATTTTCTTATGTATTTCTAATGTGATAAATGTTGTTCTTATGATTATAGTATGACGTTTTAATCAAAATTCATGAAAAGCATGTTATTAACTAAATGTCTTTTTTTTCGTGGTTTTTGCATGGCTTCCATACTTAGTACATCTAATGTGCTAACCCCTTATTTTCCCTTTTTGACTAAAGTGTAGGGAATTGGAAGTCTTGATGGTCCATGGAGGATGGATAGGTTTCTAAGGGCTTAAGATGATTTATTGGTGAGTCCTCATCGATTCGAGGAAAATATCCACACGTTTCTTATTGTCTTAAATCTTTATTTTTATGTCTTGTATGGGCTTAGTCCCAAGTGTTATATACTGTAAAGTTAGATGGTTCAAGGGGTTATTGTAAATGTTTAAATATTTTAATGAAAGTCTTCCGTTTGTGTTTTTTTTTATAAAAGAGTTCTTCGTGTGTGAAGAAAGTTTTAAATTCTTACTGATTTTAGTATGTTATTATACAATGAATGATACGAGAGGCTTAGATGAGACTTCTTGAAGTCTCATTTGCCGTGTGACGATCTCAAGGATACTCTAACTTCTAGGGTGTACTTGAGGGTCGTGACAAGCTTGGTATCAGAGCATAAGGTTTGGGAGTGTCATAGTTGTCTGATGAACCACATCAAATAGAAACTTGCTTATAATGTGAAGCGCGCCACATTATAAATAGGAGGCTGTTGGATGCTAGGAAAAGTTTCACTCCTTCATTCATCTAATCGTGCCTAAGAGCCTTGTATATCGTGTCTTTCCCTTGTCTTCCCAATGTGTTGTTCATTTGAGTGTCACTTTATGAAGATTGGGTTGAGGGAGAGAAAAGATGAGATGTGGCTAGCTAGGTGAGATGTGAAAGATGGTGTTGATGACGTTAGATTGGTTTTATTACCTTTTGAAGTGTAGTGGAGTTGAAAAGAATGGTAAGATATAGAGTTGGAATGTGAAAGATTAATGGTGAGTTTCTCATAGTAAGGAGGATGTAATGGTTATATGGTTGAACCTTTGATAGTCTTTATCTTCATAAGCTAGACTTTGGGTGAGGAAAGTATTAGTAAGGTCTAAGGTGCCTTAAGAGAGTTCTTTGAGGTAGATGTTACGTTGACCTTAGAATGGGTTTCTCCTAAGTGGTGGAGTATGGTGAAGAGTATGGTTGTTGGGGAGTGAGGTACCCTTAACTTTTCATTATGTGTTTATTCAAGCCTAAAACAAAGATTTCATAGTAACTTGAATTGTGTAGGAGTTTTTGTGGAAAAAAAATGAGTTCCAAACATTCTCCTTATAATATGCATGCTTGGTTGAAATTGGATTTCATTAACTTCTTGAATTGTGTGTTTTATGAGGCCATGATTATGTTGTAAAAAGGTTTTTTATGATTTTACCTTGCATATTAGCATTTCTATGTCATGAGTTGCCAAAAATATGCATTTTTAGAAAATTGGCCAAAATCACTGTAGCAATGTCAGTTCACTGTAAGATTTTGCAAAAATTGAAAAATTGATTCTTTGGTCTAAAATTGTTGTTGTATGGTTAAAACTGATGTATATTAGCATATTAATGAGTATAAAATTAGTTTTTGCTATTTGGAATGAAGCATGTGAGTTTTGTAGAATGATGAGTTATAAAATTTATTTTAGTTTCTTGTTGTTTTGTGAATCTCTTGCTTATGTGAAATTGATGTTTTCTCCTTGATTGTGAGTGATGTGGTATGGTTATAAGATTATAATTGAATCTATATACTTGGAAGTGTTCGGAGAGTGGCAAGTGTCATTCGAGGACTAATGTTGTCCAATTGGGGGAGATTGTAAGGTCTTGAAAATAACTTAGGTGAAGCTAGAGCCAAATGTGGTTTTCATGATGGTCTAAGGTCCTAAAATTGTCTATAAAGTGTTATTGAGGCAGTAGCTAAGAGTTTAGGTGCATTGGAAGTCAAACGTCAAGGGACGACCAAGATGTTCAACGACTAAGTCACCAAAGTTCCTCGTATGTGGTTCTATGTGATTATGTGTGATACATGATCTTATATGGTTCTTAAATGAGTTTATATGATGTTTATAGTTAGTGTGTCATGTTTCGTGATGTTTGGAGGTCAAACGTTCAAGAACGTCCATGACGTTCGAAAGTTGTGCCTTGAATGACCTTGTGTGTCTAAGCATGTTTCGTTGAGTTTTACGTGTTCGTTTTGGATGAAACTCAGGTGGTAGGTCCTAAACTCGTATGAGTGCATGTTTGGGTTTGAAACGTCCGGGTACGACTCCATGTTGGACCCGCAAGGGGCCCTAGAGGAGAACCCCAGCCTAGAGCTCAACACTGCCAGGCAGTGTCCAATCGACGACCCAAACGACGGCCTGTCGACCAGGCAAAGTCCGTCGATAGGTCCCATCGGTGGAGCAAACATGCCTTTAGGTTGAGGATGTCACGACCCAAAAGCACCCCCTAAAGGTTAGGGAAACCTTCGAATCATGACCGGGCGTACTTGACCCCTTTGGGGTCTCGTACAAGCCCTCTAACTAGCATTCATAACATAAAGCATGAAAAGTAGTGCGGAATTAAAACTTTTCACGATAATAATAAATAAAGGAGTCTTTTCATAAATACTAGGAAAATCTTATCGTCACAAGCCAACTTAAACTCACAACTTGGAATCTTAGAGACACGGCCCTTTACAATAAAAGTAAATACATTTTTAAGTCCTAATTAAGAAACTAAGAAACATAAAACTATGTCCTCGAATATATGACATACCCAATTCTTGAGAGATTGAATTCCCAAGCTTCAACTCCGATCCTCCAAAAAGGCTTCCAACCTATACTCATAAGGTATATAAAAGTATGGGGTTAGTACAAAAATGTACTAAGCATGGCATATGCAAAAACATACAAAAAGGGACATTTTAGTAAAAATAACTTTTCATGTAATTAAAGCAATATTCATGAATCTAGAAACAAACCAACATAAGAATCGACAATCAACACTTTATGGCAACTTTACCAAAACTTAGATTAATCAAAAGGATCATTTCAATGAACTTACTAAACTTACAATGACAATTGAATAAAGCATCACATTGAATATATTGGATTCTTACAATGAAGACCTTACAGTGAATGGCACGGTGCAAGTCATATGAACTCTTTTTCCTTTGAAGTTTCCCTAACCCAAGGTTATCCTAAGACTCCCTAAAGTGATCCAAGAAGGGATTTTCATTACACCTCCCTTCAAAGCACACCAAAGCGACCCTTAAAACTACCAAATCTGAGGCTTACTTCATTGGAAATCAAATCCACGCCCTTGGCTAACATATGCAAGACACTTACGGAAAATATAGGTCATACCAAGTGCAATGTGAGAGTAGCATCCCATACTACCACTCCCACTTAGTACTCCTAATGGATTCCATTTACTCAAGTACTCCACAATAATCATCCATAACACTACACCATAGTACTCATTCACACGGATTTCATGAAGGTACTCTTCTCCCATAGTTGGTATAGGTCACACCAAGTGCAATGTGAGAATAGCATCCCATACTACTACACCCACTCAATGTTCCTATCGGTAACTAATGTGGATTGAACACTTCACGACATACATACACAAATTCAACAATATACAAGATAGTTAGCTTCAAATCAATTCTTTGTGGGAGTTATCTTAACCGACAAAGACCATGAGAGCTAGACATGGAATCCCGATATTAACCCCTATCGGATGAGGGATCCTTACTTGCCTAGTGTAAGGTCATGCTTCTTAGAGTTTACATGGATTTTCCAATAGCTACACCTATGCGGGCACATAGTTAAGGGATAAGGAGATTGCTACTAAGTAACTCACTCTCTACTAAAAAGGAGTACTCATCTCAAGAGGTACTTTCGATTACAACATCTCAACTCACGAAGTGCAATCCACCTCCCCTTCATATCCTCTCGGTGCTAGGAATAACTCCCCATGGATTTCTCAAAATAATAGTCTATCTTAGAAAGCTCACTAGGAATGGAGAGGTTGCTACTAGACACTACATCTCAACTCACAAAGTATGTCCACCTCAAGATTCCCCTTTTTGCTCAACTTGGTATACTACATTCTTTAAAGTGTGTGTGTGTACACTTTGCATATAAGTATCATCTCATTATCAACAAGTTCTACGCATGCTTTAACCTCGATTCATCGAGTTACACACTCTACATGCTTCTCATAATCATATACTTTATTTAGACATAAACTAGGTCAAGCATGCAATTCAAGTTACACCAAACACAATACAAGACCCATATACAATATATCTTCATTTAAGATATTAGAACTTCAAGATTACCTACTCAACACATACTAATCAACATCAAGCTCATCAATTAGCACCGCCACCCATAAGGTGGACCATACCACTCAAATAGCAATTCATAATAAGAAATATACAATGAGAACAACTCATCAACAATTCAAACCATCATCACCCATAATCAATTTATCAACATTTTACCATATTAAGTCCCTTAGGGCAGTAGCTACACCAACATGACATACACAAGAAGACCCAAGTTCATACCTTACTGAAATCATGCTCACATAACCCATTTTTAAGTCAACAGTTGAAGTATGCATAAACAAGAGTTTCATGGAGTTTTTATCATCAAAAACATCAATTCAAACCAAGATAAATACATTTAAACCATTATAACTTAAATACAAGAAGACCCATACTAGAAATCAAAGTTAGAAGAAGATTGAGTTTAAAAACCCTTTTGAAAACCATTTTGGAAATTGGCTTCTTGAATGAAAAGATATTCAAGAATGGATACCATACCTTTAAGAGAAGGAAACCCACTAATTTTGATGAAAAAATAAGTCCAAAGTAGCCCTCCTTTCCCTCCTTGAGCCTTGGCTTCAATGGTGACTTTGAGAGAGTTTCTTTAGAGAGAGAGAGAGTTAAATTTAGAAGTGAGGGGGGTCTTGTCTAGGTCTAGGGTTTAAAACTCATTTAATATACCCAAAAATCCCTTAACAAACCGTCCAAACTCTTATTTAGACGTGGGGTAAATTTACAAGTTCACCCCTAACTTGGCAGAAAAATCTGCGCACAGGGACAAACTTGCAACGACCTGCTTGTAATGGGGCATCACGGGTTCAACGGCCCGTCCTGACCATCCGTTGCAAACTTCATTGGCTAACCAAGGGTCCCATATACAACCTTGAACAATTCCCCCACGACGGAAACTTGTGACGGGGCGTCACAGCCATGACTGGCCGTTGACTGCTCCGTCGCCAAGGCTGCCTGGGACAGCCTGCTTACCAGGTTTTGGGTCCTTCCTCAAGGACCCTTCGATGGTCCTTGGGGATAATTTCCCGGACGTTTCCAACACAAATATGATAATCTATAAGTTTAACACCTCTCACATGAATTTCATCCAAAATGAACACATAAAACTCGACGAAACTCGTCTAGACGTACAAGGTCGACTCAAGGCATATATTTCGAATGCCTTGGACGTTCTTGGTCGTTTGACCTCCAAACTTCACGAAACTTTGCACACTGCCTAAGGACACTATACTAACACCGTTTAACTTAAATTCAACTCAATAAACAATCATGAGGCTCTAGTTCACCTTAGTTCATTTCGGGGCATTATAAAGGAGTCACTGAATCAATCCACGAGACACCATCGACGGGACGTGGTCTGACTGACGGACTGTCGATGTGGGGTATCGATGGGGCCGAGTGTTTTCGTGACTTAGGAGTTTTAGGTGCAACCGACGAGACCCCATTTATGGGGTGTGGGTGAGACCACGGACCGTTGATGGTCACGTCGATGGTGCCGTGAGTTCCCTTCTAGTTTTCTGTTAAGGTGAGGGGTGAAGTTGTAAATTCACCCCAAGCCCCTATAATTCTTTGGACGATTATTTTGAGTGTTTATGGGTATTTTATGAGTGTATAAGTCATTAAACTCTCAATTAAACCCTAAAACTAAGATCAAAACACATTCCCTCCAAAAGTTCTTCCAAAAACCTCCATGAGAGTTCAAAGTGAAGATGAAGCTTGGAGATGGATCTTCAATGGAGTTTCTTCTTCAATTGGCATTGGTTTCTTAAAATAAGGTATGGGATTTCTTCATCTAAGGTTTTGTATCACCTTATAGCCAA
The DNA here is from genome assembly GCA_016801875.1 of Solanum sitiens. Taxonomy (NCBI): domain Eukaryota; kingdom Viridiplantae; phylum Streptophyta; class Magnoliopsida; order Solanales; family Solanaceae; genus Solanum; species Solanum sitiens. The sequence continues at coordinate 802,179 of JABWTJ010000218.1, forward strand.
TTTCAAAGATGTTTTCAAAGGGTTTCAAAAACATGAAAAGTCCAATTTATACTCTAAATCATTGGTTCTTGCATTAAACATTTTCAAAGCTTAAGATATGATGTTATTGACGTATAATTGATGATTTCCAATGAAATTATATATGAACCCTTGATCTTCTCAATTCTCTAATTTTCACTAAAATATGGGTGAATTGGTTATGCTTTGAGATTTATGAATTCATGTGTAGATTGATATGGGCTTTTGAATTATGCATAGATTATATATATATGATGTATAGGCTGTTTCAATTTGATAAATTGAGTAATGAATACTCATAGATCTATTGCATGTTAAGCCTATTGAATTGATATGAACTTAATGCTTATAGATTCTAGTGTACTTTTCTATGGGCTTTCTAATGATGTAAGGATCGTATTCAATTGATATCTACCTTGTCTTAGATTGATAATTCTAGATTGAATTGGCTTAGATTCATTGAGTATTGTAATTTATACTTAGAATTGATGTTCATGGCCATGGGTAAGGGCCTTATGGTATTGAATTGGATGGTTTAGCTTTGGATTGAAGTGGTGAGATGAATTGGGTGGTACGCTTCCCTAACTCTTTTATTATTATATATAGATATTGTAATTTTGCTCTTGGATTATATGTGATTGGTATGGTCCACTTATGGTGGCGGTGTTATATGAATTGATATGGCCTTGTCGGCATTATTTTAAGTATATTGATGATCATGGACTTGTCGGCACTACTTGAAGTAATATGTTGATTAGTGTAGTTGATTATGTGAAGTATAATCATATCTACCTATATGTGAAGTAATGTGGAAGTATGTGTTCTCTTATTGAAGTTATTAGGTGATCATGTTATACTATGACTATGTGCTTATATGTGTAGTCTTAGAGTTGATACATGGTTGTTCCTAACTTGGCTATATGAGTCTATAATGGTTATGTTGATGATGTTAAGGCAATTAATAGGTTGACATAAGGTTGTTAAGGGTCATTCCTAAGTGTCTAAAGAATGTTATGTTATATGTGCTAAAATGATGTAATGGTGTGTCTTGTTTAGGTAGACTTGTGTCCCTTTCTTGATGCATGTATGAATATGAATATGTGATGACTTGAATTCGGAAGTTAAAGCGTCTTAGTCTTAAATGTATGAATGTTATGTAAGCCCTTGAATGATGATAAGAAGACCCTTTATGTGAAACCTTTAACCTAGCGGTAAGGTTATGAAACTTGAAGTCGTAAGCCGTAATGGTATCCTTCATGTAATGAATGATGGACATAAGATTGATTGGCTGGAAGGCATCATATCAATACTTAGGGAAGTCATGATGAGCTTCTTGTTGCCATAGTGAGATAGCCCTAGTGGACCTTGCTTTTGTAGGGTAAATGTAATTGGGTCATGAACTTGATATGAGACCCATTTGTATGAACCTTAATGTGAATTAATCTATGAGAACAAAGGCTAGCACCGAGTGAGTATGGAAAGGGGAAGTAGATCTAGTTAAAGAATGAGGCTAGAGTACAAAGCATGCACTTCATATTCCTTAACCATGTGCATACATGGGATGTGTCTATGTTCTACCATTGGCAAGTAGAACACCCACCATCGGAGTAGGTTACAACTCGGTATTCCATGCTTGTCTACCATGGTCTATGTCGATTATTTCCTATTCTCATCATATGAGATACCCACTAGCATTAGAGAAGTTCTATGAAGTTTAGGTGGTGGTATTGGACGCTATCTAGACATCGCACAATAGGCTTTGAAGATGTTAGTGAGAGTCCCTAGGTCTTCTTTAAGACCATTATTTGAATGTCCTAATGTGATGAATATCTCTTAAATGAACTAAGGAATGTAATGACTTATGTTAAAAAAGAATGTTTAATGAATAAGTTCTTATCTAGACTAGTTAAGGGTTGTCTAGTTAATGGTCACTTCATCTCTTACTTAGATAAGTCTTATTAATGATTCTAGTTAATAAATATGATTGATTATGTGGACATGATCCTAATCTAGGTAAGTCTTAAGGAGTACTTAGGTAATCTTGAAGAGGTCAATTATGGACATTCTCTTCTTGAGATACTTGAGTAGGTCTTTTGATAACGTTTGAAAGGAAAAATGTCATGTTGATGTATGTGATGGTATTAAGTGAGAATGATTCTATCTTAGGTAGTCTATAGGATACCTTGTTTGTGTGTGATAGGGATTTTATGGGCGGTCACTCCACACTCACCCATGTGAACCTTGGAATTCACCTTTGGTAGGAGGATCTCATCTTTATGTGTTTGATGTATGTTAAGTGTGTATGTGACTCATTCTAAGTAGTCTTAAGGATCGTTTAGGCATGCTTTAAGAGGGTGTATGGGCGGTCTCTCTTAGTATGACTTAAGTGAGTCTTAGGATAGCTTTTAGTGGGTTGACTATATGCTAGAATATGTTAAAGTGAAGGTTAAGCACTTCAATGTAACAATTACAGTGAAGTAAGGTCACTATAACAATTACAGTGAAGTAAGGTCACTGTATAGTGAAGTGGTTCACTGGAAAGTGGACTTTAAAAATATTATAATTGCTTAAATGATTTTCTTATGTATTTCTAATGTGATAAATGTTGTTCTTATGATTATAGTATGATGTTTTAATCAAAATTCATGAAAAACATGTTATTAACTAAATGTCCCTTTTTTATGGTTTTTGCATGGCTTCCATACTTAGTATATCTAATGTGCGAACCCCTTCTTTTCCCTTTTTGACTAAAGTGTAGTGAATTGGAAGTCTTGATGTGCCATGGAGGATGGACAGATTTCTAAGGGTTTAAGATGAAGTATTGGTGAGTTTTCATCGATTCAAGGACAATATCCACACGTTCCTTAGTGTCTTAAGCCTTTATTTTTATGTCTTGTATGGGCTTAGTCCCAAGTGTTGTATACTCTATAGTTAGATGGTTCAAGGGGTTAATGTAAAGGTTTAAATGTTTTAATGAAAGTGTTCCACTTATTTATTGTTTATAAAAGATTTCTTCGTGTGTGAAGAAAGTTTTAAATTCTTACTCATTTTAGTATGTTATTATGCAATGAATTATACGAGAGGCTTAGAAAAGACTTCTTGAAGTCTCATTTGCCGTGTGACAATCTCAAGGATACTCTAACTTCTAGGCTGTACTTGAGGGTCGTGACAAGCTTGGTATTAGAGCATAAGGTTTGGTAGTGTCGTAGTTGTCTTATGAACCACATCAAATAGAATCTTGTTTATAATGGGAAGCGCGCCACATTATAAATAGGAGGCTATTGGGTGCTAGAAAAAGTTTCACTCCTTCATTCATCTAATCGTGCCTAAGAGCCTTGTATATGGTGTCTTTCCCTTGGTCATTTGAGTGTGACTTTCTGAAGATTGGGTTGAGGGAGAGAAAAGATGAGATGTGGCTTGCTAGGTGAGATGTGAAAGATGGTGTTGACGACCTTAGATTGGTTTTATTACCTTTTGAAGTGTAGTGGAGTTGAAAAGAATGGTAAGATATAGAGTTAGAATGTGAAAGATTAATGGTGAGTTTCTCATAGTAAGGGGGATGTAATGGTTATATGGTGTAACCTTTGAGAGTCTTTAGCTTCATAATCTAGACTTTGGGTTAGGAAAGTATTAGTAAGGTCTAAGGTGCCTTGAGAGAGTTCTTTGAGGTAGATGTTACGTTGACCTTAGAATGAGTTTCTCCTAAGTGGGGGAGTATGGTGAAGAGTATGGTTGTTGGGCATTGAGGTACCCTTAACTTTTCATTATGTGTTTATTCAAGCCTAAAAAAAGAGTTCTTAGTAACTTGAATTGTGTAGGAGTTTTTGTGGAAAAAAAATGAGTCCCAAACATTCTCCTTATAATATGCATGCTTGGTTGAAATTGGATTTCATTAACTTCTTGCATTGTGTGTTTTATGAGGCCATGATTATGTTGTAAAAAGGTTTTTTATGATTTTACCTTGCATATTAGCATTTCTATGTCATGAATTGCCAAAAATGCGCATTTTTAGAAAATTGGCCAAAATCACTGTAGCAATGTCAGTTCACTGTAAGATTTTGCAAAAATTAAAAAATTGATTCTTTGGTCTAAAATTGTTGTTATATGGTTAAAACTGATGTATATGAGCATATTAATGAGTATAAAATTAGTTTTTGTTGTTTTGTGAATCTCTTGCTTATGTGAAATTGATGTTTTCTCCTTGATTGTGAGTGATGTGGTATGGTTATAACATGATAATTGAATCTATATACTTGGAAGTGTTCGGAGAGTGGCAAGTGTCATTCGAGGATGAATGTTGTCCAACTAGGGGAGATTATACGGACTTGAAAATAACTTAGGTGAAGCTAGAGCCTAATATGGTTTTCATGATGGTCTAAGGTCCTAAATGGTATATAAAGTGTTATTGAGGCAGTAGCAAAGAGTTTAGGTGCATTGGAAGTCAAACGTCAAGGGACGACCAAGACGTTCGACGACTAAGTCTCCTAAGTGCCTCGTATGTGGTTCTATGTCATTATGTGTGATACATGAGCTTATATGGTTCTTAAATGTGTTTATATGATTTTTATAGTCAGTGTGTCAAGTTTCGTGAAGTTTGGAGGTCATACGTTCAAAAATGTCCATGACGTTCGAAAGTTGTTCATTGAAATAACCTTGTGTGTCTAAGCATGTTTCGTCGAGTTTTAAGTGTTCGTTTTGGATGAAACTTAGGTGGTAGGTCATAAACTCGTATGCGTGCATGTTTGGGTTGTAAACGTCCGGGTAAGACTACATGTAGGACCCGCAAGGGGCCCTAGAGAAGGACCCCAGGCTAGAGCTCAACACTGCCAGGCAGTGTCCAATCAATGGCCCAAACGACGGCCTGTCGACCAGGCGACGGCCCGTCGATGGTTCCCGTTGGTGGAGCCAATATGCCTGCAGGTTGAGGAGTCTCTGAATTAATCCACGAGACCCCATTGACGGGACGTGGTCTGACTGACAGATCGTCGATGTGGGGCGTCGATGGGGCCGAGTGTGTCCGTGACTTGGGAGTTTCAGGTGCAACCGACGAGACCCCATTGACGGGGCGTGGGTTATACCACTGACCGTCGATCATCACATCGATGGTGCCGTGAGTTCCCTACCAGTTTTCTGTTACGTTGAGGGGTGAAGTTGTAAATTTACCCCAAGCCCCTATAATTCTTTAGACGATTGTTTTGAGTGTTTATGGGTATTTTATGATTGTATAAGTCATTAAACTCTCAATTAAACCCTAACACTAAGATCAAAACACATTCCCTCCAATAGTTCTTCCAAAAACCTCCATGAGAGTTCAAAGTGAAGATGAAGCTTGAAGATGGATCTTCGATGGAGTTTCTTCTTCAATTGGCATTGGGTTCTTCGAATGAGGTATGGGAGTTCTTTATATAAGGTTTGTTGTCACCTTACAACCAATTTCAAAGATTTTCCAAATAATTTCAAAAACATGAAAAGTGCAATTTCTACTCTAAATTATGGGTTCTTGCGTGAAACGTTTTCAAAGCTTAAGATATGATGTTATTGACGTATAATTGATGATTTCCAATGAAATTATCTATGAACCCTTGATCTTCTCAATTCTCTAATTTTCACTAAAATATGGGTGAATTGGTTATGCTTTGAGATTTATGAATTCATGTGTAGATTGATATGGTCTTTTGAATTATGTATAGAATATGTATGTATGATGCATAGGCTGTTTCAATTTGATTAATTGAGTAATGAATACTCTTATATCTATTGCATGTTAAGTCTATTGAATTGATATATACTTAATGCTTATAGATTCTAGTGTAGTTTTCTATTGGCTTTCTAATGATGTAAGAATTGTATTCGATTGATATCTATTTGTTCTTAGATTGATAATTGTAGATTGAATTGACTTAGATTCATTGAGTATTGCAATTTATACTTTGAATTGATGTTCATGGCCATGGGTAAGGGCCTTATGGTATTGAATTGGATGGTTTAGATTTTGATTGATGTGGTGAGATGAATTGGGTGGTACGCTACCCTAACTCTTTATTATTATGTATAGATATTGTAATTTAGATCTTGGATATATGTTATTGGTATGTTCCACTTATGATGGCGGTGTTATGTGAATTGATGTGGCCTTGTCGGCGTTGTTTTAAGTATATTGATGATCATGACCTTGTCGGCACTACTTAAAGTAATATGTTGATTAATATAGTTGATTATGTGAAGTATGATCGTATATACCTATATTTGAAGTAATGTGGAAGTATGTGTTCTCTTATTGATGTTATTAGGTGATCATGTTATACTATGACTATATGCTTATATCTGTAGTCTTAGAGTTGATACAAGGTAGTTCCTAACTTGGCTATATGAGTCTATAATGGTTATATTGATGATGTTTGATGTATCGTGGTTTCACAGTACCTTCAATGCTTTTTCCTTAAGTTTAGTGCGTGTCTAAGGCCTTTTTGTAGTAATTTAAATATATTTTTATTTGTGTTTGGAGGAAAGCTATCCAAGACGAAAATGCAGAAGACTGTGCTGAAATCAGTGCAGAAGTGATGACCTACGAAGCAATCGACGGTCCATCAACCCATCGACAGTCCGTAGGTGGTGATCGTTGACTGGAGGTTCAAGCATTTGTAAGCAACTTGGGGAAATTTGACCAATTGTGGGGCTACAGAGGGATCGACGATCCGTCGACTGATCGACGAACCATCCTGGCAAACCGTCATTTTAAAAAGAAATTAGTCCCAGTACACGACTTAAAGATATCACTTAGTATGAAAGGACGTACGCATCGACGGACCGTAAGTGAAACGACGTACTGTGTTGATGGTCCGTCGATTGTAACAGAAAGGATGCAAAAGTGAAGGCTGATGAAAAAGTTAAAGTGTGGACCGACGGAGAAAGTCGACGGTTCGTCGTTCCATCGACGGACCGCCAGTTAGGTCGTTGACTTAAGACGCATTTTGGGACAGATTTTCCTTATTTTGAACTCCTTTTAATTGAGGACTTTATTATTATAACTAGGGTTAAAAACATCATTTTTGGGGTTAGACTTTTTATTATTTTTCATACTCTTGTTATTGAAAGTTGAACTTTGGATTTTCAGAATTACTTCAAGTTTCCGGAATCGTTTCTTACAATATTTTCGTTAATTCATGTGATATTTTTGGATTTTCTTTAAACTTATCAAAGTAAGTACATGAATTCTTATCAAACAATCATGAATTGTGTATTTCTAAGCATGGGTAACTAAATCCACAACTAGGGTTGTGGGAACCATGGGTAATTAACAAGATAAAACTAGGTAAATAACAATTCTAGAATAGGTTCTTGCATGTATTGATAATTCTTTCGTTTATAATTCTTTATAACGAGTGCACGCGTTAGAACTTGCCTTATTTCTACTTGCCGGACCAAGGAGGTAGTTAATAGGAAAAGAATTATCAACATAGATTTAGTATATACTATCGAATAGGCTAGTCCCAATTTGTGCGAAGTAGTAACTTAGTCATACATTAAATATGATGCTTAATATGAGGTAAAGGTAAGGATTAGTAATTCAACACATGTAGCCGGACCAAGGTACGGGGTGAAATTCTCTAGTTGCTGGACCAAGGAATTAGCAATACAAAACTTACCACTTTGCACGCAAGACACTAGGAAAGAGTTGTTATACCTAGGATACGACCGCTTATATTTCTTTAGGGAAGTATAATTTGAGCGTATCAAATTTTGGCGACGCTGCTGGGGAAAGTGGTTGTTAGATTAACTTTAAACACATTACCAAATTTTAGTCAACAATTTCCTAATTTTACTTTTTATTTTTGTTTTTGTCTCTCTCAGGTCTTGCTCTAGTGTATGCCAAGTACACGGAGTCAAGGAGAGTCAATACTTCCACTTGATCCACAACTAAATCGTACACTCTACAGAATGAACGATCCACAAAATCATGCTAATCTTGGTGATGGGATCAACCGTCAGCTTCCTCAGCCAGTTGATGCTCATAATCAAGTGTTAGTGGAGAGCCCTGGTGAAGGTGATCAGAGGAGGCAACCTCCCGCCCCACGTCCTCAAGAGTACTATAGGGGAAATATTAACATCACTGACTCTGACGGGCCACTTGTCCTACCTCCTCTACCACATGGTCATACTTTCGTGGTAACTAGTAGCTTGATGCAGATGCTTACCGCTAGAGGTTTATTTTCGTGGATACCATCTGAGGATCCACATGCTCACATTGCCAAACTAAGGTCGGTATATAAGAGTTGTGTAGGGAGGCCTGACTTGGACATAGACGTCATTGGATTAAGAGTGTTCCCTCTCTCACTGACAGGAGAGACTGCTATATGGTTTACTGAGATTCCCTATAACTCGATCTATACTTGGAACCAATTGAGGGATGTGTTCCTAGCAAGGCATTACCTGGTTTCTAAAAAGCTTAACCACAAAGATAGGGTGAACAATTTTGTGGCATTGCCTGGGGAGTCGGTAAGTAGTTCTTGTGATAGGTTCACCTCATTCTTGAGAAGTTTCCCATACCACTGCATTGATGATGAGTCATTGAAAGAATACTTCTGTCGGGGGCAAGATGATAATAATAAAGCAGTTCTTGATACGATTGCGGGTGGTTCCTATGGGGAGTGTACTTATGCAGAGATCGCTGAAAAGTTGGAGAAAATTTCCCAAAACAACAAGGCTTGGAGCACTAGGAAGTCGGACACTGGGAGAAACACCTTTGCAGTGCAAGCTACACACAACCCGGCCTCAGATGAGATTCGTAAGGAGATGGCTCAAATGAGAACTGAGCTTGGGTTGGTATTAAAACATGTCACTGGGGGTGCAGAGAAAGTGAATGCGGTGAATTAGTTAACTAAGCCACCACCGCCAGTAGATGAATTTTACTATGAGGAAGACTCTTCTGCAGTGAATGAGCAGACGGGGGGTTTCCGACCGAACGCCCAAGGCTCCAATCAAGAGAATTAGCGCCAAGGTCAAGGAAATCAAGTTCGGAACTATGGAAATTACAACTGAGAGGGTCATTATGTTCGATATGGAAACTTCAACCGCAACAACAACTTCAACCGGGATAACTATGGTAACAAAAACGATCAGAGTGGGCCCTATGTTCCACCTCAAAATTGGGAAGTTGCTACTAGGGATGGTGGAGGTAGTATGGTGCGAGTTGAGGATATGTACAGAAGATGATGAGGAGGTTTGATGCTAGTGATGAGCACGCCAAAGAGTTGAGAGGTGATTTAGCAAAAATTAGGCAAAAGGTGGATGCACATGCAATCTCAATCAAGCATCTTGAGTTGCAAATGGCTCAATTGTCTTCTAATGTGAACCCACGTCAACCGGGTACTCTTCCTAGCAATACTGTTCAAAATCCGAAAAATGATGGATATTGTATGGCAGTCACTACTCGAGGTGGTAAGCAAACCATTGATCCACATATGCTGTCTGGCGTAGAAAATGAGATGAGAAGAGATGATGGTGTAGTAGAAGCTAGTGGTGAGTTGGTAAATGAAGCGGTGAAAGAAGCAGAGATACCCCAAAAGGTGACTCCCATTCGAAGACCACCACCACCATTTCCGCAAAGGTTGGTGAAAAAGATAGAGATGGTAAATATCGCCGTTTTATTAATATGTTGAAACAACTTTCCATCAATGTTCCTTTGATAGAAGCTCTTGAACAAATGCTCGGTTATGCCAAGTTCATGAAAGATATTGTAACTAAGATGAGATTGGTTAGTTTTGAGGATGGTGATCGGATGCAACATTGTAGTGCTATTGCTACAAGGTCTCTTGTGCAAAAGAAAGAAGATCCGGGTGCTTTCACTATTCCATGTACAATCGGGTTATTACACTTTGCTAAAGCATTATGTTATCTTGGGGCAAGCATAAATCTCATGCCTCTCTCTATTTACAAGAAGTTGGGTTTGGGTGACCCAAATCCCACTACGATGCAGTTATTGATGGCCGATCGAATAGTGAAGAGGCCTATTGGGATACTACACGATGTGTTAGTGAAGGTGGAGTCATTCATATTTCCAGTCGATTTTGTGATTCTTGACTGTGAGGTGGATGTTGAGGTGCCTATTATTCTTGGGAGGCCATTCCTTGCTACCGGTCGCGCCTTGGTTGACATGGAGAATGGCAAATGAAGTTTCGATTGAAAAATGAAGAAGCGACTTTCAACATTTGTAGGTCCATGAGGTAGAGTGGTGAGCTCCAGTCGATATCTGCGATATCCTACAGAGTTGAGAGTCATTGAAGGTACAAATAGAAGAGTGTCTTGGTGTTGAGGCACTAGAGCAATGATTATGAATTTTTAGAGTGATGGTATTGAAGAGTATGGGTCATTGGTTGCGGCACTTGATCGAGGTGATATTCGATTTAAACCAAAGAAGTTGGAGTTAGATATGAAGCATCGCAGGTCTCTACCCACAAACCCATCTATTGAGGAGGCCCCAAAATTTGAGCTTAAGGCTCTACCACCTCATCTGAGGTATGTTTTCTTGGGAAAAAGTGACACTTTGCCGGTAATCATTGCATCGGATTTGAATATGGAGCAAGTGGAGTGTCTTGTAGAGGTGTTGAAGAGGTTCAAATGAGCCATTGGTTGGACTATTGCGGACATTATTGTGATTCCACCCGGTATTTGTTCACACAAAATCCAACTCATGTCAGATCATAAGCCAGTATAGAGCATCAGAGACGTTTAAATCCACCTATGCTAGAGGTAGTGAAGAAGGAGATTATTAAGTGGTTGGATGTCGGAGTCATATATCCGATCACTGATAGTAGTTGGGTATGCCCTGTTCAGTGTGTGCCTAAGAAAAGGGGAATGAATGTGGTCCCTAATGAGAAAAATGAGCTTCTTCCAATGAGGCCGGTGACCGGATGGAGAGTGTGTATAGATTACCGGAAATTGAATGCATGGACGGAGAAGGACCATTTTTGTATGCCCTTCATCGATCAGATGTTTGAGAGACTTACAGGAAAGGGGTGGTATTATTTTCTTGATGGTTATTCGGGTTACAACCAAATCTCTATTGCACCGGAAGATCAAGATAAAACCACCTTTACTTGTCCTTATGGAACTTTTGCGTTCAAGAGGATGCCCTTCGGGTTGTGTAATGCACCGACTACTTTTCAGAGATGTATGATGTCTATATTCTCCGATATGATGGAGGACACCATTGAGGTGTTTATGCATGATTTTTATGTTGTTGGTGACTCCTTTGATCATTGTTTGAGTTACTTGGCCGAAGTTCTCAAAATATGTGAAGATTGCAACCTTGTGTTAAATTGGGAAAAATGTCACTTCATGGTGAAAGAGGGTATTGTATTGGGCCACCGTATCTCAGAGAAAGGTATTGAGGTTGATCGAGCCAATGTTGAGGTGATAGAGAGACTTCATCCACACATCTCTGTAAAAGGTCTGAGGAGTTTTCTTGGGCATGCGGGCTTCTACCGGAGGTTCATCAAGGATTTTTCAAAAATTGAACATCCTCTGTGCAAGTTACTTGAGAAAGAGTTTAAATTTTATTTTGATGAATCCTGTCTGAAGGCATTTGGAGAGTTGAAGGAGAAGTTGGTGTTTGCGCCCATTATTATTTCCCCGGATTGGAGCAAACCATTTGATGTGATGTGTGATGCTAGTGGCGTTGCTTTTGGTGTAGTATTGGGACAAAGAAGGGATAAAATCCTTCACCTTATTTATTATGCCAGTAAGGACCTTAATGAAGCTCAAAAGAATTATACTGTGACTGAACAAGAGCTCCTTACGGTAGTATTTGCTTTCGAAAAATTTCGTTCCTATTTGCTTGGCACGAGAGTTATAGTGCATACTGATCATTATGCCTTGAGATATTTGATGGCAAAGAAGGATGTGAAATCGAGGTTGATTAGATGGGTATTACTCTTGCAAGAGTTTGACTTTGAAGTGAAAGATAGAAAAGGGAACAAAAATCAAGTTGCCGATAACTTGTCCAGATTAGAGGATGAAGCTATGCGAGAATTGGGTGAAAAGGCTGAAATTGATAATACTTTCGCTGATGAGCATGTATTGGCCGCTTCTCATGACTTGATTCCATGGTTCACCGATTTTGCGAATTTCTTGGCTAGTGATATCGTCCTATCGGACTTGTCCTTTCATCAAAGGAAAAAGTTCATGCATGATGTGAAAAATTTCTTTTGGGATGAACCATATTTATATAGGAGTTGTGCCAACGGGCTTATTCGTTGTTGTGTGCCGGAAGTTGAGATGCTTAGTGTTTTGTAGGCATGTCATTCCTCACCTGTGGGTGGGCATCATAGTGGTGTCCGGACTGCCCATAAGATATTGCAATGTGGCTAATATTGGCCAACCATACACAAAGATGATCATGAGTTCCCCAAGACATGTTATAGGTGCCAAAGAGATGGAGGTGTTTCTAGAAGGCAAGAGCTACCTTTAAATCTCATTCTTGTAATTGAGTTGTTTGATGTGTGGCATTGACTTTTTGTGCCCTTTTGTGAGTTCTGATGGGATGAAGTACATTCTTGTGGCGGTTGATTATGTGTCAAAGTGGGTGGAAGCCATAGCACTTGCAAACAATGAAGGGAAGAGTGTCATCGCATTCTTGAGAAAGAACATATTTTCCAGATTTGGCACCCCAAGGGCCATTATTAGTGATGGGGGATCCCACTTTTGCAACAAGTTGTTCAAAGGTTTATTGGAGAAATATGGGGTTCTCCACAATGTGGCCACTCCCTATCATCCACAGACTAGTGGGCAAGTCGAGGTGTCAAACAGAGAAATCAAGCAAATTCTGGCAAAAAGGGTGAATGCTAGTAGAACGGATTGGTCAAGGAGGCTTGATGATGCTCTTTGGGCCTACCGGACAGTATACAAGACTCCCATAGGTATGTCTCCTTACCAACTTGTATATGGGAAAGCTTGTTACATACCGGTTGAGTTAGAGCACAAGGCCATGTGGGCGATGAAGAAACTGAAGATGTATTGGAATGAAGCTGCGGAACAGAGATTAAATGGGTTGAATGAGCTTGATGAGTTTCGCTTGAAGGCGTATGAAAGTTCAACCTTCTACAAAGAAAAGATGAAGAAGTACCATGACCAAAAGATTGAAAAGCGCAAATTTGCGGTTGGGGATCTGGGGCTTTTGTTTAACTCTAGGTTGCGTTTGTTTCCTCGCAAACTTAATCCAAATGGACTTGTCCATTCTTGATCACTCAAGTGTTCCCTCATGGTGCGGTTGTGTTGGAGAACAAGGAGGGTGCACGGTTCAAGGTCAATGGGAAAATAATCAAAATCTACATTGGGCATGCTGAGAATGCGAATAAAGTGATTTAGGCATACCATCTTGATGAAGTCTGAGTAATCAAGATTCTTGCGTCGTGCCGCGACGTTAAATCAAGCGCTGATTGGGAGGCAACCCAATATATATCCTTTAGCCAACACTAGTTTTTTCTTGTCTTAGTAGAAATAGTCGCATTATTTCGATTTTTACTTATTGTCCTATGTATATTTTCTTTTATTTCTTTTAAGTCTGTTGGCTAGAGAGTAGTTTAGGGTCCGTGTATAAAAAGTGTCCAAAAAACACAAAAATAATGGTTTATTGGGTGCTAAATGTGCAGGGACCAAATCACCAGAAATCTGCAAAAATTAGTCTGGTGCATTGATCGACGGACCAATCGACGGGTCGTCGTCCCATCGACGGACCGTCGATGGGGTCCGTGGATCCCATGTTTGTTTTTCAATATTGTCTAAGTTAAGGCATAATCAACGGAGCAGTTGACGGACTGTCGATTGAGTTATGGTCCGACGACGAGGAATCGTAAGTTCCCCAGAACCTATGACCCGACCTGACCCGACCGGCTATATAATTAATTTAACCCTTCAGTTACTCCCCACCTTTTCAAATCATTTCCCCCAACCGTTTCCCTCCCCATTTTCCCTTAACTCCCCCAGTAACTCTCACATTCTTACACTCTCATTTCTCTAAAGTTCTGATTCTCTCATCTTCTCCAAGTATCGAGAACCCTAATTCCCCAATTCCCCATTCATTCCAAGCTTTTTCCGGTCGGTGTTCGTAGGCTTGTCGGTTGTTGTCGCCATTTCACTCACTCCACTATAGTATACAGGTATGTCCTTCTCATCTTCTTACTGATTTCATGTCGTTTGCTTGGAACCCGAATTGATAATATGTGGGTCTTGACTTAAGGACAAACTTTGCTTGATTAACTTGTTAAATTGGAGTTTCTTGTCACTTAGGATGATGGAAAGTGAATGGGTTGGGGGTGCTAACTGGATATATGAACTCTACATGTTGTTGATTTGTTGTTTCCGACTTAGGGCTTTAGAGTATCTTAGAATCTAGGATCGAAATTAGCATAATCAAAGACATAGGAATGACGGAATTGTTAATTATTTGCTATAGAACATATTGTTAATTGATATGCTTGAATTTGTCTATGTGTGGAGTGCAAAGGGTGTAGAACCAAATCTGTCTCTGACCAACTGTGCGAGACCCCGTCTATGGACCGTCGTTCAATCGACAAACTGTCGATTGGGTATGTTGATAGCCACACCTCGACCTAGTCTAACTCTGGAACGATGGAAGTGGACTACTGTCCGTCGATTGATCGACGGACCATTCTGCACTTCCGTCATTTCTAACATAAGCCCTGTTCTCTGAAGCCTTCTAAAAATTATCTAAGTGTCCAACGACGGACCATATCAACGGACCATCGTTCCATCGACGGACCGTCGTTCCATCGACGGACCGTCGTTCCATCGACGGACCGTCGATAGTGCCTGTCGTTCAGTTCTGCAGTTCTGCACTTCACTTTGTTTTGTGTTCCAACTTTGGTGTTTTCATCTTTCGTGTGAGTTGAAAGATTATACTGGAACTAATGACCCTCATTTGCAGGTACAAATGGCCCCCAAGCCTGATATGGTCTACTCTCGAGGACGATCCAAGTTTGTCGCCCCTTCACTCCGGTTGGTGATTGGTTCGTCAGACGATGAGACTGATCCCAAATACATTCCACCAGGCACCAAGACACCGACACCTGCTGCTAGGACCTCTCAAAGCACGCCAAAGAAGGTGGCGTGCGACGTAGTCACTGCCTCCCTGTTTGATGAGGAGAACACATTGACCGGCACAACTTCTGGGTCTTCCGCGGGTTCTAAGGGAGCATCTGGCTCCGAGGAGGCTTCCGGGTCTGAGTCGTCCCATTTTCAGGATCGCATGGTGCCACTGTTCCTGCTGCACCTGCCCAGTCTGCCTCGTCTGATGAGGCCGATAGTGCAGATTCTACTCCAGCACCCCTGTTTGACGTCCCTGCACCGGTTGCTAATCAGGCTAACCGGTGGTGCGTAGAAGGTCAATACCAGGTTTACAGGGATGCTAAGCTTCTCAATGATAAGTGGGTCATGACTTGGACTCTGACGGTCAAGCGGCAGATTCTTACAGAGAGTCTCCACACGGTCCCTGCTATACATGATCTTTTCACCCGCTATTAGCTCGAGTGGATGGCTAGGAGCGTGGGACGCTACAGTGAGGAGGTGGTGCGAGAGTTATACACTTCGTACATAGAGACTCCGGGCTCCTTTGGATAGGTGGTATAATCCTGCCAAACTGGCACCACTTACCCATGTTCGAGTCCGTGTCCGCACAGTGGATATCTCTTTGCCCACTATTCATCCTTTCTTATATGGTGCTGATATAGATGTCACAAGGGACCCTCTCACCCCCGAGTTCGACTAATGTTGGAAATGATTAAGGAGGGCTATTTCCAGCGAGACAAGGTTATGAGAGAGACCACCAAGAGGTGGATAGCCCAGCACATTTTCGTGGATCGTGAAGGTGTAGACTGGGTGCTGGAGTTCAGAGGCCTTATGAAGAAGGCCAACCTCACATTTGCTGCCAAGTTCATCTTGCTATTGGTCCTCCACTTCCTATGCCTCACAGCCGCTGACAACATTCTTACATGGGATAGAGCAGTCTTGGCTGTTGCTGGCAGTCATTCATTAAAGGCCTTTAAGACCTCGACCACTTACCCCTTTCCCTGTATGATTTTTGAGTTGTGCAGGTCTACTGGAGTGCCCATTTGGCACATTGATGTTCTTAAGACTCCTACAGGGACAGTGGACATCGGTCGCATCCAGGATGAGGCCAATGAGGCGGCACCCATCAGAGGGCCCAGAGTAGAGGTGCAGCCGCTAGGTGAGAATTTTGCGGACATGGTTGAGAAAGTCCAAGGGGATGATCAGGCTACATCATAGCCTACAGATAACACCCTGGTTGAGTCTATCCCAGGCACTAGCAGAGCCCCGAGTTCCTCCCGATCTACACCATCAGTAGCACTGGTCCCGATTGCTAGGGTACAGAAGTTGGATTCCCAGATGGCCACATTGCTGCATCATATCCAGCCTTGGATGCAGATGTCCATTGCTGAGGTGGAGGATCGGATCTAGAAGAAGATTGCCCAGCAGACTGAGAGAAAGATTCTGGCAATCCACTAATGCCTTGATGTGTTCGAGTTGAGAGTTCTCGCCCAGCCAACCCCTACTATTGATTTGAATACTCTCCAGGCTGCTGTGGCGAGTCTGAGGGCTGATGTGGATGCCATTCTGGATGTGCGGGTACCCTAGCCTGAGGCCGTACCTGAGGAGATTACAGAGGATATGGTGCTTCATGCACTATTTCAGACTACCACTGCACCACCGCCTCCACCACGTGAGTGTGCCAAGAGGCACCGTTCCATCCACACCAGTGAGGGTGAGGGTTGCGCAGGATAGGAAGCGGGAGCGCTTAGAGATGGAGGCTGCGAGGATAGCCTCGTTGATGGATAAGGAGGCCCGGTAGATGAGGGCTCAGTAGTTAGCGGTTGGGGCGTTTAGCTCCAGATTAGTGGCTGCTGAGCGGAGCACTACTGAGGGTGCAGACATTATTGCGGACACTACTGATGGTGTCCCTACTACTGATGGAGCGGGTTTGGGGCAACCGGACCCGCCTACTTGTTGATCTTCGGCGCTATGCGGCTGAGGTTTGCTTCACCTACCACCTTATTATTATATTTTTTTATATGCATTGGGGACAATTGCATGCGTTCTTGTTGGGGGTGGGTTAAATGGAAAGTGAGTGTTAGGGTGAAGTCTGAGTAGCCCAACTTACGATCCTCTCTTGGGGTTTTCTTGCCTGTGTTCTTTTGCCCCAAGAGACTGGTTATTTTACTGTTGAACCGGCCTGTTTAGTATCTTGTACAAAATATGAATGTAAAATCTGAAGCATGATGGCTAAATACAATGATATCCCATTCTAAAGAGAATGCTTGCATGATTAGGCATAGTGAATGTGAATGTGCTGTCTCTAAGCATGACATAGAGATGCACTACTACATGACCCTCAAATCGACAACTCAAACTAGGTGTCAAATAATCTGATAGGGTAATGAAATGTCAAGAGAGTTTGAGGAAATTTGATTGATCCGCCGTTGGTACCTAGCTAGAACCTTCCCGGTTAGTCCTGCAAAAAGGAATTTGTGTTAGACATTAGGAAAGGATCATAGTCCCTTGTTCAAATTAGCCAATCTTTAGCCTAAACAAAAGAAAACCAAATGAATAGATCCCCTTGTTGATCCAAATCTTTTGAGATTTAAATAGATCTTTCTGTTCTACACCAAATTGTCTTCCCTAGGTATAATGTGTTGGCCCTGGTCCCTCCTTGGACATGTGTGGCTAATGCAGGAACTGACCTCGTCTTGGCCCTGACCCAACATTGGGTACTGTGTACTTTGACTCATGGCAAAGCCATAAGTTGAGGGCAGCTATTATGAGTAATGTCTCGAAAAGAGGGGATGAAAAGAGTAATGTGGAAAAAGAAGAGAAACAGTGTGCAAGAGAAGTTACTTAACCAAATAAAATAAAATTAAAAAAAAAAGGTGTTGAATGAAAAAAAGTAAAAGTAACTTCCGCAAAAAGGGAAAGAAACGAGAAAACAAGACAAAGATTTCAAGAAAAGAAAAGTGGACAATAAAAGAGGTAGGAATCTTAGCTATAATGTCAAGGAGGGCAACAAGTTACTAAAATGTATCCATATGTATCATTACTGACCCTTAGCCTATGTTACAAGCCAAGAAAGTCCTATAGTGATCCTAAGAGTCTGATATATTGAACTTAAAGCAGTGAACATAAGGGCAAGCCTATGGTGACGAGTATCAATTAGGTGTGAAGTTGTTCTGAGCGTGAGTGTTGAATACAATCCTTATACTAAAATTTGAAATCACTGTGTGAAAAAGGAGGATATTGTTTTTGAAGTGAGGGCGCTATTTGCAATATTGGAAAGTGTCACAACTGGAATCTAGACCCCAGACGAGACCGGCGTCGTTGACCTCTCAGAGGTTGCAGACAAGCCTACTTACGTCATTCTTACTTTACATAGGTTAATTTTTAGCGGAAAATTGAAACTTTTTGTTTCTAAACATTACTTACTAACCATTTATAATACATTCGTAATTTGTTCAACATCAACCATCTAATCATTAAGAGATAATCAAATGAAAGGAATAGTTCAATAAACATAATTGTATAATTGCCAAAGTGGCACCAATACATAGTCTGACTAAAATAAGAAAGAAACGCTAGTGGAATATGCTCCACTAGCTCAACTCCTAAACTAATCTAGAACATAAAACAGTAGCATCCTCGAAAGCATGAGGACCTACCAAAACCGGATGAATGCTGGACGTCCGGATAACTGCAGCGATGATCGTGTAGCTCTACCGTCCACCTGTGCCTGCACCTAAAATAGTAGAGTTTGTATAGGGTTAGTACACACTTGTACTAAGTATGGGTATATGCAAGCACACACCAAGGACATGCATGAGAAAGAATAACTCTTTCCTAACAACATGATTTTTGGAAGTCAAGTCAGTGGACTTGCCAAATTGAGATTTGGAAAGTTTCCTAATTTGGATTAGGAAAGTAAATGATCTTTCCAAATTTGGATTAGGAAAGTCAGTGAGCTTTCCAGATTTGGAATAGGAAAGTTATGCCATGAGAATAACATACATCATCATACTTTTCACATTTGCACACAACACATAACATTTACACATAGCACACATCATATAGCATACAGTACATTTTGCATGTAGCACATAACTTCGTTCATATCATTCATTCATATGCCATGAGACCTTGGAATCATGGACTTGACATTAAGACATCCCAGAAATGAGGGCTCAACAGATGGTACCTCAACTAGAAAGTCTTCATTAGCAAACACAGAGTCTGCTTCGTTCATTCATACGTACTCCATTTCATTTCGTTCATAGGCCAGTGTAAACACCAGCTATACCTAGGATGTAGTTTAAGACTTTCATTAGGTTCGTTGTGCAATGACCAAGAATGACCTAATGTCATTACTTGAATCTAACTCACCTTTTGATTATCCTATTCTAACACCTTTGGTATCATTCATTTCATTATGTGCTTCATTTGAGGCTGGAACTTTAACCGACATAGATCATGTGAGCATCATGAAATCCAGTGTCTCCCCCACACCAAAAAGAGGTGGAATCACTGGCCAAAGTGACCCAAAAACATGCTAGCGTACATGGGAATTTAACCCCGCCAGATCCCTATATTGGCAGTATAGGTTTGAAGACTAGGAGATGTATGGAGACCCATACCCGGCAAGCCGGACAGTCTCATCTCATGAGAGTTACGTGAACCTTCGCCCTTCCCGAAATAAGGCATCACCGCTTATAGCTAGTCTATCGGTGCTCAGTATAAAGTTCCATTTCATTCAACTCATACGTCATGGAAGCTGACTTCTAGTATGAGGACATCATAGCTCATTAGATGATTTCTCATCTCATCATTAGTATCAAGTGTGTTAAGCTCAATACCTTTATTAGAGTATTCATAGAGACTGATCTCTTCATTTTCTTACACTCTCATAGGTGAGTACGTATTGGTAACATTTATTTAGGCTCATTCGAGATTACTCTTATCATTTACATTAATCTTATATCATGTTGTCACCACATTCATTATCATAAACACCCTTGCTTTTCATAGTTACTCACCTCTTATTACGTGAACGTTCATTTCATCATATGCTAATGCACTTGGCCATTTAGTGTATCTTACACTCATACTTAACCCTTCTAGGGTTCATCATTTCATTACATACTTCTTAGATTCACTTACTTTGAACGTATGTTAGACGTATGCGTCTATACATTCAAGTCATGACACTTCATTCATATTTCTTCTAAGATTATGTGATACAAGACTTATGTATCTTGTATATGTGCCAAGATCTTGAATCCGATCTAAGTATGTGGCATTATTCTCGGATATTTATTCAGGTATGACTTATGCATCAATACGGAAGCTTGCACAAGGAAACCCTAGTCTTGAATCAATTGGATATCATTTATATTTTTAATTGATTTTATTCTAATATTCATAACATTATGACTCTAAGTTAAATCACAATATTAACATTGAAGGATTAATTTTCTCCTTAGTAATAATCCTAATTTGGCCGAAGGGTTGTGGGTTCGAACCCCCACAACCCCTTTTTAATTTTTTTATTAACTTCATCTTGCCCAATTTTGCCTAAACCAAGAGGTTGTGGGATCAAACCCCCACAGCCTCTTTTATTTTGTTCTTTAATTCGCCTAAGTAGGGAGGTTGTGGGTTCGAACCCCCACAGCCTCCTTACTTTTAATTAATTTTCGCTAGGGGCTGTGAGGTGGTGGGTTCGAACCCCCACAGCCCCATATATATTTTTCATTTTATTTTTTGCTAAGTTGAGGGCATTGGCAGTGAGGTCGTGGGATCAATCCCCCACAGCCTCACTTGCTTTATTAACTTATTTTCGCCTCCTCTAGTTCCAACCTTGAGGTCGTGGGTTCGATTCCCACGCCTCACATCCTTTTTTTTCTTTTTTCTCCTTCTTCCTTGCTTCCCACGAGTCATGTGTTCGATTCCCCCATCCCCATTTTTTTATTAATTCATTTCGTAGGCAGCAGCTAAGAGTTTCGAATCCCCTTAGCCCCAACACATTTTTTTTAAAAAAAAAAATTCCAGCCACTTGGTCATGTGAGGTCTTGGGTTCGATTCCCCTTGACCTCACCTATTTTAATCACTTTTAAAACTCTTCCAAAATTTCCAGAACCTGCCCAAAATCAACATCACAAGATGGAAATTTTGATTACCTTTTTGCACCCTATTTTCTCCACTCTTTAACGTTAAAAGTTCATGCCTTTGGAGTAGTGTTTAGTGAGTCCTTTAGGTGCATTTTCATGGACATATTTGGCCAAGCATTTTTCATTAAATTCAGCCACATTACACTTAAATGAACATCATCATTTACATAAGTTTATACACTTAAAATGACAACCAAAACCATATCAAACTTGAAGCCATAAATCAAAACTCATTCACAGTAAGTTTACAGTAAACTTTTTCACATGCACACACATATTTTCGGCAACAAAGCTTGTCATTCATATGATTCCAAATACATGTTCATGAATATATTCATCACGAAAACACATTGCAACACCTAATTTCTACCAGCAAACATAGCAACCTATGATTTGATGGGAGCTAAGGACAGGGATATGCAACGGGGAACAACTTAGTTTTCGGATTAAAATCGTCTGAGTCCTAAGGGTCTCTTGGGAAAGGGACCAAGGGTAAGAAGACCCATACCTTAATTTCCTTGTTCAAACACGAATTTTCTGCCCAAAATCCTCTCCACAAATCAGTCCAAGCTTTCTCAATCGTCCACACTACTCGACAACCACTTCTCTTTGCTTTATCGTTTGGTTACTTTGTTTTTCTTAAAAATTTTGTGTGAGTTCTTCAAGTGTGAAGAACTCTTGATATATTTTCAGTTTTTCACCTTCCTTTGGAAGAGAGAAACGTGAGAGTAAATTGTGAAACGTGAGAGAGAGATATCGTGAGAGAGATATCGTGAGAGAGAGAAGCTTTAAGATAGGAGTTTTGGTTTGGGAATTAGTCAAACTAGGACTCCTAGCTAAATTATTAAATAAAATATGATTTTTCTTTTTCTTAAATCTGATGATATTTATTATTTAATTTAATTAATTTATCCAACTAATTAAAAGCAAGTTAAATCCTTGCTTCTAGTGGGGCTCGAACCCGAGTGACTCCCATTTGCAAAAATGGGTCATTTCGGGTTGCCCCACCCGAATTGCTTCAATTAATTAAATTAATTTATTAAATAATTAATTCCTCAGGGTAATTACAATATTACCCTTGGCTTGGAAAAGACCATTTTACCCTTGGACCCTCAAAACTTAAAATTTCTTCTTTTGAGTCCGGTAAAAACTCTTTCGATTAAATCTTCATTTTCGTGAGCCTCACATGGTTGGTTCTAACCTTTCCAAGCTCAATTAACTCCCCAAGTTAGTTGGCTTGGTCATAGTAAGGGTTCTGAGGTCTGGTTCTACGCGTATCAGCCCGTGTGGACCTTGGTCTAATCGCAAGCATTCTTGAAAAACCTAAGTCTTGATCCTATTCATTTTTAGGGTTGTTACAGAAAGTTGGTACCTTGGTTAGAGATAAAAGAGGAGAGGTGTCGATGCGTGGTGAGTCTGTGTCATGGTCTGATCCAAATGAAGGAACTTAGTGAGCCTAAGAGTAAAAACATGCACTAAAGCAGTAAAAAAATCGGGATTGATAGCCATATGATTGTGAAAGATTAAAAAGAGAGTACTTTTGTACAAAAGTGTTGTGGTGAGTCATAGTGCGGCGCTTGAGGACAAACAACGAATTTATGTTGAGGGTGTTGATGTACCGTGGTTTCACGGTACTTTCAATGCTTTTTCCTTAAGTTTAGTGTGTAACTAAGGATTTTTTGTAGTAATTTTAATATATTTTTATATGTGTTTGTAGAAAAGCTGTCCAAAATGGAAATGAAGAAGATTTTGCGGAAATCAGTGCAGAAGTGATGACCTACGAAGCCATATACGGTCCGTCGACCCATCGATGGTCCGTAGGTGGTGATCGTTCACTGGAGGTTCAAGAATTTGGAAGAAACTTGGGGAAATCTGAAAAAGTGAGGGGCTACGTAGGGATTGACAGTTCATCGACTGATCGATGAACCATCTTGGAAAACTGTCATTTTTAACAAAAAGTAGTCTAGTACCCGACTTGAAGAAATCACTAAGTATGGAAGGACGGAGGCATCGACGAACCGTAAGTGAGATGACAGACCGTACTGATGGTCCGTCGATTGTAACAGAAAGGATGTAAAAGTGAAGGGTGAAGAAAAAGTTAAAGTGTGGACCGACGGAGGTAGTCAAGGGTCCGTCATTCCATCAACGGAATGTCAGTTAGGTCGTTGACTGGAGACGCATTTTGGGATAGATTTTCCTTATTTAGAACTCCTTTCAATTTAGGCTTTTATTATTATAAATAGGGTTAAAAACCTCGTTTTAGGGGTTAGACTTTTTATTATTTTTCATACACTTGTTATTGGAAGTTGAACTTTGGATTTTGGGAATTACATCAAGTTTCTGGAATCGATTCTTACAATATTTTCGTTAATTCAAGTGATATTTTTCGATTTTCTTCAAACTTATAAAAGTAGGTACATGAATTCTTATTAGAAAATAAAGAATTGTGTATTTCTAAGCATGGGTAACTAAATCCACAACTAGGGTTGTGGGAACCATGAGTAATTAACAAGATAAAACTAGCTAAATAACAATTCTAGAATAGGTTCTTGCATGTATTGATAATTCTTTCATTTAGAATTCTTTTTAACGAGTGCACGCGTTAGAACTTGCCTTATTTCTACTTGTCTGACCAAGGAGGTAGTTAATAGAAAAAGAATTATCAACATAGAGTTAGTATATACTATATAATAGGCTAGTCTCAATTGGTGCGAAGTAGTAACTTAGCCATACATTGAATATGATGCTTTATATCAGGTAAAGGTAAGGATTAGTAATTCAACACATGTAGCCGGACCAAGGTACCGGGTGAAATTCTCTAGTTGCTGGACCATGGAATTAGCGATACATAACTTATCACTTTGCATGCAAGACACTAGTAAAGAGTTGTTATAGCTAGGATTATCGCGTTATGAACCTATGAGGAATACTTACACCCTAGTTTTTCTCATCACTTGATAAAGACCAAAGTTTTAATCTTGTTATTTATTTACTTAGAAATAATTGAACATTTTTGTTACACAAACCCCCCTTTTTATTTAACTGTTTTCGGAAAGGACTTGACTAAATAGACGTAATCATACATTAAAGTTAAGTCCAAACCATTTTCCTCTTGGGATCGACCCCAACCTAACAATTGGGTTCTTTACTTGATACGACCGCTTATAATTCTTTAGGGAATTGTAATTTGAGCATATCAATGTTAAGGCAATGAATAAGTTGACATAAGGTTGTTAAGGGTCATTCCTAAGTGTCTAAAGAATGTTATGTTATATGTGCTAAAATGATGTAATGTTGTGTCTTGTTTAGGTAGACTTGTGTCCCTTACTTGATGCATGTATGAATATGAATATGTGAAGACTTGACTTAGGAAGCTAAAGCGTCTTAGTCTTGAATGTATGAATGTTATGTAAGACCTTGAATGATGATAAGAAAGTCATTTATGTGAAACGTTTAACCTAGCGGCAAGGTTATGAAACTTGAAGTCGTAAGCCATAATGGTATCCTTCATGTAATGAATGATGGACTTAAGATTGATTGGATGGAAGGCATCATATCAATACTTAGGGAAGTCATGATGAGCTTTTTGTCGCCATAGTGAGATAGCCCTAGTGGACCTTGCTTGGGTAGGGTAAATGTAATTGGGTCATGAACTTTATATGGTACCCATTTGTATGAACCTTAATGTGAATTAATCTATGATAACAAAGGCTAGCACCGAGTGAGTATGTCAAGGGGAAGTAGCTCTAGTTAAAGAATGAGGCTAGAGTACAAATCATGCCCTTCATATTCCTTAACCATGTGCGTACATGGGATGTGTCTATGTTCTACCATTGGAAAGTAGAACACCCTCCATCGGAGTAGGTTACAACTCGGTATTCCATGCTTGTCTACCATGGTCTATGTCGATTATTTCCTATTCTCATCATATGAGATACCCACTAGCATTAGAGAAGTTCTATGAAGTTTAGGTGGTGGTATTGGACGCTATCTAGACATCGCACAATAGGCTTTGAAGATGTTAGTGAGAGTCCCTAGGTCTTCTTTAAGACCATTATTTGAATGTCCTAATGTGATGAATATCTCTTAAATGAACTAAGGAATGTAATGACTTATGTTAAAAAAGAATGTTTAATGAATAAGTTCTTATCTAGAGTAGTTAACGGTTGTCTAGTTAAGGTATGATTGGAGCATAGGAATGGTCACTTCATCTCTTACTTAGGTAAGTCTTAATAATGATTCTAGTTAATGAATATGATTGATTATGTGGACATGATCCTAATCTAGGTAAGTCTTAAGGAGTACTTAGGTAATCTTGAAGAGGTCAATTATGGACATTCTCTTCTTGAGATACTTGAGTAGGTCTTTTGATAACGTTTTAAAGGGAAAATGTCATATTGATGTATGTGATGGTATTAAGTGAGAATGATTCTATCTTAAGTAGTCTATAGGATCCCTTGTGTGTTTGTGATAGGGATTATATGGGCGGTCGCTCCAAACTCACCCAAGTGAACATTGGAATTCACCTTTGGTAGGAGGATCTCATCTTTATGTGTTTGATGTATGTTAAGTGTGTATGTGTCTCATTCTAAGTAGTCTTAAGGATCGTTTAGACATGCTTTGAGAGGATGTATGGGTGGTCTCTCTTTGTATGACTTAAGTGAGTCTTAGAATAGCTATTAGTGAGTTGAATACATGCTAGAAGATGTTAATGTGAAGGTTAAGCACTTCACTGTAACAATTACAGTGAAGTAAGGTCACTGTACAGTGAAGTGGTTCACTGGAAAGTGGACTTTAAAAATATTATAATTGCTTAAATGATTTTCTTATGTATTTCTAATGTGATAAATGTTGTTCTTATGATTATAGTATAATATTTTAATCAAAATTCATAAAAAGCATGTTATTAACTAAATGTCCCTTTTTCATGGTTTTTGCATGGCTTCCATACTTAGTACATCTAATGTACTAATCCCTTCTTTTCCCTTTTTAACTAAAGTGTAGGGAATTGGAAGTCTTGATGTGCCATGGAGGATGGATAGGTTTCTAAGGGTTCAAGATGAAGTATTGGTGAGTCCTCATCAATTCGAGGACAATATACACAC
This sequence comes from Solanum sitiens, assembly GCA_016801875.1. Classification (NCBI taxonomy): domain Eukaryota; kingdom Viridiplantae; phylum Streptophyta; class Magnoliopsida; order Solanales; family Solanaceae; genus Solanum; species Solanum sitiens. The sequence goes on from JABWTJ010000218.1 coordinate 828,544, forward strand.
GTTCCTTATAGTCTTAAGCCTTTATTTTTATGTCTTGTATGGGCTTAGTCTCAAGTGTTGTATACTATAAAGTTAGATGGTTCAAGGGGTTATTGTAAAGGTTTAAATGTTTTAGTGAAAGTCTTACACTTGTGTGTTATTTATAAAAGAGTTCTTCGTGTGTGAAGAGAGTTTTAATTTCTTACTCATTTTAGTATGTTATTATGCAATGAGGCATAGATGAGACTTCTTGAAGTCTCATTTGCCATGTGACGATCTCAAGGATACTCTAACTGTAACATTTCGGAAAATCATATGCCTAATGAAGAGCCCAGTATTCCCTTAGGATAGCCTATTAGGGGTACATAGGCACCACAATGCCCAATATTGAGAAATATTGGGCATAGTACAGAAAAATTCGCTAAGGGATATTAGCCAATTTTCTATATACGAATAAGAAATATATTTTTGGGTTGCCATACCCCAATCCAAGATTGATGTTCAATAAATGTACCTGCAATGAAGACCCTAAGCTAAAAATATTTTGTAACTATACCAATATCAAGTACTAGGCATCCAAGTGTCAAGCTTAGTACCATAGCACATAACCATTTAAAATGATCATGTAGATTAAGCAGTGCCCAAGGACATAGTGAGGATCCTTGGGACAATAAGTAAACATTCCCAAATGAACCATAAATAATAGTTAGTTAGGAAAGTACAACCAACCCATGTGCAAGCACATGTTCAAGACATGTGAAGAAGCTGCCAAAGGAGGGGACCACCCTAACCAAATTCGGTTAGTGTAGTTAGGGGGAAAAACGTGCACAAGGGACCACTCCATGTGGGGCCTAACTTTGTAACCAACTCTAGGTCCTAACTAACTGTCCTAACTAGCTAAATAACCTAGGACTAACCTAATTGGACCCATTAGTGCACCCGACAACCTAGGACTAAACCGGGTTGTCACTAATCTAGTACTAGTTGAAGAGACAACCTAGTAGCTAACCTATGATGGTCTAAAAGGTTAGTTATGGTCCTAACAAATTAGGTGTACTTTATTTATTCCCCTATATTACCTAATTAATTAATTTAGCAACTTGATTAATTAATTTAAATGGGCTAAAACCGAAACTACAAAGGAAATTTCCAGATTTCGGTTAAGACAAGAAAGGAACAACCTAGTACCTAACCTAGGATGGTCCAAAGAGTACGTTAAGGTCCTAACAACCTAGGGATACTTTATTAATTACCTTAGGCTACTTAATTAATTAATTTAGCAACTTAATTAATTAATTTAAATGGGCGAAACCGAAATCACAAAGCAATTTCCAGATTTCGGTTAAAACAAGAAAAAGACAACCTAGTACCTAACCTAGGATGGTTCAAAGGATTAGTTATGGTTATAAAGACTTAAGGGTACTTTAGTAATTACCCTAGGTCACCTAATTAATTAAAATAGCAATTTAAATAATTAATTTAAATGGTCAAAACGAAATTCTTACTAACCTAGTACAACTCAAGAAACATCCTAGTACTTAACCTAGGATGGTCCAAAAGGGTTAATTATGGTTCCAATGACTTGGGGGTACTTTAGTAATTACCCTAGGTCCCTTAATTAGTTAAATTATCCATTTAATTAATTTATTTATAGGGTCAAGACGAAATTCTTAGGATAAATTTCAGATTTGACCAAGTATTGTGTTTTCCTAGTTCTAGTCAATCTAGGAGGGGCTTTTTAGTAATTAGTTAATTAATTTATTTAATTAACTTATTAAACCCTAAGTTGAATGAGTCAAGATCAGTTCCTAAGACATATAATCACTATCAAACTCATAGAACAGGCGACGCAAAAATAGTAAGCAACGAACGGAAGAAAAAGGCAGAAAATTCCATTGATTCTCCTAGGCGATTTCAAGGTTTCTCCAAGTTTTTGTTCAAGATGGTCTTCGTAGATTGAGTTATACTTAAGGTATGGGTTTCTCTCTTGGACTTCTTTCTCCAAGAGAACTTTCTTTCGAATGATTCAAAGTTCTTGAAAACTAGGGTTGTTTCCCGTCGTCCTTGTCGAACTCCTTTCCCTAGTATCCTTGTTACGATTTCAATGTTGAATGGGTTAGAAATCATGTTGTTTGTATGTGGTGCTGGCTGATCTTAATGTTTATGGTTTTTGATTCAATAATTATTGAATGAACCTATTAATTCGACTCGGTTGATGCTAAGTGTTATTATGTGAATTAAAAGAATGAGACTATGTTAAAGATATGTCCGAAAATGTTGTGTATGAAGATGTTACGGTCTGTTGTGCATGCTTGCTGTTAATATGACGTTATGAAGATTATATATTCATCAAATGCTAATATGATGCTGTCAAAGATGTTTAAAAACGTTATGCTTAAAGTTATGTTATAAGATTGGCTAAAAAGATCTCTATGAAATCATAATTTGAGTGATTGTTGGCTTATGCCAATAAAATGGCTAACAATACATTGTCCAAAAGGGATGCATGCAAATGGCTATAATGTTATGATTAATACTTAAATTGTCTAATGAACAAGGTATAATAACGTAAGCAGGAATGAATATAACTTTGGCTTATGCCAACAAAGAAGTTATGAAGTCTATAGCCAATTGTTTATGCCATTACTAATCATATGCCAATTTTGTCTAGCCAAAATAATGAAATGACATCTCCAGTAGTTCTAAAGTAATTCAATGAATCCATACCCAAGGGCATGCCATTCATTGGGACAACTCCCAACATGCTCTAAAATAATGAACTATGAACACATGTAACTCATTGAAAGAAGTGCTCATCGTCCATAAACGATGAAATGAATCTACTACACTAAAGTAAAGAAGTAACGTGAGTTATAACATAATTAAAGGGGTCTAAATTAAGTAAGTGACCAGAATGGGGTGTTAAAGGGAGTGATATAAGTCTTACTTACACCTAAGCTACTTTGTTAAAAGAATACTCACGTATGAAGGTGTTAGAATGTGTGAGACCAGTCTCATTAACACCAAAGGATGATATGTAAGTAAAATTCACATTTCATCAATGTAAAGTAAGGATGACCAGTCATAAATAGAGTAAGTAAATCTCAATGTAAAAGCAAGCCTCCATAATGCTTGAGTCAACACTAAAAGATAAAGAAGAAATGAACATTCACGTAATGAGGTGAGTAATTATGTTAATCTATGATGCTAATGAAAATGGTGACAACATGATAAGAGGCTAAGATGAATGGTGAGACAAGTCTCAACCAAGCCTAAGTAAAGGTCACTAAAACTACTCACCTAAGAGAGTGTTGAATATCAAGAGACAAGTCTCAATCATACTTTATATGTAAGTGTAAGGACAATTCACACTTAATACTAATGATGAGATGAGAAATCATCTAATGAGCAATGATGCCCTCATGCTAGAAGCCAGATTCTATGATGTGTGAGTTAAATGTAATGGAACTTTATACTGAGCATCGATAGGCTAGCTATGAGTCGAGATTCATTCTTTCGGAAAGGCAGAGGTTCGTGTAAATCTCATGAGATGAGACTGTACGTTTAGGCAGGTATGGGTCTCCTTATATCTCCTAGTCTTTGAACCTATGCTGCCAACATAGGGTTCTAGCAGGGTCAATTCCCTATATACGCTAGCATGTTTTTGTTTCACCTTGGCCAGTGACTCCACCTCTTTTCGGTGTGGGGAAGACACCGGATTTCATGATGCTCACATGATCTATGTTGGTTAAGGTTGGAGTTCCTCAAAGTATGAAAGATAATGAAATGAACTATACCTCAGGTGTTTGTGCAAGACAATCAGGAGGTGAAATCAGATTCAAGTAATGACATTAGGTCATTCTTTGTCATTGCACTTCATGATCGTGATGAGATTCTTAAAATTCATCCTAGGTATAGCTGGTGTTTACATAAGCCTACTAATGAATAAAATGAATAATGTGAAGTACGAATGAACGAATGTAGCAGACTTTGTGTTTGCTAAAGAAGGCCATCGGGTTGAGGTCCCATATGTTGGGTCCTCACTTGAGATGTCTTAATGCTATATCAACGATTCGAAGGTCTCGTGTATATGAAATGTATAATATATAAAACATGAAAGTAATGAAATCAATGGCATAATCAATAGAGAATGGCTTATGAAATGTAATGAATACTTGATGTAATGAATAACTTGTTGTAAGGATAGTCAAATCGTGTTCAATAAAGTTTACAATAAGTAAAGGGCATAGCTAATAATGAATCCTCATGTTATGAAAATGATAAAGCCAAATAAATTGGCTTATAATGACTTTATATAATTGGCAAAAGATATTAGCCAAATAACATTGGCTTATAACGACTTCTTACATTAGGCCAATAATACAATGATAGGAATAGTCACTAAAGATTGGTTTATAAAGAATTCATGCCCAAAGTAAGCAAGATCATAAGCTTTAATGATATGCCCGAAGAACTATGCACATTATGCAATCAACTAAAGAATGAGTATAGTTAATAAGTATTGACTTATAAATATATTCATGCCCCAAATTGTAGTTATGTCATTTCCTTAATCTCTTGAATTACTTACATGATTCATTGTAGGTATGGGACTACAATGAATCGTTGCACTTGTAAGTATAACATTGTACCAAAGGAGTTATTGAACTTCACAACAAGAAGAACAAAAGGAGTGAAAAATAATCTAAGTGTACAAAGAGGAGCTCTCGGCCTAGAGGATCAAAATCTCAAATCTTTGCTCGAGTTGTTCTAAAATTATATTGATGATACTAATGTCTTGTAATCATATAGAATTTGAGTTGTGCGCTTTTAATGCATTAAAATACATCATATTCATACCGGAATTCACAACTAACGAATTAGGAAAGTCTAATGACGAGACTTTCCAGAAATGGCACGTTGCTTAGGAAGAGCTTACCTTGATCATGCATAGCTTTATGTGTATGTGTGCATACACCCATACTTATTACAAGTGGTGTACTAACCCCTACTATTTACTATTTTATAGATGCAGGTTAAAGGACAGATTGACGACTCTTGCAACGGTTTGGACATCAGCGTTTTTCCAGACCGTTTGGTAGGTCCTCTTAATTTCGAGAATGCTACAGTTTTAGTCTAGCCTTATTTTTAGACATAGCTAGTGGATGTTGTCCCTAGTGTTTCTTTCGTACTTTTATTTTGAAGCTTTTTTAATAAGACCGTGTTTGGCAAACGTATTTATGATATATTCTTATTCTGTTTTGAATTGATTCTTATGATAGATGGTTGTTACATTTATGTTGAGCTTAGTATATGACAAATTCATGAAATAACTATATGAAGTCTATGTATACTTCATACGTTTAAAAGGTTTAAATTTTCCGCTGAAATTAACCATATAAATGTGATGAATGCAAGAAGAGGCTTGTCTGCGTCCTCTGAGAGGTCAACGACGCCGATGGCGATTCGGATTCCAGAATCTAGATCGTTACCAACTTGGTATCAGAGCATGAGGTTAAATTACCTAGGAACTAAAGCTCAACACAACCATGATTTAGAGACTACGCGATGATTGGAAATCTTCCCTTCTTCTACTCTTTATCGTGTTATCTAGAGCTTTGACACTTTGTGTCATTCTAAGTATCTAAATTTCTTCTTGAGTGAACACGTAGAAGAATACACACAACAATTAGGATGGCCGAATGATCTAAGTCGCCAGACTCAATATATAGTCTTCCCAAGAAGGGCCATAATGGAAATGCCCAATGTGGATGAAAGACGTGTGGTAAGTATGGCTGTTCGCATGGAGGTGAATGCATGGTAATGTCTAAAAGACTGCTATGAGTATTGATGAGGAGGAGAAGGATGAGTTGGCTGCATACCAACTCAAGAATATGGCTTGGACATGTATTTGCTTCATAAGTGTTATGCTATAATAGACTATAGAAACAGGGTAGTAAGGCCTCGGTTTCCAAAGAAGTTGGGTTAAAATGAGAAGGGCGTGGTTCAAATCAAATAATCCAAATAGGTTCAAATCTTAAGGCCAACAAGATGTTATCTAAGAGGTTAGATATACTCTTCCTAAGTCTAGTTTATGTTTAAGAAATTCCAAGTTTAAGTGTTTTAGTGGATTTGGTGTGGTAAGTCCCTAATCGTATGTCTTATAGTAGCATTATGTGAGTTAAAACGAAGTTATATTGCATTTTATGTTGCTGTTTTTGTGTAGCATAGGCATGTTTTCTCTGTTGTATGATTTGTGATGTGCATTAAGTTAAGTGTGATTGAGAAGGAAATTCCTCAATCTCAAATATGAAGCTTCAGATAAGCTTGAATGATATGCATCATCCAAATATGTGTGAATCAGATATTCACAAAAGAGAAAAGTTTAATCATGATAAAGTAACTTTCGAAAATCACACTCTTTATTTAAATGATGTGTAAGTGTCATTCGGGGATGAATATTCCTAAGGGGGGAATAATGTAACATTCCGGAAAATAATATGTCGAAGAGCCAAGTATGCCCTTAGGATAGCCTATTAGGGGTACATAGGCACCTCAATGCCCAATATTGAGAAATATTGGGCATAGTATAGAAAAATATGCTAAGGGACATTAGCCAATTTTCTATATATGAATAAGAAATATATTTTTGGGTTGCCATACCCCAATCAAATATTGATGTTCAATAAATGTACCTGCAATGAAGACCTAAGCTAAAAATATTTTGTAACTATACCAACATCAAGTACTAGGCATCCAAGTGTCAAGCTTAGTACCATTGCACATAACCATTTAAAATGATCATGTAGATTAAGCAGTGCCCAAGGACATAGTGAGGATCCTTGGGACAATAAGTAAACATTTCCAAATGAACCATAAATAATAGATAGTTAGGAAAGTACAACCAACCCATGTGCAAGTACATGTGCAAGACATGTGAAGAAGCAGCCAAAGGAGGGAACCACCCTAACCGAATACGGTTAGGGTAGTTAGGGGGAAAAACGTGTACAAGGGACCATTCCATGTGGGGACTAACTTCCTAACCAACTATAGGTCCTAACTAACTGTCCTAAATAGCTAAATAACCTAGGACTAACCGAAATGGACCCATTAGTGCACCCGACAACCTAGGACTAAACCGGGTTGACACTAACCTTGTACTAGTTGAAGAGACAACCTAGTACCTAACCTAGGATGGTCCAAAAGGTTTGTTATGGTCCTAATAACTTAGGTGTACTTTAGTTATTCCCCTAGGTTACGTAATTAATTAATTTAGCAACTTAATTAATTAATTTAAAAGGGCTAAATTCGAAACTACAAAGGAAATTTCCAGATTTCTGTTAAGACAAGAAAGGGACAACCTAGTGCCTAACCTAGGATGGTCCAAAGAGTTATTTAATGTCCTAACAACCTAGGGATACTTTAGTAATTACCCTAGGCTACTTAATTAATTAATTTATAAACTTAATTAATTAATTTAAAGGGGCAAAACAGAAATCACAAAGCAATTTCCAGATTTCGGTTAAAACAAGAAAAAGACAACCTAGTACCTAACCTAGGATGGTTCAAAGGATTAGTTATGGTTATAACGACTTAAGGGTACTTTAGTAATTACCCTAGGTCACCTAATTAATTAAAATAGCAATTTAATTAATCAATTTAAATGGTCAAAACGAAATTCTTAAACTAACCTAGTACAACTCAAGAAACATCCTAGTACTTAACCTAGGATGGTCCAAAAGGGTTAATTATGGTTCCAATGACTTAGGGGTACTTTATTAATTACCCTAGGTCCCTTAATTAATTAAATCAGACATTTAATTAATTGATTTAAAGGGTCAAAACGAAATTCTTAGGAAAAATTTCAGATTTGACCAAGTATTGTGTTTTCCTAGTTCTAGTCAATCGAGGGGCTTTTTAGTAATTAAATAATTAATTTATTTAATTAACTTATTAAACCCTAAGTTTAATGAGTCAAGATCATTTCCTAAGACTTATAATATCGTTCAAACTCAAAGAACCGGCAACGTAAAAACAGTAAGCAATGAACGAAAGAAAAAGGAAGAAAATTCCATTGATTCTCCTAGGCAATTTCAAGGTTTCTCCAAGTTTTTGTTCAAGATGGTCTTCGTAGATTAAGTTCTACTTAAGGTATGGGTTTCTCTCTGAGACTTCTTTCCCCAAGAGAACTTTCTTTCGAATGATTCAAAGATCTTGAAAACTAGGGTTGTTTCCCGTCTTTCTTGTCGAACTCCTTTCCCTAGTATCCTAGTTACGATTTCAATGTTGAATAGGTTAGAAATCATGTTGTTGGTATGTGGTGCTGGCTGATATTAATTTGTATGGTTTTTGATTAAATAATGATTGAATGAACCTATTAATTGGACTCATTTGATGCTAAGTGTTATTATGTGAATTAAAAGAATGATACTATGTTAAAGATATGTCCGAAAATGTTATGTATGAAGATTTTCCGGTCTGTTGTGCATGCTTGCTGTTAATATGACGTTATGAAGATGATATAATCATCAAATGCTAATATGATGCTGTCCAAGATGTTTAAAAATGTTATGCTAAAAGTTATGATATAAGATTGGCTAAAAAGAACTCCATGAAATCATAATTTGAGTGATTGTTGGCTTATGCCAATAAAATGGCTAACAATACATTGTAAAAAAGGGATGCATGCAAATGGCTATAATGTAATGATTAATAATTGAATTGGCTAATGAATAAGGTATAATAATTGCAAGCATGATTGAATATAACTTTGGCTTATCCCAACAAAGAAGTTATGAAGTCTATAGCCAATTGTGTATGCCAATACTAATCATATGCCAATCTTGTGTAGCCAAAATAATGAAATGACATCTCCAGTAGTTCTAAAGTAATTCAATGAATCCATACCCTAGGGCATGCTCTAAAAGAATGAACTATGAACACATGTAACTCATTGAAAGAAGTGGTCATCGTCCATAAACGATGAATTGAATCTACTACAATAAAGTAAAGAAGTAACGCGAGTTATAACATAATTAAAGGGGTCTAAATTAAGTAAGTGACCAGAATGAGGTGTTAAAGGGAGTAAGATAAGTCTTACTTACACCTAAGCTACTATGTTAAAAGAATACTCGCGTAGGAAGGTGTTAGAATGTGTGAGACTAGTCTCATTAACACCAAAGATTGATATGTAAGGAAAATTCACATTTCATCAATGTAAAGTAAGGATGACCAGTCATCAATGGAGTAAGTAAATCTGAATCTAGAAGCAAGCCTCCATAATGCTTGAGTAAACACTGAAAGATAAAGAAGAAATGAACATTCACGTAATGAGGTGAGTAATTATGTTAATCTATGATGCTAATGAAAATGGTGACAACACGATAAGAGGCTAAGATGAATGGTGAGACAAGTCTCAACCAAGCCTAAGTAAAGGTCACTAAAAGTACACACCTAAGAGAGTGTTGAATATCAAGAGACAAGTCTTAATCATACTCTATATGTAAGTGTAAGGACAATTCACACTTAATACTAATGATGAGATGAGAAATCATCTAATGAGCAATGATGCCCTCATGCTAGAAGCCAACTTCTATGATGTGTGAGATGAATGTAATGGAACTTTATACTGAGCATCGATAGGCTAGCTATGAGTCGCAATTCATTCTTTTGGGAAGGCAGAGGTTCGTGTAAATCTCATGAGATAATACTGTACATTTAGGCGGGTATGGGTCTCCTTATATCTCCTAGTCTTTGAACCTATGCTTCCAACATAGGGTTCTAGCAGGGTCAATTCCCTATATACGCTAGCATGTTTTTGTTTCACCTTGGCCAGTGACTCCACCTCTTTTCGGTGTGGGGAAGACACCGGATTTCATGATGCTCACATGATCTATGTTGGTTAAGGTTGGAGTTCCTCAATGTATGAAAGATAATGAAATGAACTATACCTCAGGTGTTTGTGCAAGACAATCAGGAGGTGAAATCAGATTCAAGTAATGACATTAGGTCATTTTTGTCATTGCACTTCATGATCGTGATGAGATTCTTAAAATTCATCCTAGGTATAGCTGGTGTTTACATAAGCCTACTAATGAATAAAATGAATAATGTGAAGTACGAATGAACGAATGTAGCAGACTTTGTGTTTGCTAAAGAAGGCCATCGGGTTGAGGTCCCATATGTTGGGTCCTCACTTGAGATGTCTTAATGCTATATCAATGATTCGAAGGTCTCGTGTATATGAAATGTATAATATATAAAACATGAAAGTAATGAAATCAATGGCATAATCAATAGAGAATGGCTTATGAAATGTAATGAATACTTGATGTAATGAATAACTTGTTGTAAGGATAGTCAAATCGTGTCCAATAAAGTTTACAATAAGTAAAGGGCATAGCTAATAATGAATCCTCATGTTATGAAAATGATAAAGCCAAATAAATTGGCTTATAATGACTTTATATAATTGGCAAAAGATATTAGCCAAATAACATTGTCTTATAACGACTTCTTACATTAGGCCAATAATACAATGATAGGAATAGTCACTAAAGATTGGTTTATAAAGAATTCATGCCCAAAGTAAGCAAGATCATAAGCTTTAATGATATGCCCCAAGAACTATGCACATTATGCAATCAACTAAAGAATGAGTATAGTCAATAAGTATTGACTTATAAATATATTCATGCCCCAAATTGTAGTTATGTCATTTCCTTAATCTCTTGAATTACTTACATGATTCATTGTAGGTATGGGACTACAATGAATCGTTGCACTTGTAAGTATAACATAGTACCAAAGGAGTTATTGAACTTCACAACAAGAAGAACAAAAGGAGTGAAAAATAATCTAAGTGTACAAAGAGGAGCTCTCGGCCTAGAGGATCAAAATCTCAAATCTTTGCTCGAGTTGTTCTAAAATTATATTGATGATACTAATGTCTTGTAATCATATAGAATTTTAGTTGTGCGCTTTTAATGCATTAAAATACATCATATTCATACCACAATTCACAACTAACGAATTAGGAAAGTCTAATGACGAGACTTTCCAGAAATGGCATGTTGCTTAGGAAGAGCTTACCTTGATCATGCATAGCTTTATGTGTATGTGTGCATACACCCATACTTAGTACAAGTGGTTTACTAACCCCTACTATTTACTATTTTATAGATGCAGGTTAAAGGACAGATTGACGACTCTTGCAACGGTTTGGACATCAACGTTTCTCCAGACAATTTGGTGGGTCCTCTTAATTTCGAGGATGCTACAGTTTTAGTCTAGCCTTAGTTTAAGACATAACTAGAGGATGTTGTCCCTAGTGTTTCTTTCGTACTTTCAATTCGAAAAATTTTGTAATAAGGCCGTGTTTGGCACACGTATTTATGATATATTCTTATTCTGTTTCGAATTGATTCTTATGATAGATGGTTGTTACATTTATGTTGAGCTTAGTATATGACGAATTCATGAAATAACTATATGAAGTCTATGTATACTTCATACTTTTAAAAGTTTTAAATTTTCCGCTAAAATTAACCATATGAATGTGATGAATGCAAGAAGAGGCTTGTCTGCGACCTCTGAGAGATCAATGACGCCGGTGGCAATTCGGACTCCAGAATTCGGGTCATTACAAACATGGTATAATAGCATAAGGTTAAATTACCTAGGAACTAAAGCTCAACATAACCACGTTACGTAGTTTCTGACTTACGGTTGTGAAGCGCGCCACAATCATGATTTAGAGACTACGTGATGATAGGAAATCATCCCTTCTTCTACTCTTTATCGTGCTATCTATAGCTTTGACACTTCGTTTCATTCTAAGTATCTAACTTCCTTTTTGAGTGAACACGTAGAAGAATATACACAAGAATTAGGATGGCTGAATGATCTAAGGCGCCAGACTCAATATCTGGTCTTCCCAAGAAGGGCCATAATGGAAATGCCCAATGTGGACGAAAGACGTGTGGTAAGTGTTGTTGTTCGCATGGAGGTGAATGCATGGTAATGTCTAAAAGCCTGCTATGAGTATTGATGAGGAGTAGAAGGATAAGTTGGCTGCATACCAACTCAAGAATATGGCTTAGAAATGGATTTGCTTCATAAGTGTTATGCTATGATAGACTATAGAAACAGGGTAGTAAGGCTTCGGTTTCCATATAAGTTGGGTTAAAATGAGAAGGGCGTGGTTCAAATCCAACAAGCCAAATAGGTTCAAATCTTAAGGCCAACAAGATGTTATCTAAGAGGTTAGATATACTCTTCCTAAGTCTGGTTTATGTTTAAGAAACTCTAAGTTTAAATGTTTTAGTGGATTTGGTGTGGTAACTCCCTAATCATATGCCTTATAATAGCATTATGTGAGTTAGAACAAAGTTATGTTGCATTTTATGTTTTTGTTTTTTATGTAGCATAGGCATGTTTTCTCTGTTGCATGATTTGTGATGTGCATTAAGTTAAGTGTGATTGAGAAGGATATTCCTCAATCTCAAATATGAAGCTTCAGATAAGATTGAATGATATGCATCATCCAAATATGTGTGAATCAGATATTCACAAAAGAGAAAAGTTTAAGCATGATAAAGTAACTTTCGAAAATAACCCTCTTTATTTAAATGATGTGAAAGTGTCATTCAGGAACGAAACTTCCTAAGGGGGAATAATGTAACATTCTGGAAAATCATATGTCTAATGAAGAAGCCAGTATGCCCTTAGGATAGCCTATTAGGGATACATAGGCACCCCAATGCCCAATATTGAAAAATATTGGGCATAGTATAGAAAAATTGGCTAAGGGATATTAGCCAATTTTCTATATACGAATAAGAAATATATTTTTGGGTTGCCATACCCCAATACAAGATTGATGTTTAATAAATGTACCTGCAATGAAGACCCTAAGCTAAAAATATTTTGTAACTATACCAACATCAAGTACTAGGCATCCAAGTGTCAAGCTTAGTACCATAGCACATAACCATTTAAAATGATCATGTAGATTAAGCAGTACCCAAGGACATAGTGAGGATCCTTGGGACAATAAGTAAACATTCCGAAATGAACCATTAATAATAGTTAGTTAGGAAAGTACAACCAACCCATGTGAAGAAGCTGCCAAAGGAGGGGACCACCCTAACCGAATTTGGTTAGGGTAGTTAAGGGGGAAAACGTGCACAAGGGACCACTCCATGTGGGGCCTAACTTCATAACCAACTCTAGGTCCTAAATAACTGTCCTAAATAGCTAAATAACCTAGGACTAACCGAAATGGACCCATTAGTGCACCCGACAACCTAGCACTAAACCGGGTTGACACTAACCTAGTACTAGTTGAAGAGGCAACCTAGTAGCTAACCTAGGATGGTCCGAAATGTTAGTTATGGTCCTAAGAACTTAGGGGTACTTTATTAATTCCCCTAGGTTACGTAATTAATTAATTTAGCAACTTAATTAATTAATTTAAAAGGGCTAAAACCGAAACTACAAAGAAAATTTCCAGATTTCGGTTAAGACAAGAAAGGGACAACCTAGTACCTAACCTAGGATGGTCCAAAGAGTTAGTTAAGGTCCTAACAACCTAGGGATACTTAAGTAATTACCCTAGGCTACTTAATTAATTAACTTATCAACTTAATTAATTAATTTAAAGGGGCAAAATCGAAATCACAAAGCAATTTCCAGATTTCGGTTAAAACAAGAAAAAGACAACCTAGTACCTAACTAGGATGGTGCAAATGATTAGGTATGGTTATAACGATTTAAGGGTCCTTTATTAATTAATATAGGTCACCTAATTAATTAAAATAGCAATTTAATTAATTAATTTAAATGGTCAAAAACGAAATTCTTACACTAACCTAGTACAACTCAAGAAACATCTTAGTACTTAACCTAGGATGGTCCAAAATGGTTAATTATGGTTCCAATGACTTAGGGGTACTGTAGTAATTACCCTAGGTCCCTTAATTAATTCAATTAGCCATTTAATTAATTGATTTAAAGGGTCAAGACGAATTTCTTAGGAAAAAATTCAGATTTGACCAAGTATTGTGTTTTCCTAGTTCTAGTCAATCTAGGAGGGACTTTTTAGTAATTAGTTAGTTAATTGATTTAATTAATTTATTAAACCCTAAGTTGAATGAGTAAAGATCAGTTCCTAAGACTTATAATCACGTTCAAACTCATAGAACAGGCGACGCAAAAAAAGTAAGCAACGAACGAAAGAGAAAGGCAGAAAATTCCATTGATTCTCCTAGGCGATTTCAAGGTTTCTCCAAGTTTTTGTTCAAGATGGTCTTCGTAGATTAAGTTCTACTTAGGATATGGGTTTCTCTCCTGGACTTCTTTCTCCAAGAGAAATTTCTTTCGAATGATTCAAAGATCTTGAAAACTAGGGTTGTTTCCCGTCGTTCTTGTCGAAATCCTTTCCCTAGTATCCTTGTTACGATTTCAATGTTGAATAGGTTAGAAATCATGTTGTTGGTATGTGGTGCTGGATGATCTTAATGTGTATGGTTTGTGATGAAATAATGATTGAATGAACCCATTAATTGGACTCGTTTGATGCTAAGTGTTATTGTGTGAATTAAAAGAATCATACTATGTTAAAGATATGTCCGAAAATGTTATGTACGAAGATTTTACGGTCTGTTGTGCATGCTTGCTGTTAATATGACGTTATGAAGATGATATATTCATCAAATGCTAATATGATGCTGTCCAAGATGTTAAGAACGTTATGCTAAAAGTTATGTTATAAGATTGTCTAAAAAGATCTCCATGAAATCATAATTTGAGTGATTGTTGGCTTATGCCAATAAAATGGCTAACAATACATTGTCCAAGAGGGATGCATGCAAATGGCTATAATGTTATGATTAATAATTGAATTGGCTAATGAATAAGGTATAATAATTGTAAGCATGAATGAATATAACTTTGGCTTATCCCAACAAAGAAGTTATGAAGTCTATAGCCAATTGTTTATGCCAATACTAATGATATGCCAATCTTGTGTAGCCAAAATAATGAAATGACATCTCCAGTAGTTCTAAAGTAATTCAATGAATCCATACCCTAGGGCATGACATTCATTGGGACAACTCCCAAGATGCTCTAAAAGAATGAACTATGAACACATGTAACTCATTGAAAGAAGTGCTCATCGTCCATAAACGATGAATTGAATCTACTACATTAAAGTAAAGAAGTAACGTGAGTTATAACATAATGAAACGGGTCTAAATTAAGTAAGTGACCAGAATGGGGTGTTAAAGGGAGTGAGATAAGTCTTACTTACACCTAAGCTACTATGTTCAAAGAATACTCACGTATGAAGGCGTTAGAATGTGTGAGACCAGTCTCATTAACACCAAAGGATGATATGTAAGGAAAATGCACATTTCATCAATGTAAAGTAAGGATGACCAGTCATAAATAGAGTAAGTAAATCTCAATCTAGAAGCAAGCCTCCTTAATGCTTGAGTCAACACTAAAAGATAAAGAAGAAATGAACATTCACGTAATGAGGTGAGTAATTATGTTAATCTATGATACTAATGAAAATGGTGACAACATGATAAAAGGCTAAGATGAATGGTGAGACAAGTCTCAACCAAGCTTAAGTAAAGGTGACTAAAAGTACTCACCTAAGAGAGTGTTGAATATCAAGAGACAAGTCTCAATCATACTCTATATGTAAGTATAAGGACAATTCACACTTAATACTAATGATGAGATGAGAAATCATCTAATGAGCAA
The DNA here is from genome assembly GCA_016801875.1 of Solanum sitiens. Classification (NCBI taxonomy): domain Eukaryota; kingdom Viridiplantae; phylum Streptophyta; class Magnoliopsida; order Solanales; family Solanaceae; genus Solanum; species Solanum sitiens. Next base: position 844,297 of record JABWTJ010000218.1, read on the forward strand.
TGATGCCCTCATGCTAGAAGCCTACTTCTATGATGTGTGAGATGAATGTAAAGGAACTTTATACTGAGCACCGATATGCTAGCTATGAGTCGCGATTCATTCTTTCGGGAAGGCAGAGGTTCGTGTAAATCTCATGAGATGAGATTGTCCGTTTAGGCGGGTATGGGTCTCCTTATATCTCCTAGTGTTTGAACCTATGCTGCCAACATAGGGTTCTTGCAGGGTTAAATCCCTATATACGCTAGCATGTTTTGGTCTCACCTTGGCCAGTGACTCCACCTCTTTTCGGTGTGGGGAAGACACCGGATTTCATAATGCTCACATGATCTATGTCGGTTAAGGTTGGAGTTCCTCAAAGTATGAAAGATAATGAATGAACGATACCTAAGGTATTTGTGCAAAATAATCACGAGGTGAAATCAGATTCAAGTAATGATATTAGGTCATTCTTGGTCATTGCACTTCATGATCCCGATGAGAGTCTTAAACTTAATCCTAGGTATAGCTGGTGTTTACATCAGCCTACGAATGAATGAAATAAATAATGTGAAGTATGAATTAACGAATGAAGCAGACTCTGTGTTTGCTAAAGAAGGCCCTCGGGTTGAGGTCTCATATGTTGAGTCCTCACTTGAGATGTCTTAATGCTATATCAACGATTCCGAGGTCTTGTGTATATGAAATATATAATATATAAAACATGAAAGTAATGAAATCAATGGCATAATCAATAGAGAATGGCTTATGAAATGTAATGAATACTTGATGTAATGAATAACTTGTTGTAAGGAAAGTCAAATCGTGTCCAATAAAGTTTACAATAAGTAAAGGGCATAGCTAATATTGAATCCTCATGTTATGAAAATGATAAAGCCAAATAAATTGGCTTATAATGACTTTATATAATTGGCAAAAGATATTAGCCAAATAAGATTGGCTTATAAAGACTTCTTAGAATTGGCCAATAATACAATAATAGAAATAGTCACTAAAGATTGGTTTATAAACAATTCATGCCCAAAGTAAGCAAGATCATAAGTTTAATGATATGCCCCAAGAACTATGCATATTATGCAATCAACTAAAGAATGAGTATAGTCAATAAGTATTGACTTATAAATATATTCATGCCCCAAATTGTAGTTCAATCATTTCCTTAATCTCTTGAATTACTTACATGATTCATTGTGGGTATGGGACTACAATGAATCATTGCACTTGTAAGTAAATCATAGGATCAAAGGAGTTATTGAACTACACAACAAGAAGGAGAAAAAGAGTGAAAAATAATCTAAGTGTACAAAGAGGAGCTCTCGACCTAGAGGATCAAAATCTCAAATATTCACTCGAGTTGTTCTAAAATTATGTTGATGATACTAATGTCTTGTAATCATATAGAAAATGAGTTGTGATCTTTGAATGCATTAAAATACATCATATTCATACCACAATTCACAACAAACGAATTAGGAAAGTCTAATGACAAGACTTTCCAAAAATGGCATATTGCTTAGGAAGAGCTTTCCTTGATCATGCATAGCTTTATGTCTATGTGTGCATACACCCATACTTATTACAAGTGGATTACTAACCCCTACTATTTACTATTTTATAGATGCAGGTTAAAGGATAGATTGACGACTCTTGCAACGGTTTAGACATCAACATTTCTCCAGACCATTTGGTAGGTCCTCTTAATTTCGAGGATGCTTCAGTTTTAGTCTAGCCTTAGTTTTAGACATAGCTAGTGGATGTTGTCCCTAGTGTTTCTTTCGTACTTTCATTTTGAAGCTTTTGTAATAAGGTCATGTTTGGCAAACGTATTTATGATATATTCTTATTCTGTTTCGAATTAATTCTTATGATAGATGGTTGTTACATTTATGTTTAGCTTAGTATATTACGAAGTCATGAAATAACTATATGAAGTCTATATATACTTCATACGTTTAAAAGTTTTAAATTTTCCGCTAAAATTAACCATATGAATGTGATGAATGCAAGAAGAGGCTTGTTTGCGACCTCTGAAAGGTCAACGACGTCGGTGGCGATTCAGATTCCAGAATTCGGGTCGTTACAAATATGGTATCAGAGCATGAGGTTAAATTACCTAGGAACTAAAGCTCACCACAACCACGTTACGTAGTTTTTGACTTATGATTGCGAAGCACGCCACAATCATGATTTAGAGACTACGCGATGATAGGAAATCTTCCCTTCTTCTACTCTTTATCGTCCTATCTATAGCTTTGACACTTTGTGTCATTCTAAGTATCTAACTTTCTTTTTGAGTGAACACGTAGAAGAATACACAGTAGAATTAGGATGGCGGAATGATCTAAGGCGCCAGACTAAATATCTAGTATCCCCAAGAAGAGCCATAATGGAAATGCCTAACGTGGACGAAAGACGTGTGGTAAGTCTGGCTGTTCTCATGGAGGTGAATGCATGGTAAAGTCTAAAATCCTGCTATGAGTATTGATGAGGAGGAGAAGGATAAGTTGGCTGCATACCAACTCAAGAATATGGCTTAGACATGGATTTGCTTCATAAGTTTTATGCTATAATAGACTATAGAAACAGGGTAGTAAGGATTCGGTTTCCATATAAGTTGGATTAAAATGAGAAGGGCGTGGTTCAAATCCAACAAGCCAAATAGGTTCAAATCTTAAGGCCAACAAGATGTTATCTAAGAGGTTAGATATACTCTTCCTAAGTCTGGTTTATGTTTAAGAAACTCCAAGTTTAAGTGTTTTAGTGGATTTGGTGTGGTAAGTCCCTAATTGTATGTCTTATAATAGCATTATGTGAGTTAGAACGAAGTTATGTTGCATTTTATGTTGTTGTTTTTTGTGTAGCATAGGCATGTTTTCTATGTTGCATGATTTGTGATGTGTATTAAGTTAAGTGTGATTGAGAAGGAAATTCCTCAATCTCAAATATGAAGTTTCAGATAAGCTTGAATGATATGCATCATCCAAATATGTGTGAATCAGATATTCACAAAAGAGAAAAGTTTAAGCATGATAAAGTAACTTTCGAAAATAACACTCTTTGTTTAAATGATGTGTAAGTGTCATTCGGGGACGAATGTTCCTAAGGAGGGGATAATGTAACATTCTAGAAAATCATATGTCTAATTGAAGAGGCCAGTATGCCCTTAGGATAGCCTATTAGGGATACATAGGCACCCCAATGCCCAATATTGAGAAATATAGGGCATAGTATAGAAAAATTGGCTAAGGGATATTAGCCAATTTTCTATATACGAATAAGAAATATATTTTTGGGTTGCCATACCCCAATCCAAGATTGATGTTTAATGAATGTACCTGCAATGAAGACCCTAAGCTAAATGTAACTATGCCAACATCAAGTACTAGGCATCCAAGTGTCAAGCTTAGTACCATAGCACATAACCATTTAAAATGATCATGTAGATTAAGCAGTGCCCAAGGACACAGTGAGGATCCTTGGGACAATAAGTAAACATTCCCAAATGAACATAAATAATAGTTAGTTAGGAAAGTACAACCAACCCATGTGCAAGCACATGTGCAAGCCATGTGAAGAAGCTGCCAAAGGAGGGGACCACCCTAACCGAATTCGGTTATAGTATTTAGGGGGGAAAACGTGCACAAGGGACCACTCCATGTGGGGCCTAACTTCCTAACCAACTATAGGTCCTCAATAACTGTCCTAGCTAGCTAAATAACCTAGGACTAACCGAAATGGACCCATTAGTGCACCTGACAACCTAGGACTAAACCGGGTTGACACTAACCTAGTACTAGTTGAAGAGACAACCTAGTAGCTAACCTAGGATGGTCCAAAAGCTTAGTTATGATCCTAAGAACTTAGGGGTACTTTAGTAATTCCCCTAGTTTAACTAATTAATTAATTTAGCAACTTAATCAATTAATTTAAAAGGGCTAAAACCGAAACTACAAAGGAAATTTCTAGATTTCGGTTAAGACAAGAAAGGGACAACCTAGTACCTATCCTAGGATGGTCCAAATAGTTAGTTAAGGTCCTAACAACCTACGGATACTTAAGTAATTACCCTAGGCTACTTAATTAATTAATTTATCAACTTAATTAATTAATTTAAAGGGGCAAAACCGAAATCACAAAGCAATTTCCAGATTTCGGTTAAAACAAAAACTAGACAACCTAGTACCTAACCTAGGATGGTTCAAAGGATTAGTTATGGTTATAACGACTTAAGGGTCCTTTAGTAATTAACCTAGGTCAACTAATTAATTAAAATAGCAATTTAATTAATTAATTTAAATGGTCAAAACGAAATTCTTACACTAACCTAGTACAACTCAAGAAACGTCTTAGTACTTAACCTAGGGTGGTCCAAAAGGGTTTATTATGGTTCCAATGACTTAGGGGTACTTTAGTAATTACCCTAGGTCCCTTAATTAATTAAATTATCCATTTAATTAATTGATTTAAAGGGTCAACAAGAAATTCTTAGGAAAAATTTCAGATTTGACCAAGTATTGTGTTTTGCTAGTTCTAGTCAATCTAGGAGGGACTTTTTAGTAATTAGTTAATTAATTGATTTAATTAACTTATTAAACCCTAAGTTGAATGAGTCAAGATCAGTTCCTAAGACTTATAATCACTTTAAAACTCATAGAACATGCGACGCAAAAAAAGTAAGCAACGAACGAAAGAAAAAGGCAGAATATTCCATTGATTCTCCTAGGTGATTTCAAGGTTTCTCCAAGTTTTTGTTCAAGATGGTCTTCATAGATTAAGTTCTACTTAAGGTATGGGTTTATCTCCTGGACTTCTTTCTCCAAGAGAACTTTCTTTCGAATAATTCAAAGATCTTGAAAACTAGGGTTGTTTCCTGTTGTTCTTGTCGAACTCCTTTCCCTAGTATCCTTGTTACGATTTCAATGTTGAATAGGTTAGAAATCATGTTGTTGGTATGTGGTGCTGTATTATATTAATGTGTATGGTTTTTGATGAAATAATAATTGAATGAACCTATTAATTGGGCTCATTTGATGCTAAGTGTTATTATGTGAATTAAAAGAATCATACTATGTTAAAGGTATGTCCGAAAATGTTATGTATGAAGATGTTACGGTCTGTTGTGCATGCTTGATGTTAATATGACGTTATGAAGAAGTTATATTCATCAAATGCTAATATGATGCTGTCGAAGATGTTTAAAAACGTTATGCGTAAAGTTATGTTATAAGATTGACTAAAAAGATCTCCATGAAATCATAATTTAAGTGATTGTTGGCTTATGCCAATAAAATGGCTAACAATACATTGTCCAAAAGGGAGCATGCAAATGGCTATAATGTTATGATTAATAATTGAATTGGGTAATGAATAAGGTATAATAATGTAAGCATGAATAAATATAACTTTGGCTTATGCCAACAAAGAAGTTATGAAGTCTATAGCCAATTGTTTATGCCAATACTAATCATATGCCAATCTTGTGTAGCCAAAATAATGAAATGACATCTCCAGTAGTTCTAAAGTAATTCAATGAATCCATACCCAAGGGCATGCCATTAATTGGGACAACTCCCAACATGCTCTAAAAGAATGAACTATGAACACATGTAACTCATTGAAACAAGTACTCATCATCCATAAACGATGAATTGAATCTACTACACTAAAGTAAAGAAGTAATGTGAGTTATAACATAATTAAAGGGGTCTAAATTAAGTAAGTGACCAGAATGGGGTGTTAAAGGGAGTGAGATAAGTCTAACTTACACCTAAGCTACTATGTTAAAAGAATACTCACGTATCAAGGTGTTAGAATGTGCGAGACCAGTCTCATTAACACCAAAGGATGATATGTAAGGAAAATTTACATTTCATCAATGTAAAGAAAGGATGACTAGTCATCAATAGAGTAAGTAAATCTCAATCTAGAAGCAAGCCTCCATAATGACTGAGTCAACACTAAAAGATAAAGAAGAAATGAACATTCACGTAATGAGGTGAGTAATTATGTTAATCTATGATGATAATGAAAATGGTGACAACATGATAAGAGGCTAAGATGAATGGTGAGACAAGTCTCAACCAAGCCTAAGTAAAGGTCACTAAAAGTACTCACCTAAGAGAGTGTTGAATATCAAGAGACAAGTCTCAATCATACTCTCTATATAAGTGTAAGGACAATTCACACTTAATACTAATGATGAGATGAGAAATCATCTAATGAGCACTGATGCCCTCATGCTAGAAGCCATCTTTTATGATGTGTGAGATGAATGTAATGGAACTTTATACTGAGCACCGATAGGCTAGCTATGAGTCGCGATTTATTCTTTCGGGAAGGCAGAGGTTCGTGTAAATCTCATAAGATGAGACTGTTCATTTAGGCGGGTATGGGTCTCCTTATATCTCCTAGTCTTTGAACCTATGCTTCCAACATAGGGTTCTAGCAAGGTCAATTCCCTATATACGCTAGCATGTTTTGGTTTCACCTTGGCCAGTGACTCCACCTCTTTTCCGTGTGGGGAAGACACCGGATTTCATTATGCTCACATGATCTATGTCAGTTAAGGTTGGAGTTTCTCAAAGTATGAAAGATAATAAAATGAACGACACCTAAGGTGTTTGTGCAAAACAATCAGGAGGTGAAATCAGATTCAAGTAATGACATTAGGTCATTCTTGGTCATTGCACTTCATGATCCCGATGAGAGTCTTAAACTTCATCCTAGGTATAGCTGGTGTTTACATCAGCCTACGAATGAACTAAATGAATAATGTGAAGTACGAATGAACGAATAAATCATACTCTGTGTTTGCTAAAGAAGGCCCTCGGGTTGAGGTCCCATATGTTTGGTCCTCACTTGAGATGTCTTAATGCTATATCAACGATTCCAAGGTCTCGTGTATATGAAATGTATAATATATAAAACATTAAAGTAATGAAATCAATGGCATAATCAATAGAGAATGGCTTATGAAATGTAATGAATACTTGATGTAATGAATAACTTGTTGTAAGGATAGTCAAATCGTGTCCAATAAAGTTTACAATAATTAAAGGGCATTGCTAATATTGAATCCTCATGTTATGAAAATGATAAATCCAAATAAATTGGCTTATAATGACTTTATATAATTGGCAAAAGATATTAGCCAAATAAGATTGGCTTATAACGACTTCTTACATTAGGCCAATAATACAATGATAGAAATAGTCACTAAAGATTGGTTTATAAAGAATTCATGCCCAAAGTAAGCAAGATCATAAGTTTAATGATATTCCCCAAGAACTATGCACATTATGCAATCAACTAAAGAATGAGTATAGACAATAAGTATTGACCTATAAATATATTCATGCCCCAAATTGTAGTTCAATCATTTCCTTAATCTCTTGAATTACTTACATGATTCATTGTGGGTATGGGACTACAATGAATCATTGCACTGCTAAGTAAAACATAGGACCAAAGGAGTTATTAAACTACACAACAAGAAGAAGAAAAAGAGTGAAAATAAATCTAAGTGTACAAAGAGGAGCTCTCGACCTAGAGGATCAAAATCTCAAATCTTTGCTCGAGTTGTTCTAAAATTATGTTGATGATACTAATGTCTTGTAATCATATAGAAAATGAGTTGTGTGCTTTGAATGCATTAAAATACATCATATTCATACCACAATTCACAACTAACAAATTAGGAAAGTCTAATGACGAGACTTTCTAGAAATGGCATGTTGCTTAGGAAGAGCTTTCCTTGATCATGCATAGCTTTATGTGTATGTGTGCATACACCCATACTTAGTACAAGTGGTTTACTAACCCCTACTATTTACTATTTTATAGATGCAGGTTAAAGGACAGATTGACGACTCTTTCAACGGTTTGGACATCAGCATTTCTCCAGACCATTTGGTAGGTCCTCTTAATTTCGAGGATGCTAGAGTTTTAGTCTAGCGTTAGGTTTAGACATAGCTAGTGGATGTTGTCCCTAGTTTTTCTTTCGTACTTTCATTTTGAAGCTTTTGTAATAAGGTCGTGTTTGGCAAACGTATTTATGATATATTCTTATTCTGTTTCGAATTGATTCTTATGATAGATGGTTGTTACATTTATGTTTACCTTAGTATATTATGAATTCATGAAATAACTATGTGAAGTCTATGTATACTTTATACGTCTAAAAGTTTTAAATTTTCCGCTAAAATTAACCATATAAATGTGATAAATGCAAGAAGAGGCTTGTCTGCGACTTCTGAGAGGTCAACGACACCGGTGGTGATTCGGATTCCAGAATTCGGGTCGTTCCAAACATGGTATCAGAGCATGAGGTTAAATTACCTAGGAACTAAAGCTCACCACAACCACGTTACGTAGTTTCTGACTTATGGTTGTGAAGCACGCCACAATCATGATTTAGAGACTACGCAATGATTAGAAATCTTCCCTTCTTCTACTCTTTATCGTCCTATCTATAGCTTTGACACTTTGTGTCATTCTAAGTATCTAACATCTTTCTTGAGTGAACACGTAGAAGAATACACACAAGAATTAGGATGGCCGAATGATCTAAGGCGCCAGACACAATATCTTTTCTTCCCAAGAAGGGCCATAATGGAAATGCCCAACGTGGACGAAAGACGCGTGGTAAGTGTGGCTGTTTGCATGGATGTGAATGCATGGTACATTCTAAAAAACTGCTGTGAGTATTGATGAGGAGGAGAAGGATAAGTTAGTTGCATACCAACTCAAGAATAAGGCTTAGACATGGATTTGCTTCATAAGTGTTATGCTGTAATAGACTATAGAAACAGGGTAGTATGGCTTCGGTTTCCATATAAGTTTGGTTAAAATGAGAAGGGCGTGATTCAAATCCAACAAGCCAAATAGGTTCAAATCTTAAGGCCAACAAGATGTTATCTAAGAGGTTAGATATACTATTCCTAAGTCTGGTTTATGTTTAAGAAACTCTAAGTGTAAGTGTTTTAGTGGATTTGGTGTGGTAAGTCCCTAATCGTATGTCTTATAATAACATTATGTGAGTTAGAACGAAGTTATGTTGCATTTTATGTTGCTGTTTTTTGTGTAGCATAGGCATATTTTCTCTGTTGCATGATTTGTGATGTGCATTAAGTTAAGTGTGATTGAGAAGGAAATTCCTCAATCTCAAATATGAAGCTTCAGATAAGCTTGAATGATATGCATCATCCAAATATGTGTGAATCAGATATTCACAAAAGAGAAAAGTTTAAGCATGATAGAGTAACTTTCGAAAATCACCCTCTTTATTTAAATGATGTGTAAGTGTCATTCGGGGACGAATGTTCCTAAGGGGGGGATAATGTAGCATTCCGGAAAATCATGTCTAATGAATAGCCCAGTATGCCCTTAGGATAGCCTATTAGGGGTACATAGGCACCCCAATGCCCAATATTGATAAATATTGGGCATAGTATAGAAAAATTGGCTAAGGGATATTAGCCACTTTTTTATATACGAATAAGAAATATATTTTTGGGTTGCAATACCCCAATCCAAGATTGATGTTCAATAAATGTACCTGCAATGAAGACCCTAAGGTAAAAATATTTTGTAACTATACCAACATCAAGTACTAGGCATCCAAGTGTCAAGCTTAGTACCATAGCACATAACCATTTAAAATGATCATGTAGATTAAGCAGTACCCAAGGACATAGTGAGGATCCTTGGGACAATAAGTAAACATTTCGAAATGAACCATTAATAATAGTTAGTTAGGAAAGTACAACCAACCCATGTTCAAGACATGTGAAGAAGCTGCCAAAGGAGGGGACCACCCTAACCGAATTTGGTTAGGGTAGTTAAGGGAGAAAACGTGCACAAGGGACCACTCCATGTGGGGCCTAACTTCCTAACCAATTCTAGGTCCTAACTAACTGTCCTAACTAGCTAAATAACCTAGGAATAACCGAAATGGACCCATTAGTGCACCCGACAACCTAGGACTAAACCGGGTTGACACTAACCTAGTACTAGTTGAAGAGACAACCTAGTAGCTAACCTAGGATGGTCCAAAAGGTTAGTTATGATCCTAAGAACTTAGGGGTACTTTATTAATTCCCCTAGGTTACCTAATTAATTAATTTAGCAACTTAATTAATTAATTTAAAAGGGCTAAAACCGAAACTACAAAGGAAATTTCCAGATTTCGATTAAGACAAGAAAGGGACAACCTAGTACCTAACCTAGGATGGTCCAAAGAGTTAGTTAAGGTCCTAACAACCTACGGATACTTAAGTAATTACCCTAGGCTACTTAATTAATTAATTTATCAACTTAATTAATTAATTTAAAGGGGCAATACCGAAATCACAAAGCAATTTCCAGATTTCGGTTAAAACAAGAAAAAGACAACCTAGTACCTAACCTAGGATGGTTCAAAGGATTAGTTATGGTTATAACGACTTAAGGGTACTCTAGTAATTAACCTAGGTCAACTAATTAATTAAAATAGCAATTTAATTAATTAATTTAAATGGTCAAAATGAAATTCTTACACTAACCTAGTACAACTCAAGAAACATCTTAGTACTTAACCTAGGATGGTCCAAAAGGGTTTATTATGGTTCCAATGACTTAGGGGTACTTTAGTAATTACCCTAGGTACCTTAATTAATTAAATTAGCCATTTAATTAATTGATTTAAAGGGTCAAGACGAAATTCTTAAGAAAAAATTTCAGATTTGACCAAGTATTGTGTTTTCCTAGTTCTAGTCAATCTAGGAGGGGCTTTTTAGTAATTAGTTAATTAATTGATTTAATTAACTTATTAAACCCTAAGTTGAATGACTCAAGATCAGTTCCTAAGACTTATTATCACGTTCAAACTCATAGAACAGGCGACGCAAAAAAAGTAAGCAACGAAAGAAAGAAAAAGGCAGAAAATTCAATTGATTCTCCTAGGCGATTTCAAGGTTTCTCCAAGTTTTTGTTCAAGATGGTATTCGTAGATTAAGTTCTACTTAAGGTATGGGTTTATCTCCTGGACTTATTTCTCCAAGAGAACTTTCTTTCGAATGATTCGAAGATCTTAAAAACTAGGGTTGTTTCCCGTCGTTCTTGTCGAAATCCTTTCCCTAGTATCCTTGTTACGATTTCAATGTTGAATAGGTTAGAAATCATGTTGTTTGTGTGTGGTGCTGGATGATCTTAATGTGTATGGTTTTTGATTAAATAATGATAGAATAAACCTATTAATTGGACTCATTTGATGCTAAGTGTCATTATGTGCATTAAAAGAATGATACTATGTTAAAGGTATGTCCGAAAATGTTATGTATGAGGATGTTACGATCTGTTGTGCACGCTTGCTGTTAATATGATGTTATGAAGATGATATATTCATCAAATGCTAATATGATGCTGTCCAATATGTTTAAAACGTTATGCATCAAGTTATGTTATAAGATTGGCTAAAAAGATCTCCATGAAATCATAATTTGAGTGATTGTTGGCTTATTCCAATAAAATGGCTAACAATACATTGTCCAAAAGGGATGCATGCAAATGGCTATAATGTTATGATCAATAATTGAATTGGGTAATGAATAAGGTATAATAATGTAAGCATGAATGAATATAAGTTTGGCTTATGCCAACAAAGAAGTTATGAAGTCTATAGCCAATTGTTTATGCCAATACTAATCATATGCCAATCTTGTGTAGCCAAAATTATGAAATGACATCTCCAGTAGTTCTAAAGTAATTCAATAAATCCATACCCAAGGGCATGCCATTCATTGGGACAACTCCCAACACGCTCTATAAGAATGAACTATGAACACATGTAACTCATTAAAGAAGTACTCATCGTCCATAAACAATGAATTGAATCTACTACACTAAAGTAAAGAAGTAACGTGAGTTACAACATAATTAAAGGGGTCTAAATTAAGTAAGTGACCAGAATTTGGTGTTAAAGGGAGTGAGATAAGTCTAACTTATACCTAAGCTACTATGTTAAAAGAATACTCACGTATGAAGGTGTTAGAATGTGTGAGACCAGTCTCATTAACACCAAAGGATGATATGTAAGGAAAATTCACATTTCATCAATGTCAAGTAAGGATGACCAGTAATCAATAGAGTAAGTAAATCTCAATCTAGAAGCAAGCCTCCATAATGCTTGACTCAACACTAAAAGATAAAGAAGAAATGAACATTCACGTAATGAGGTGAGTAATTATGTTAATCTATGATGCTAATGAAAGTGGTGACAACATGATAAGAGGCTAAGATGAATGGTGAGACAAGTCCCAACCAAGCCTAAGTAAAGGTCACTAAAAGTACTCACCTAAGAGAGTGTTGAATATCAAGAGACAAGTCTCAATCATACTCTATATGTAAGTGTAAGGACAATTAACACTTAATACTAATGATGAGATAAGAAATCATCTAATGAGCAATGATGCCCTCATGCTTGAAGCCAGCTTCTATGATGTGTGAGATGAATGTAATGAAACTTTATACTGAGCACCAATAGACTAGCTATGAGTCGCGATTCCTTCTTTCGGGAAGGCAGAGGTTCGTGTAAATCTCATGAGATAAGACTGCCCATTTAGGCGGGTATGGGTCTCCTTATATCTCCTAGTCTTTGAACCTATGCTGCCAACATAGGGTTCTAGCAGGGTCTCCCTATATACCCTAAAATGTTTTGGTTTCACCTTGGCCAGTGACTCCACCTCTTTTTGATGTTGGGAAGACACCGGATTTCATGATGCTCACATGATCTATGTTGTTTAAGGTCGGAGTTCCTCAAAGTATGAAAGATAATGAAATGAACGATACCAAAGGTGTTTGTGGATAACAATCAGAAGGTGAAATCAGATTCAAGTAATGACATTAAGTCATTCTTGGTCATTGCACTTTATGATCCCGATGAGAGTCTTAAACTTCATCCTAGGTATAGCTGGTGTTTACATCAGCCTACGAATGAATGAAATGAATAATGTGAAGTACGAATGAACGATGAAGCAGACTCTGTGTTTGTTAAAAAAGGCCCTCGGGTTGAGGTCCCATATATAGGGTCCTCACTTGAGATGTCTTAATGCTATATCAACGATTCCAAGGTCTCATGTGTATGAAATGTATAATATATAAAACATGAAAGTAATGAAATCAATGGCATAATCAATAGAGAATGGCTTATGAAATGTAATGAATACTTGATGTAATGAATAACTTGTTGTAAGGATAGTCAAATCGTGTCCAATAAAGTTTACAATAAGTAAAGGGTATAGATAATATTGAATACTCATGTTATGAAAATGATAAATCCAAATAATTTGGCTTATAATGACTTTATATAATTGGGAAAATATATTAGTTATATAAAATTGGCTTATAACGACTTCTTACATTAAGCCAATAATACAATAATAGGAATAGTCACTAAAGATTGGTTTGTAAAGAATTCATGTCCAAAGAAAGCAAAATCATAAGTTTAAAGATATGCCCCAAGAACTATGCACATTATGCAATCAACTAAAGAATGAGAATAGTCCATAAGTATTGACTTATAAATATATTCATGCCCCAAATTGTAGTTAAGTCATTTCCATAATCTCTTGAATTACTTACATGATTAGTTGTGGGTATGGGACTACAATGAATCATTGCACTTGTAAGTAAAACATAGGACCAAACGAGTTATTAAACTACACAACAAGAAGAAGAAAAAGACTGAAAAATAATCTAAGTGTACAAAGAGGAGCTCTCGGCCTAGAGGATCAAAATCTCAAATCTTCGCTCGAGTTGTTCTAAAATTATGTTGATGATACTAATGTGTTGTAATCATATAGAAAATGAGTTGTGTGCTTTGAATGCATTAAAATACATCATATTGATACCACAATTCACAACTAACGAATTAGGAAAGTCTAATGATGAGACTTTCCAGAAATGGCATGTTGCTTAGGAAGAGCTTTCCTTGATCATGCATAGCTTTATGTGTATGTGTGCATACACCCATACTTATTACAAGTGGTGTACTAACCCCTACTATTTACTATTTTATAGATGCAGGTTAAAGGACAGATTGACGACTCTTGCAACGGTTTGGACATTAGCGTTTCTCCAGACCATTTGGTAGGTCCTTTTAATTTCGAGGATGCTACAGTTTTAGTCTAGCCTTAGTTTTAGACATAGCTAGTGGATATTGTCCCTAGTGTTTCTTTAGTACTTTCATTTAAAAGATTTTGTAATAAGGTCATGTTTGGAAAACGTATTTATGATATATTCTTATTCTATTTTTAATTGATTCTTATGATAGATAGTTGTTACATTTATGTTTAGCCTAGTATATGACTAATTCATGGAATAACTATATGAAGTCTATGTATACTTTATACATTTAAAATTTTTAAATTTTCCGTTAAAATTAACCATATGAATGTGATAAATGCAAGAAGAGGCTTGTCTGCGACTTTTGAGAGGTCAACGACACCGGTGGCGATTCGGATTCCAAAATTCGGGTCATTAAAAACATGGTATCAGAGCATGAGGTTAAATTACCTAGGAACCAAAGCTCACCACAACCACGTTACGTAGTTTCTGACTTATGGTTGTGAAGCAAGCCACAATCGTGATTTAGAGACTACGCAATGATAGGAAATCTTCCCTTCTTCTACTCTTTATCGTCCTATCTATAGCTTTGACACTTTGTGTCATTCTAAGTATCTAACTTCCTTCTTGAGTGAAAAGTAGAAGAATACACACAAGAATTAGGATGGCCGAATGATCTAAGGCGCCAGACTCAATATCTAGTCTTCCCAAGAATGGCCATAATGGAAATGCCCAACGTGGACGAAAGACGTGTGGTAAGTGTGGCTGTTCGCATGGATATGATGCATGGTAAAGTCTAAAAGCCTGCTATGAGTATTGATGAGGAGGAGAAGGATAAGTTGCTTGCATACCAACTCAAGAATAAGGCTTAGACATGGATTTTCTTCATACGTGTTATACTATAATAGACTATAGAAACAGGGTAGTAAGGCTTCGGTTTCCATATAAGTTGGGTTAAAATGAGAAGGGCGTGGTTCAAATCCAACAAGCCAAATAGGTTCAAATCTTAAGGCCAACAAGATGTTATCTAAGAGGTTAGATATACTATTCCTAAGTCTGGTTTATGTTTAAGAAACTCTAAGTGTAAGTGTTTTAGTGGATTTGGTGTGGTAAGTCCCTAATTGTATGTCTTATAATAGCATTATGTGAGTTAGAACGAAGTTATGTTGCATTTTATGTTGCTGTTTTTTGTGTAGCATAGGCATATTTTCTCTGTTGCATGATTTGAGATGTGCATTAAGTTAAGTGTGATTGAGAAGGAAATTCCTCAATCTCAAATATGAAGCTTCAGATAAGCTTGAATGATATGCATCATCCAAATATGTGTTAATCAGATATTCACAAAAGAGAAAAGTTTAAGCATGATAAAGTAACTTTCAAAAATCACCCTTTTTATTTAAATGATGTGTAAGTGTCATTCGGGGACGAATGTTCCTAAGGGGGGGATAATGTAACATTCCAGAAAATCATGTCTAATGAAGAGCCCAGTATGCCCTTAGGATAGCCTATTAGGGGTACATAGGCACCCCAATGCCTAATATTGATAAATATTGGGCATAATATAGAAAAATTGGCTAAGGGATATTAGCCAATTTTCTATATACGAATAAGAAATATATTTTTGGGTTGCCATACCCCAATCCAAGATTGATGTTCAATAAATGTACCTTCAATGAAGAACCTAAGCTAAAATATTTTGTAACTATACAAACATCAAGTACTAGGCATCCAAGTGTCAAGCTTAGTATCATAGCACATAACCATTTAAAATGATCATGTAGATTAAGCAGTACCCAAGGACATAGTGAGGATCCTTGGGACAATAAGTAAACATTCCGAAATGAACCATTAATAATAGTTAGTTAGGAAAGTACAACCAACCCATGTTCAAGACATGTGAAGAAGCTGCCAAAGGAGGGGACCACCCTAACCGAATTTGGTTAGGGTAGTTAAGGGAGAAAACGTGCACAAGGGACCACTCCATGTGGGGCCTAACTTCCTAACCAACTCTAGGTCCTAACTAACTGTCCTAACTAGCTAAATAACCTAGGACTAACCGAAATGGACCCATTAGTGCACCCGACAACCTAGGACTAAACCGGGTTGACACTAACCTAGTACTAGTTGAAGAGACAACCTAGTAGCTAACCTAGGATGGTCAAAAAGGTTAGTTATGATCCTAAGAACTTAGGGGTACTTTATTAATTCCCCTAGGTTACCTAATTAATTAATTTAGCAACTTAATTAATTAATTTAAAAGGGCTAAAACCGAAACTACAAAGGAAATTTCCAGATTTCGGTTAAGACAAGAAAGGGACAACCTAGTACCTAACCTAGGATGGTCCAAAGAGTTAGTTAAGGTCCTAACAACCTGGGGATACTTAAGTAATTACCCTAGGCTACTTAATTAATTAATATATCAACTTAATTAATTAATTTAAAGGGGCAAAACCGAAATCACAAAGCAATTTCCAGATTTCGGTTAAAACAAGAAAAAGATAACCTAGTACCTAACCTAGGATAGTTCAAAGGATTAATTATGGTTATAACGACTTAAGGGTGCTTTAGTAATTAACCTAGGTAAACTAATTAATTAAAACAGCAATTTAATTAATTAATTTAAATGGTCAAAATAAAATTCTTAAACTAACCTAGTACAACTCAAGAAATATCTTAGTACTTAACCTAGGATGGTCCAAAAGGGTTTATTATGGTTCCAATGACATAGGGGTACTTTAGTAATTACCCTAGGTCCCTTAATTAATTAAATTAGCCATTTAATTAATTGATTTAAAGGGTCAAGACGAAATTCTTAAGAAAAAATTTCAGATTTGACCAAGTATTGTGTTTTCCTAGTTCTGGTAAATCTAGGAGGGGCTTTTTAGTAATTAGTTAATTAATTGATTTAGTTAACTTATTAAACCCTAAGTTGAATGACTCAAGATCAGTTCCTAAGACTTATTATCACGTTCAAACTCATAGAACAGGCGACGCAAAAAAAGTAAGCAACGAAAGAAAGAAAAAGGCAGAAAATTCAATTGATTCTCCTAGGCGATTTCAAGGTTTCTCCAAGTTTTTGTTCAAGATGGTATTCGTAGATTAAGTTCTACTTAAGGTATGGGTTTATCTCCTGGACTTATTTCTCCAAGAGAACTTTCTTTCGAATGATTCAAAGATCTTGAAAACTAGGGTTGTTTCCCGTCGTTCTTGTCGAAATCCTTTCCCTAGTATCCTTGTTACGATTTCAATGTTAAATAGGTTACAAATCATGTTGTTTGTGTGTGGTGCTGGATGATATTAATGTGTATGGTTTTTGATTAAATAATGATTGAATGAACCTATTTATTGGACTCATTTGATGCTAGGTGTTATTATGTGCATTAAAAGAATGATACTATGTTAAAGGTATGTCCGAAAATGTTATGTATGAAGTTGTTACGGTCTGTTGTGCATGCTTGCTGTTAATATGATGTTATGAAGATGATATATTCATCAAATGATAATATGATGCTGTCCAAGATGTTTAAAACGTTATGCTTAAAGTTATGTTATAAGATTGGCTAAAAAGATCTCCATGAAATCATAATTTGAGTGATTGTTGGCTTATTCTAATAAAATGGCTAACAATACATTGTCCAAAAGGGATGCAAGCAAATGGCTATAATGTTATGATTAACAATTGAATAGGGTAATGAATAAGGTATAATAATGTAAGCATGAATGAATATAAGTTTGGCTTATGCAAACAAAGAAGTTATGAAGTCTATAGCCAATTGTTTATGCCAATACTAATCATATGCCAATCTTGTGTAGCCAAAATAATGAAATGACATCTCCAGTAGTTCTAAAGTAATTCAATGAATCCATACCCAAGGGCATGCCATTCATTGGGACAACTCCCAACACGCTCTATAAGAATGAACTATGAACACATGTAACTCATTGAAAGAAGTACTCATCGTCCATAAACGATGAATTGAATCTACTACACTAAAGTAAAGAAGTAACGTGAGTTATAACATAATTAAAGGGGTCTAAATTAAGTAAGTGACCAGAATGGGGTGTTAAAGGGAGTGAGATAAGTCTAACTTATACCTAAGCTACTATGTTAAAAGAATACTCACATATGAAGGTGTTAGAATGTGTGAGACCAGTCTTATTAACACCAAAGGATGATATGTAAGGAAAATTCACATTTCATCAATGTCAAGTAAGGATGACCAGTAATCAATAGAATAAGTAAATATCAATCTAGAAGCAAGCCTCCATAATGCTTGAGTCAACACTAAAAGATAAAGAAGAAATGAACATTCACGTAATGAGGTGAGTAATTATGTTAATCTATGATGCTAATGAAAATGGTGACAACATGATAAGAGGCTAAGATGAATGGTGAGACAAGTCCCAACCAAGCCTAAGTAAAGGTCACTAAAAGTACTCACCTAAGAGAGTGTTGAATATCAAGAGACAAGTCTCAATCATACTCTATATGTAAGTGTAAGGACAATTCACACTTAATACTAATGATGAGTTAAGAAATCATCTAATGAGCAATGATGCCCTCATGCTTGAAGCCAGCTTCTATGATGTGTGAGATGAATGTAATAAAACTTTATACTGAGCACCGATAGGCTAGATATGAGTCGCGATTCCTTCTTTTGGGAAGGCAGAGGTTCGTGTAAATCCCATGAGATGAGACTGCCCGTTTAGGCGGGTATGGGTCTTCTTATATCTCCTAGTCTTTGAACCTATGCTGCCAACATAGGGTTCTAGCAGGGTCAACTCCCTATATACCCTAGCATGTTTTGGTTTCACCTTGGCCAATGACTCCACCTCTTTTCGATGTTGGGAAGACATCGGATTTCATGATGCTCACATGATCTATGTCGTTTAAGGTTGGAGTTCCTCAAAGTATGAAAGATGATGAAATGAACGATACCAAAGGTGTTTGTGGATAACAATCAGAAGGTGAAATCAGATTCAAGTAATGACATTAGGTCATTCTTGGTCATTGCACTTCATGATCCCGATGAGAGTCTTAAACTTCATCCTAGGTATAGCTGGTGTTTACATCAGCCTACGAATGAATGAAATGAATAATGTGAAGTACGAATGAACGAATGAAGCAGACTCTGTGTTTGCTAAAAAGGGCCCTCGGGTTGAGGTCCCATATATTGGGTCCTCACTTGAGATGTCTTAATGCTATATCAATGATTGCAAGGTCTAATGTGTATGAAATGTATAATATATAAAACATGAAAGTAATGAAATCAATGGCATAATCAATAGAGAATGGCTTATGAAATGTAATGAATACTTGATGTAATGAATAACTTGTTGTAAGGATAGTCAAATCGTGTCCAATAAAGTTTACAATAAGTAAAGGGCATAGATAATATTGAATCCTCATGTTTTGAAAATGATAAATCCAAATAAGTTGGCTTATAATGACTTTATATAATTGGGAAAATATATTAATTATATAAGATTGGCTTATAACGACTTCTTACATTAAGCCAATAATACAATAATAGGAATAGTCACTAAAGATTGGTTTGTAAAGAATTCATGCCCAAAGTACGCAAGATCATAAGTTTAATGATATGCCCCAAGAACTATGCACATTATGCAATCAACTAAAGAATGAGTATAGTCCATAAGTATTGACTAATAAATATATTCATGCCCCAAATTGTAGTTAAGTCATTTCCATAATCTCTTGAATTACTTAAATGATTCATTGTGGGTATGAGACTACAATGAATCATTGCACTTGTAAGTAAAACATAGGACCAAACGAGTTATTGAACTACACAACAAGAAGAAGAAAAAGACTGAAAAATAATCTAAGTGTACAAAGAGGAGCTCTCGGCATAAAGGATCAAAATCTCAAATATTCGCTCGAGTTGTTCTAAAATTATGTTGATGATACTAATGTGTTGTAATCATATAGAAAATGAGTTGTGTGCTTTGAATGCATTAAAATATATCATATTGAGTTGTGTGCTTTGAATGCATTAAAATACATCATATTCATACCACAATTCACAACTAACGAATTAGGAAACTCTAATGATGAGACATTCCAGAAATGGCATGTTTCTTAGGAAGAGCTTTCCTTGATCATGCATAGCTTTATGTGTATGTGTGCATACACCCATACTTATTACAAGTGGTGTACTAACCCCTACTATTTACTATTTTATAGATGCAGGTTAAAGGACAGATTGACGACTCTTGCAATGGTTTGGACATTAGCGTTTCTCCAGACCATTTGGTAGGTCCTCTTAATTTCGAGGATGCTACAGTTTTAGTCTAGCCTTAGTTTTAGACATAGCTAGTGGATATTGTCCCTAGTGTTTCTTTAGTACTTTCATTTCGAAGATTTTGTAATAAGGTCGTGTTTGGCAAACGTATTTATGATATATTCTTATTCTATTTCGAATTGATTCTTATGATAGATAGTTGTTACATTTATGTTTAGCCTAGTATATGACTAAATCATGAAATAACTATATGAAGTCTATGTATACTTTATACATTTAAAATTTTTAAATTTTCCGTTAAAATTAACCATATGAATGTGATAAATGCAAGAAGAGGCTTGTCTGCGACTTTTGAGAGGTCAACAACACCGGTGGCGATTCGGATTCAAAAATTCGAGTCGTTACAAACACGGTATCAGAGCATGAGGTTAAATTACCTAGGAACCAAAGCTCACCACAACCACGTTACGTAGTTTCTGACTTATGGTTGTGAAGCACGCCACAATCGTGATTTAGAGACTACGCGATGATAGGAAATCTTCCCTTCTTCTACTCTTTATCGTCCTATCTATAACTTTGACACTTTGTGTCATTCTAAGTATCTAACTTCCTTCTTGAGTGAAAAGTAGAAGAATACACACAAGAAGTAGGATGGCCAAATGATCTAAGGCGCCAGACTCAATATCTAGTCTTCCCAAGAAGGGCCATAATGGAAATGCCCAACGTGGATGAAAGACGTGTGGTAAGTGTTGCTGTTCGCATGGATGTGAATGAATGGTAAAGTCTTAAAGCCTGCTATGAGTATTGATGAGGAGGAGAAGGATAAGTTGCTTGCATACCAACTCAAGAATAAGGCTTAGACATGGATTTTCTTCATATGTGTTATGCTATAATAGACTATAGAAACAGGGTAATAAGGCTTCGGTTTCCATATAAGTTGGGTTAAAATGAGAAGGGCGTGGTTCAAATCCAACAAGCCAAATAGGTTCAAATCTTAAGGCCAACAAGATGTTATCTAAGAGGTTAGATATACTATTCCTAAGTCTGGTTTATGTTTAAGAAACTCTAAGTGTAAGTGTTTTAGTGGATTTGGTGTGGTAAGTCCCTAATTGTATGTCTTATAATAGCATTATGTGAGTTAGAACGAAGTTATGTTGCATTTTATGTTGCTGTTTTTTGTGTAGCATAGGCATATTTTCTCTGTTGCATGATTTGTGATGTGCATTAAGTTAAGTGTGATTGAGAAGGAAATTCCTCAATCTCAAATATGAAGCTTCAGATAAGCTTGAATGATATGCATCATCCAAATATGTGTTAATCAGATATTCACAAAAGAGAAAAGTTTAAGCATGATAAAGTAACTTTCAAAAATCACCCTCTTTATTTAAATGATGTGTGAGTGTCATTCGGGGACGAATGTTCCTAAGGGGGGGATAATGTAACATTCCAGAAAATCATGTATAATGAAGAGCCCAGTATGCCCTTAGGATAGCCTATTAGGGGTACATAGGCACCCCAATGCCTAATATTGATAAATATTGGGCATAATATAGAAAAATTGGCTAAGGGATATTAGCCAATTTTCTATATACGAATAAGAAATATATTTTTGGGTTGCCATACCCCAATCCAAGATTGATGTTCAATAAATGTACCTGCAATGAAGAACCTAAGCTAAAAATATTTTGTAACTATACCAACATCAAGTACTAGGCATCCAAGTGTCAAGCTTAGTACCATAGCACATAACCATTTAAAATGATCATGTAGATTAAGCAGTATCCAAGGACATAGTGAGGATCCTTGGGACAATAAGTAAACATTCCGAAATGAACCATTAATAATAGTTAGTTAGGAAAGTACAACCAACCCATGTTCAAGACATGTGAAGAAGCTGCCAAAGGAGGGGACCACCCTAACCGAATTTGGTTAGGGTAGTTAAGGGAGAAAACGTGCACAAGGGACCACTCCATGTGGGGTCTAACTTCCTAACCAACTCTAGGTCCTAACTAACTGTCATAACTAGCTAAATAACCTAGGACTAACCGAAATGGACCCATTAGTGCACCCGACAACCTAGGACTAAACCGGGTTGACACTAACCTAGTACTAGTTGAAGAAACAACCTAGTAGCTAACCTAGGATGGTCCAAAAGGTTAGTTATGATCCTAAGAACTTAGGGGTAATTTAGTAATTCCCCTAGGGTACCTAATGAATTAATTTAGCAACTTAATTAATTAATTTAAAAGGGCTAAAACCGAAACTACAAAGGAAATTTCCAGATTTCGGTTAAGACAAGAAAGGGACGACCTAGTACCTAACCTAGGATGGTCCAAAGAGTTAGTTAAGGTCCTAACAACCTAGGGATACTTAAGTAATTACCCTAGGCTACTTAATTAATTAATTTATCAACTTAATTAATTAATTTAAAGGGGCAAAACCGAAATCACAAAGCAATTTCCAGATTTCGGTTAAAACAAGAAAAAGATAACCTAGTACCTAACCTAGGATGGTTCAAAGGATTAATTATGGTTATAACGACTTAAGGGTGCTTTAGTAATTAACCTAGGTAAACTAATTAATTAAAACAGCAATTTAATTAATTAATTTAAATGGTCAAAATAAAATTCTTAAACTAACCTAGTACAACTCAAGAAATATCTTAGTACTTAACCTAGGATGGTCCAAAAGGGTTTATTATGGTTCCAATGACTTAGGGGTACTTTAGTAATTACCCTAGGTACCTTAATTAATTAAATTAGCCATTTAATTAATTGATTTAAAGGGTCAAGACGAAATTCTTAAGAAAAAATTTCAGATTTGACCAAGTATTGTGTTTTCCTAGTTCTAGTCAATCTAGGAGGGGCTTTTTAGTAATTAGTTAATTAATTGATTTAATTAACTTATTAAACCCTAAGTTGAATGACTCAAGATCAGTTCCTAAGACTTATTATCACGTTCAAACTCATAGAACAGGCGACGCAAAAAAAGTAAGCAACGAAAGAAAGAAAAAGGCAGAAAATTCAATTGATTCTCCTAGGCGATTTCAAGGTTTCTCCAAGTTTTTGTTCAAGATGGTATTCGTAGATTAAGTTCTACTTAAGGTATGGGTTTATCTCCTGGACTTATTTCTCCAAGAGAACTTTCTTTCGAATGATTCAAAGATCTTGAAAACTAGGGTTGTTTCCCGTCGTTCTTGTCGAAATCCTTTCCCTAGTATCCTTGCTACGATTTCAACGTTAAATAGGTTAGAAATCATGTTGTTTGTGTGTGGTGCTGGATGATCTTAATGTGTATGGTTTTTGATTAAATAATGATTGAATGAACCTATTTATTGGACTCATTTGATGCTAAGTGTTATTATGTGCATTAAAAGAATGATACTATGTTAAAGGTATGTCCGAAAATGTTATGTATGAAGTTGTTACGGTCTGTTGTGCAT
Source organism: Solanum sitiens (assembly GCA_016801875.1). NCBI lineage: Eukaryota > Viridiplantae > Streptophyta > Magnoliopsida > Solanales > Solanaceae > Solanum > Solanum sitiens. The sequence continues at coordinate 868,102 of JABWTJ010000218.1, forward strand.
GCTTGCTGTTAATATGATGTTATGAAGATGATATATTCATCAAATGATAATATGATGCTGTCCAAGATGTTTAAAACGTTATGCTTAAAGTTATGTTATAAGATTGGCTAAAAAGATCTCCATGAAATCATAATTTGAGTGATTGTTGGCTTATTCCAATAAAATGGCTAACAATACATTGTCCAAAAGGGATGCATGCAAATGGCTATAATGTTATGATCAATAATTGAATTGGGTAATGAATAAGGTATAATAATGTAAGCATGAATGACTATAAGTTTGGCTTATGCCAACAGAGAAGTTATGAAGTCTATAGCCAATTGTTTATGCCAATACTAATCATATGCCAATCTTGTGTAGCCAAAATAATGAAATGACATCTCCAGTAGTTCTAAAGTAATTCAATGAATCCATACCCAAGGGCATGCCATTCATTGGGACAACTCCCAACACGCTCTATAAGAATGAACTATGAACACATGTAACTCATTGAAAGAAGTACTCATCGTCCATAAAAGATGAATTGAATCTACTACACTAAAGTAAAGAAGTAACGTGAGTTATAACATAATTAAAGGGGTCTAAATTAAGTAAGTGACCAGAATGGGGTGTTAAAGGGAGTGAGATAAGTCTAACTTATACCTAAGCTACTATGTTAAAAGAATACTCACATATGAAGGTGTTAGAATGTGTGAGACCAGTCTTATTAACACCAAAGGATGATATGTAAGGAAAATTCACATTTCATCAATGTCAAGTAAGGATGACCAGTAATCAATAGAGTAAGTAAATCTCAATCTAGAAGCAAGCTCATAATGCTTGAGTCAACACTAAAAGATAAAGAAGAAATTAACATTCACGTAATGAGGTGAGTAATTATGTTAATCTATGATGCTAATGAAAATGGTGACAACATGATAAGAGGCTAAGATGAATGGTGAGACAAGTCCCAACCAAGCCTAAGTAAAGGTCACTAAAAGTACTCACCTAAGAGAGTGTTGAATATCAAGATACAAGTCTCAATCATACTCTATATGTAAGTGTAAGGACAAGTCACACTTAATACTAATGATGAGATAAGAAATCATCTAATGAGCAATGATGCCCTCATGCTTGAAGCCAGCTTCTATGATGTGTGAGATGAATATAATAAAACTTTATACTGAGCACCGATAGGCTAGCTATGAGTCGCGATTTCTTCTTTTGGGAAGGCAGAGGTTCGTGTAAATCCCATGAGATGAGACTGCCCGTTTAGGCGGGTATGGGTCTCCTTATATCTCCTAGTCTTTGAACCTATGCTGCCAACATAGGGTTCTAGCAGGGTCAATTCCCTATATACCCTAGCATGTTTTGGTTTCACCTTGGCCAGTGACTCCACCTCTTTTCGATGTTGGGAAGACACCGGATTTCATGATGCTCACATGATCTATGTCGTTTAAGGTTGGAGTTCCTCAAAGTATGAAAGATGATGAAATGAACGATACCAAAGGTGTTTGTGGATAACAATCAGAAGGTGAAATCAGATTCAAGTAATGACATTAGGTCATTCTTGGTCATTGCACTTCATGATCCCGATGAGAGTCTTAAACTTCATCCTAGGTATAGCTGGTGTTTACATCAGCCTACGAATGAATGAAATGAATAATGTGAAGTAAGAATGAACGAATGAAGCAGACTCTGTGTTTGCTAAAAAGGGCCCTCGGGTTGAGGTCCCATATATTGGGTCCTCACTTGAGATGTCTTAATGCTATATCAATGATTCCAAGGTCTCATGTGTATGAAATGTATAATATATAAAACATGAAAGTAATGAAATCAATGGCATAATCAATAGAGAATGGCTTATGAAATGTAATGAATACTTGATGTAATGAATAACTTGTTGTAAGGATAGTCAAATCGTGTCCAATAAAGTTTACAATAAGTAAAGGGCATAAATAATATTGAATCCTCATGTTTTGAAAATGATAAATCTAAATAAATTGGCTTATAATGACTTTATATAATTGGGAAAATATATTAATTATATAAGATTGGCTTATAACGACTTCTTACATTAAGCCAATAATACAATAATAGGAATAGTCACTAAAGATTGGTTTGTAAAGAATTCATGCCCAAAGTAAGCAAGATCATAAGTTTAATGATATGCCCCAAGAACTATGCACATTATGCAATCAACTAAAGAATGAGTATAGTCCATAAGTATTGACTAATAAATATATTCATGCCCAAAATTGTAGTTAAGTCATTTCCATAATCTCTTGAATTACTTACATGATTCATTGTGGGTATGAGACTACAATGAATCATTGCACTTCTAAGTAAAACATAGGACCAAACGAGTTATTGAACTACACAACAAGAAGAAGAATAAGACTGAAAAATAATCTAAGTGTACAAAGAGGAGCTCTCGGCCTAGAGGATCAAAATCTCAAATATTCGCTCGAGTTGTTCTAAAATTATGTTGATGATACTAATCAAGTTGTGTGCTTTGAATGCATTAAAATACATCATATTGAGTTGTGTGCTTTGAATGCATTAAAATACATCATATTCATACCACAATTCACAACTAACGAATTAGGAAAGTCTAATGATGAGACATTCCAGAAATGGCATGTTTCTTAGGAAGAGCTTTCCTTGATCATGCATAGCTTTATGTGTATGTGTGCATACACCCATACTTATTACAAGTGGTGTACTAACCCCTACTATTTACTATTTTATAGATGCAGGTTAAAGGACAGATTGACGACTCTTGCAATGGTTTGGACATTAGCGTTTCTCCAGACCATTTGGTAGGTCCTCTTAATTTCGAGGATGTTACAGTTTTAGTCTAGCCTTAGTTTTAGACATAGCTAGTGGATATTGTCCCTAGTGTTTCTTTAGTACTTTCATTTCGAAGATTTTGTAATAAGGTCATGTTTGGCAAACGTATTTATGATATATTCTTGTTCTATTTCGAATTGATTCTTATGATAGATAGTTGTTACATTTATGTTTAGCCTAGTATATGACTAATTCATGAAATAACTATATGAAGTCTATGTATACTTTATACATTTAAAATTTTTAAATTTTCCATTAAAATTAACCATATGAATGTGATAAATGTAAGAAGAGGCTTGTCTGCAACTTTTGAGAGGTCAACAACACCGATGGCGATTCGGATTCAAAATTTTGGGTCGTTACAAACATGGTATCAGAGCATGAGGTTAAATTACCTAGGAACCAAAGCTCACCACAACCACGTTACGTAGTTTCTGACTTATGGTTTTGAAGCACGCCACAATCGTGATTTAGAGACTACGCGATGATAGGAAATCTTCCCTTCTTCTACTCTTTATCGTCCTATCTATAGCTTTGACACTTTGTGTCATTCTAAGTATCTAACTTCCTTCTTGAATGAAAAGTAGAAGAATACACACAAGAATTAGGATGGCCAAATGATCTAAGGCGCCAGACTCAATATCTAGTCTTCCCAAGAAGGGCCATAATGGAAATGCCCAACGTGGACGAAAGACGTGTGGTAAGTGTGGCTGTTCGCATGGATGTGAATGCATGGTAAAGTCTAAAAGCCTGCTATGAGTATTGATGAGGAGGAGAAGGATAAGTTGCTTGCATACCAACTCAAGAATAAGGCTTAGACATGGATTTTCTTCATAAGTGTTATGCTATAATAGACTATAGAAACAAGGTAATAAGGCTTCGGTTTCCATATAAGTTGGGTTAAAATGAGAAGGGCGTGGTTCAAATCCAACAAGCCAAATAGGTTCAAATCTTAAGGCCAACAAGATGTTATCTAAGAGGTTAGATATACTATTCCTAAGTCTGGTTTATGTTTAAGAAACTCTAAGTGTAAGTGTTTTAGTGGATTTGGTGTGGTAAGTCCCTAATTGTATGTCTTATAATAGCATTATGTGAGTTAGAACGAAGTTATGTTGCATTTTATGTTGCTGTTTTTTGTGTAGCATAGGCATATTTTCTCTGTTGCATGATTTGTGATGTGCATTAAGTTAAGTGTGATTGAGAAGGAAATTCCTCAATCTCAAATATGAAGCTTCAGATAAGCTTGAATGATATGCATCATCCAAATATGTGTTAATCAGATATTCACAAAAGAGAAAAGTTTAAGCATGATAAATAACTTTCAAAAATCACCCTCTTTATTTAAATGATGTGTAAGTGTCATTCGGGGACGAATGTTCCTAAGGGGGGGGGGATAATGTAACATTCCAGAAAATCATGTCTAATGAAGAGCCTAGTATGCCCTTAGGATAGCCTATTAGGGGTACATAGGCACCCCAATGCCTAATATTGATAAATATTGGGCATAATATAGAAAAATTGGCTAAGGGATATTAGCCAATTTTCTATATACGAATAAGAAATATATTTTTGGGTTGCCATACCCCAATCCAAGATTGATGTTCAATAAATGTACCTGCAATGAAGAACCTAAGCTAAAAATATTTTGTAACTATACCAACATCAAGTACTAGGCATCCAAGTGTCAAGCTTAGTACCATAGCATATAACCATTTAAAATGATCATGTAGATTAAGCAGTGCCCAAAGACATAGTGAGGATCCTTGGGACAATAAGTAAACATTCCCAAATGAACCATTAATAATAGTTAGTCAGGAAAGTACAACCAACCCATGTTCAAGACATGTGAAGAAGCTGCCAAAGGAGGGGACCACCCTAACCGAATTCGGTTAGGGTAGTTAAGAGAGAAAATGTGCACAAGGGACCACTCCATGTGGGGCCTAACTTCCTAACCAACTCTAGCTCCTAACTAACTGTCCTAACTAGCTAAATAACCTAGGACTAACCGAAATGGACCCATTAGTGCACCCGACAACCTAGTACTAAACCGGGTTGACACTAACCTAGTACTAGTTGAAGAGACAACCTAGTAGCTAACCTAGGATGGTCCAAAAGGTTAGTTATGGTACTAAGAACTTAGGGTACTTTATAAATTCACCTAGGTTACCTAATTAATTAAATTATCAACTTAATTAATTAATTTAAAAGGGCTAAAACTGAAACTACAAAGGAAATTTCCAGATTTCGGTCAAGAAAAGAAAGGAACAACCTAGTACCTAACCTAGGATGGTCCAAAGAGTTAGTTAAGGTCCTAAAAACATAGGGATACTTAAGTAATTACCCTAGGATACTTAATTAATTAATTTATCAACTTAATTAATTAATTTAAAGGGGCAAAATCGAAATCACAAAGCAATTTCCAGATTTCGGTTAAAACAAGAAAAAGACAACCTAGTACCTAACCTAGGATGGTTCAAAGGATTAGTTATGGTTATAACGACTTAAGGGTCCTCTAGTAATTAACCTAGGTCACCTAATAAATTTAAATAGCAATTTAATTAATTAATTTAAATGGTCAAAACGAAATTCTTACACTAACCTAGTACAACTGAAGAAACATCTTAGTACATAACCTAGGATGGTCCAAAAGGGTTTATTATGGTTCCAATGACTTAGGGGTATGTTAGTAATTACCCTACGTCCCTTATTTAATTAAATTAGACATTTAATTAATTTATTTAAAGGGTCAAGACGAAATTCTTAAGAAAAAATTCAGATTTGACCATGTATTGTGTTTTCCTAGTTCTAGTTAATCTAGGAGGGGCTTTTTAGTAATTAGTTAATTAATTGATTTAATTAACATATTAAACCCTAAGTTGAATGAGTCAAGATCAGTTCCTAATACTTATAATCACGTTCAAACTGATAGAACAGACGACGCAGAAAATTCCATTGATTCTCCTAGGCTATTTCAAGGTTTCTCCAAGTTTTTGTTCAAGATGGTCTTCGTAGATTATGTTCTACTTAAGGTATGGGTTTCTCTCCTGGACTTATTTCTCCAAGAGAACTTTCTTTTGAATGATTCAAAGATATTGAAAACTAAGGTTGTTTCCCGTCGTTCTTGTCGAAATCCTTTCCCTAGTATCCTTGTTACGATTTCAATGTTGAATAGGTTAGAAATCATGTTGTTTGTGTGTGGTGCTGGTTGATCTTAATGTGTATTGTTTTTGATTAAATAATGATTGAATGAACCTATTAATTGGACTCGTTTGATGCTAAGTGTTAATATGTGAATTAAAAGAATGATTCTATGTTAAAGATATGTCCAAAAATGTTATCTATGAAGATGTTACGGTCTGTTGTGCATGCTTGCTGTTAATATGACGTTATGAAGATGATATATTCATCAAATGCTAATATGATTCTGTCCAAGATGTTTGAAAACGTTATGCTTAATGTTATGTTATAAGATTGGCTAAAAAGATCTCCATGAAATCATAATTTGAGTGATTGTTGGCTTATGCCAATAAAATGGCTAACAATACATTGTCCAAAAGGGATGCAAGCAAATGGCTATAATGTTATGATTAAAAATTGAATAGGGTAATGAATAAAGTAAAATAATGTAAGCATGAATGAATATAAGTTTGGCTTATGCCAACAAAGAAGTTATGAAGTCTATAGCCAATTGTTTATGCCAATACTAATCATATGCCAATCTTGTGTAGCCAAAATAATGAAATGACATCTCCAGTAGTTCTAAAGTAATTCAATGAATCCATACCCAAGGGCATGCCATTCAATGGGACAACTCCCAACACGCTCTATAAAAATAAACTATGAACACATGTAACTCATTGAAAGAAGTACTCATCGTCCCTAAACGATGAATTGAATCTACTACACTAAAGTAAAGAAGTAACGTGAGTTATAACATAATTAAAGGGGTCTAAATTAAGTAAGTGACCAGAATGAGGTGTTAAAGGGAGTTAGATAAGTCTAACTTACACCTAAGCTACTACGTTAAAAGAATACTCACGTATGAAGGTGTTAGAATGTGTGAGACCAGTTTCATTAACACCAAAGGATGATATGTAAGGAAAATTCACATTTAATCAATTTAAAGTAAGGATGACCAGTAATCAATAGAGTAAGTAAATCTCAATCTAGAAGCAAGCATACATAATACTTGAGTCAACACTAAAAGATAAAGAAGAAATGAACATTCACGTAATGAGGTGAGTAATTATGTTAATCTATGATGCTAATGAAAATGGTGACAACATGATAAGAGGCTAAGATGAATGGTGAGACAAGTCTCAACCAAGCCTAAGTAAAGGTCACTAAAAGTACTAACCTATGAGAGTGTTGAATATCAAGAGACAAGTCTCAATCATACTCTATATGTAAGTGTAAGGACAATTCACACTTAATACTAATGATGAGATGAGAAATCATCTAATGAGCAATGATGCCCTCATGCTAGAAGCGAGCTTCTATGACGTGTTAGATGAATGTAATGGAACTTTATACTGAGCACCGATAGGCTAGATATGAGTCGCAATTCCTTCTTTCGGGAAGGAAGAGGTTCGTGTAAATCTCATTAGATGAGACTGTCCGTTTAGGTGGGTATGTGTCTTCTTATATCTCCAAGTCTTTGAACCTATGCTGACAACATAGGGTTCTAGCAGGGTTCAATTCCCTATATACGCTAGCATGTTTTGGTTTCACTTTGGCCAGTGACTCCACCTCTTTTCAGTATGGGGAAGACACTGGATTTCATGATGCTCACATGATCTATGTCGGTTAAGGTTGGAGTTCCTCAAAGTATGAAAGATAATGAAATGAACGATACCAAAGGTGTTTGTGCAAGACAATCAGGAGGTGAAATAAAATTAAAGTAATGACATTAGGTCATTCTTGGTCATTGCACATCATGATCCCGATGAGAGTCTTAAATTTCATCCTCGATAAAGCTGACATCAGCCTACGAATGAATGAAATGAATAATGTGAAGTACGAATGAACGAATGAAGAAGACTTTGTGTTTGCTAAAGAAGGCCCTCGGGTTGAGGTCCCATATTTTGGGTCCTCACTTGAGATGTCTTAATGCTATATCAACGATTCCAAGGTCTCGTGTGTATGAAATGTATAATATATAAAACATGAATGTAATGAAATCAATTGCATAATCAATAGAGAATGGCTTATGAAATGTAATGAATACTTGATGTAATGAATAACTTATTGTAAGGATAGTCAAATCGTGTCCAATAAAGTTTACAATAAGTAAAGGGCATAAATAATATTGAATCCTCATGTTTTGAAAATGATAAATCCAAATAAATTGGCTTATAATGACTTTATATAATTGGGAAAATATATTAATTATATAAGATTGGCTTATAACGACTTCTTACATTAAGCCAATAATACAATAATAGGAATAGTCACTAAAGATTGGTTTGTAAAGAATTCATGCCCAAAGTACGCAAGATCATAAGTTTAATGATATGCCCCAAGAACTATGCACATTATGCAATCAACTAAAGAATGAGTATAGTCCATAAGTATTGACTTATAAATATATTCATGCCCCAAATTGTAGTTAATTCATTTCCTTAATCTCTTGAATTACTTACATGATTCATTGTGGGTATGGGACTACAATGAATCATTGCACATGTAAGTAAAACATAGGACCAAACGATTTATTGAACGACACAACAAGAAGAAGAAAAAGAGTGAAAAATAATCTAAGTGTACAAAGAGGAGCTCTCGGCCTAGAGGATCAAAATCTCAAATCTTCGCTCGAGTTGTTCTAAAATTATGTTGATGATACTAATGTGTTGTAATCATATATAAAATGAGTTGTGTGCTTTGAATGAATTAAAATACATCATATTCATACCACAATTCACAACTAACGAATTAGGAAAGTCTAATGACGAGACTTTCCAGAAATGGCATGTTGCTTAGGAAGAGCTTTCCTTGATCATGCATAGCTTTATGTGTATGTGTGCATACACCCATACTTATTACAAGTGGTCTACTAACCCCAACTATTTACTATTTTGTAGATGCAGGTTAAAGGACAGATTGACGACTCTTGCAACGGTTTGGACATCAGCGTTTCTCTAGACCATTTGGTAGGTCCTCTTATTTTCGAGGATGCTACAGTTTTAGTCTAGCCTTAGTTTTAGACATAGCTAGTGGATGTTGTCCCTAGTATTTCTTTCGTACTTTCATTTCGAAGCTTTTGTAATAAGGTCGTGTTTGGCAAACGTATTTATGATATATTCTTATTCTATTTTGAATTGATTCTTATGATAGATGGTTGTTACATTTATGTTTAGCTTAGTATATGACGAATTCATGAAATAACTATATGAAGTCTATGTTTACTTCATACGTTTAAAATTTTAAATTTTCCGCTAAAATTAACCATATGAATGTGATGAATGCAAGAAGAGGCTTGTCTGCGACCTTTGAGAGGTCAACGACGCCGGTGGCGATTCGGATTCTAGAATCCGGGTCATTACAAACATGGTATAAGAGCATGAAGTTAAATTACCTAGGAACTAAAGCTCAACACAACCACGTTACGTAGTTTCTGAATTATGGTTGTGCAGCGCGCCACAATAATGATTTAGAGGCTACGCGATGATAGGAAATCTTCCCTTCTTCTACTCTTTATCGTCCTATCTATAGCTTTGACACTTTGTGTCATTTTAAGTATCTAACTTCCCTCTTGAGTGAACACGTAGAAGAATACACACAAGAACTAGGATGGCCGAATGATCTAAGGCGCCAGACTCAATATATAGTCTTCCCAAGAAGGGCCATAATGGAAATGCCCAACGTGGACGAAAGACGTATGGTAAGTGTGCCTATTCGCATGGATGTGAATGCATGGTAAAGTCTAAAAGCCTGCTATGAGTATTGATGAGGAGGAAAAGGATAAGTTGGTTGAATACCAACTCAAGAATAAGGCTTAGACATGGATTTGCTTCATAAGTGTTATGCTATAATAGACTATAGAAACAGGGTAGTAAGGCTTCGGTTTCCATATAAGTTGGGTTAAAATGAGAAGGGCGTGGTTCAAATCCAACAAGACAAATAGGTTCAAATCTTAAGGCCAACAAGATGTTATCTAAGAGGTTAGATATACTCTTCCTAAGTATGGTTTATGTTTAAGAAACTCTAAGTTTAAGTGTTTTAGTGGATTTGGTGTGGTAAGTCCCTAATCGTATGTCTTATAATAGCATTATGTGAGTTAGAACGAAGTTATGTTGCATTTTATGTTGTTTTTTGTGTAGCATAGGCATGTTTTCTCTGTTGCATGATTTGTGATGTGCATTAAGTTAAGTGTGATTGAGAAGGAAATTCCTCAATCTCAAATATGAAGCTTCAGATAAGCTTGAATGATATGCATCATCCAAATATGTGTGAATCAGATATTCACAAAAGAGAAAAGTTTAAGCATGATAAAGTAAATTTCAAAAATCACCCTCTTTATTTAAATGATGTGTAAGTGTCATTAGAGGACGAATGTTCCTAAGGGGGGGATAATGTAACATTCCGGAAAATCATGTCTAATGAATAGCCCAGTATGCCCTTAGGATAGACTATTAGGGGTACATAGGCACCCCAATGACCAATATTGAGAAATATTGGGCATAGTATAGAAAAATTGGCTAAGGGATATTAGACAATTTTCTATATACGAATACGAAATATATTTTTGGGTTGCCATACCCCAATCCAAGATTGATGTTCAATAAATGTACCTGCAATGAAGACCCTAAGCTAAAAATATTTTGTAACTATACCAACATCAAGTACTAGGCATCCAAGTGTCAAGCTTAGTACCATAGCACATAACCATTTAAAATCATCATGTAGATTAAGCAGTGCCCAAGGACATAAGGAGGATCCTTGGGACAATAGGTAAACATTCCCAAATGAACCATAAATAATAGTTAGTTATGAAAGTACAACCAACCCATGTGCAAGCACATGTTCAAGACATGTGAAGAAGCTGCCAAAGGAGGGGACCACCCTAACCGAATTCGGTTAGGGTAGTTAAGGGGTAAACCGTGCACAAGGGACCACTCCATGTGGGGCTTAACTTCCTAACCAACTCTAGGTCCTAACTAACTGTCCTAACTAGCTAAATAACCTAAGACTAACCGAAATGGACCCATTAGTGCACCCAACAACCTAGGACTAAACCGGGTTGACACTAACCTAGTACTAGTTGAAGAGACAACCTAGTAGCTAACCTAGGATGGTCCAAAAGGTTAGTTATGGTCCTAACAACTTAGGGGTACTTTAGTAATTCCACTAGGTTACCTCATTAATTAATTTAGCAACTTAATTAATTAATTTAAAAGGGCTAAAACCGAAACTACAAAGAAAATTTCCAGATTTCGGTTAAGACAAGAAAGGGACAACCTAGTACCTAACCTAGGATGGTCCAAAGAGTTAGTTAAGGTACTAACAACCAAGGGATACTTAAGTAATTACCCTAGGCTACTTAATTAATTAATTTATCAACTTAATTAATTAATTTAAAGGGGCAAAACCGAAATCACAAAGCAATTTCCAGATTTTGGTTAAAACACGAAAAAGACAACCTAGTACCTAACCTAGGATGGTTCAAAGGATTATTTAAGGTTATAAAGACTTAAGGGTACTTTAGTATTTACCATAGGTCACCAAATTAATTAAAATAAAAATTTAATTAATTAATTTAAATGGTCAAAATGAAATTCTTACACTAACCTAGTACAACTCAAGAAACATCTTAGTACTTAACCTAGGATGGTCCTAAAGGGTTAATTATGGTTCCAATGACTTAGGGGTACTTTAGTAATTACCCTAGGTCCCTTAATTAATTAAATTAGCCATTTAATTAATTTATTTTAAGGGTCAACACGAAATGCTTAGGAAAAATTTCAGATTGGACCAAGTATTGTGTTTTCCTAGTTCTAGTCAATCTAGGAGGGGCTTTTTAGTAATTAGTTAATTAATTGATTTAATTAATTTATTAAACCCTAAGTTTAATGAGTCAAGATTGATTCCTAAGACTTATAATCACGTTCAAACTCATAGAACAGGCGATGCAAAAAAAGTAAGCAACGAACGAAAGAAAAAGGCAGAAAATTCCATTGATTCTCCGAGGCGATTTCAAGGTTTCTCCAAGTTTTTGTTCAAGATGGTATTCGTAGATTAAGTTCTACTTAAGGTATGGGTTTCTCGCCTGTACTTCTTTCTCCAAGAGAACTTTCTTTCGAATGATTCAAAGATCTTGAAAACTAGGGTTATTTCCCGTCGTTCTTGTCGAACTCCTTTCCCTAGTATCCTTGTTACGATTTCAATGTTGAATAGGTTAGAAATCATGTTGTTGGTATGTGGTGCTGGATGATCTTAATGTGTATGGTTTTTGATTAAATAATGATTGAATGAACCTATTAATTGGACTCATTTGATGCCAAGTGTTATTATGTGAATTAAAAGAATGATACTATGTTAAAGATATGTCCGAAAAAGTTATGTATGAAGATGTTACAGTCTGTTGTGCATGATTTCTGTTAATATGACGTTATGAAGATGATATATTCATCAAATGCTATTATGATGCTGTCCAAGATGTTTAAAAACGTTATGCTTAAAGTTATGTTATAAGATTGGCTAAAAAGATCTCCATGAAATCATAATTTGAGTGATTGTTGGCTTATGCCAATAAAATGGCTAACAATACATTGTCCACAAGGGATGCATGCAAATGACTATAATGTTATGATTAATAATTGAATTGGCTAATGAATAAGGTATAATAATGTAAGCATGAATGAATATAACTTTGGCTTATGCCAACAAAGAAGTTATCAAGTCTATAGACAATTGTTTATGCCAATACTAATCATATTCCAATCTTGTGTAGCCAAAATAATGAAATGCCATCTCCAGGAGTTCTAAAGTAATTCAATGAATCCATACCCAAGGACATGCCATTCATTGGGACAAATCCCAACATGCTCTAAAAGAATGAACTATGAACACATGTAACTCATTGAAAGTAGTGCTGATCGTCCATAAACGATGAATTGAATCTACTATACTAAAGTAAGAAGTAACGTGAGTTATAACATAATTAAAGGGGTCTAAATTAAGTAAGTGACCATAATGGGGTGTTAAAGGGAGTGAGATAAGTCTTACTTACACCTAAGCTACTATGTTAAAAGAATACTCACATATGAAGGTGTTAGAATGTGTGAGACCAGTCTCATTAACACCAAAGGATGATATGTAAGGAAAATTCACATTTCATCAATGTAAAGTAAGGATGACCAGTAACCAATAGAGTAAGTAAATCTCAATCTAGAAGCAAGCATACATAATGCTTGAGTCAACACTAAAAGATAAAGAAGAAATGAACATTCACGTAATGAGGTGAGTAATTATGTTAATCTATGATGCTAATGAAAATGGTGACAACATGATAAGAGACTAAGATGAATGGTGAGACAAGTCTCAACCAAGCCTAAGTAAAGGTCACTAAAAGTACTCACCTAACAGAGTGTTGAATATCAAGAGACAAGTCTCAATCATACTCTATATGTAAGTGTAAGGACAATTCACACTTAATACTAATGATGAGATGAGAAATTATCTAATGAGCAATGATGCCCTCATGCTAGAAGCCAGCTTCTATGACGTGTTAGATGAATGTAATGAAACTTTAACTGAGCACCGATAGGCTAGATATGAGTCACGATTCCTTCTTTCGGTAAGGAAGAGGTTCGTGTAAATCTCATGAGATAAGACTGTCCGTTTAGACGGGTATGTGTCTTCTTATATCTCCAAGTCTTTGAACCTATGCTGCCAACATAGGGTTCTAGCAGGGTTCAATTCCCTATATACGCTAGCATGTTTTGGTTTCACTTTGGCCACTGACTCCAACTTTTTTCAGTGTGGGGAAGACACCGGATTTCATGATGCTCACATGATCTATGTCGGTTAAGGTTGGAGTTCGTCAAAGTATGAAAGATAATGAAATGAACGATACCAAAGGTATTTTTGCAAGACAATCAGGATGTGAAATAAAATTAAAGTAAGGACATTAGGTCATTCTTGGTCATTTTACTTCATGATCCCGATGAGAGTCTTAAATTTCATCCTTGATAAAGCTGACTTCAGCCTACGAATGAATGAAATGAATAATGTGAAGTACGAATGAACGAATGAAGAAGACTTTGTGTTTGCTAAAGAAGGCCCTCGGGTTGAGGTCCCATATGTTGGGTCCTCACTTGAGATGTCTTAATGCTATATCAATGATTCCAAGGTCTCGTGTATATGAAATGTATAATACATAAAACATGAAAGTAATGAAATCAATGGCATAATCAATAGAGAATGGCTTATGAAATGTAATGAATACTTGATGTAATGAATAACTTGTTGTAAGGATAGTCAAATCGTGTCCAATAAAGTTTACAATAAGTAAAGGGCATAGCTAATAATGAATCCTCATGTTATGAATATGATAAAGCAAAATTAATCGGCTTATAATGACTTTATATAATTGGCAAAAGATATTAGCCAAATAAGATTGGCTTATAACGACTTCTTACATTAGGCCAATAATACAATAATAGGAATAGTCACTAAAGATTGGTTTATAAAGAATTCATGCCCATAGTAAGCAGGATCATAAGCTTTAATGATATGCCCCAAGAACTATGCACATTATGTATTCAACTAAAGAATGAGTATAGTCAATAAGTGTTGATTTATAAATGTATTCATGCCCCAAATTGTAGTTAAGTCATTTCCTTAATCTCTTGAATTAATTACATGATTCATTGTGGGTATGGGACTAAAATGAATCATTGCACATGTAAGTAAAACATAGGACCAAAGGAGTTATTGAACTACACAAGAACAAGAAGAAAAAGACTGAAAAATAATCTAAGTGTACAAAGAGGAGCTCTCGACCTAGAGGATCAAAATCTCAAATCTTTGCTCGAGTAGTTCTAAAATTATGTGATGATACTAATGTGTTGTAATCTTACAGAAAATAAGTTGTGTGCTTTGAATGCATGAAAATACATCATATTCATACCACAATTCACAACTAACGAATTAGGAAAGTCTAATGACGAGACTTTCTAGAAATGGCATGTTGCTTAGGAAGAGCTTTCCTTGATCATGGATAACTTTATGTGTATGTGTGCATACACCCATACTTAGTACAAGTGGTGTACTAACCCCTACTATTTACTATTTTATAGATGCAGGTTAAAGGACAGATTGACGACTCTTGCAATGGATTGGACATCAGCGTTTCTCCAGACCATTTGGTAGGTCCTCTTAATTTTGAGGATGCTACAGTTTTAGTCTAGCCTTAGTTTTAGACATAGCTAGTTGATGTTGTCCCTAGTATTTCTTTCGTACTTTGATTTTGAAGCTTTTGTAATAAGGTCGTGTTTGGCAAACGTATTTATGATATATTCTTATTCTGTTTCGAATTGATTCTTATGATAGATGGTTGTTACATTTATGTTGAGCTTAGTATATGACGAATTCATGAAAAAACTATATGAAGTCTATGTATACTTCATACATTTAAATTTTTTAAATTTTCCGCTAAAATTAACCATATGAATGTGATGAATGTAAGAAGAGGCTTGTCTGCGACCTCTGAGAGGTCAACAACGCCGGTGGCGATTCGGATTCCAGAATCCGGGTCGTTACACTAACTTCTAGTCTGTACTTGAGGGTCGTGACAGCCTATTAAGTCTAGATGTTCATATTCATCATATATATTTATCAAGAAAGGGACACAAGTCTACCAAAACAAGACACACCATACTTTACTTTATTAGATATAGCATATCATTCTTTGAAGCATTTAGGAATGACCCTTATCATCTCTATGTCATCCTATAAATTACTATAACATCATCAATATAACCAATATAGACTCATATAGTCAAGTAGGAACAATCATGCATCAACTCTAAGACTACACACATACAAACATAGTCATAGTCTAACATGATCACCTAACAATATCAAACATTCACATTACTAAAATATAGATAGATATGATCATACTTCACATAATCACCCACACAAATCATCCTAATACTTCAAGTAGTTGCCGACAAGGCCATGATCGTAATAATACGTAAAGTAATGCCGACAAGGCCACATCAATTGCACGCAAAGCACATAGCACTACCACCATAAGTGGACCATACGAATCACAACCTAATTGAAGTCTAATTATCATAAAATAAAGAGAATTTTGGCAGCGTACCACCAATCCATACTCACTACTTCAATCTATATCTAATTCATCTAATTCAATACCATGAGGCCCTAACCCATGGCCATGACATAAATTTAATACAAAAACAATAATACTCAATGAATCTAAGTCAATTCAATATAGATTTATCAATCCACGATCAATTAGACATCAATTGAATACAATTCTTACATCATTCAATAGCCCATAAAAAAACTACACTAGAATTTATAAGTATAGAGACACGATCACTTAACACATAAAATAGTAAAAATAAGGATTGCATGGTTTGCATGGGTTAATAGTAATTATAGCTTTAAAACATTGCATTAAGATCAACTCAATCCTAAAACATTGATTTAAAACCTTTTATGCAAGAACCCATGCCTAGAATATGAAATTGGACAATTTATGTTTTTTATAATCTTTAAAAATCATTGGAATTGACTCCTTGAAGAAAGAGACTTCAAGGATGAATAACCATACCTTAATTGTGAAGAAAAAATGACAAGATTTATGGAGAA
The DNA here is from genome assembly GCA_016801875.1 of Solanum sitiens. Lineage (NCBI taxonomy): Eukaryota > Viridiplantae > Streptophyta > Magnoliopsida > Solanales > Solanaceae > Solanum > Solanum sitiens. The sequence continues at coordinate 884,779 of JABWTJ010000218.1, forward strand.
AATTTGGGAAACCTATCTTCTTCCTTGGAGCTTCCAACCTTCAACAATGGAGGTTTTGGAGAGAGTAAATAGATAGGTTATGTTTTGAGTTGAGGGTTTTACTTTAATTGGTGAGTTTAGGGGTTTAAATAGGAAATATAACCGTCCATAATTCACCCCTAAATTACCCAAAAGAACCCTACATTTATTGGACAAATTACCTAACTCAAATTTGACTTAAAAACGACGCAACGAAATCTGCAACTTTACTGCGCGTCGCGGGGTCACTTCCAAATATTATTTTTCAAAAATTCTTGGACATAATGGTTTGTGACAGCTCGGCGTCGCAGGGAAAATATTTTGCGTACTGAATGACAGTTGCGCGTCGCACATCAGCATGCCAAATCTTGGCTGCTTGGCAGCTTTGCTGGCCCATGTTTGGGTCCTCCTCGGGGGGATTTTTGATGGTCCCCGGGTCTTGTTCTCAGAATTTTTGACCCTTTGTATGTCAATCTACTAATAGGAACTCTCAGTACTTAATTTGACCTTCAAACCATCCCCCAAAACATCACTACAAAACACTACGACACAGTAGTTCAGCTTCGACTAGTTTCCGAACGTCTTGGACGTTTGACCTTCAAAAACTTCCAAACTCTATATACTGACTATGAACACTATTTTAAACCATTTTATTACTTTAAAACATCATGACACAAGTGTTAGTCTCTAGTTCAACCTAGCTCATTTTGAGGGTGTAACATTACCTCTGTTTGGGTAATTATTGATAGGTTAAAAAATTTTGCCCACTTCTTACTGGTAAAGACTACTTTCACACTCGAAGACTAAGTAGGGCATTATATCTAACAAATTTTTTGTAACAACCCTAAAAAAATGAATAAGCTAAATGTTTAAGGTGTCAAGAATGCTTGTGATTAGACCAAGGTTCACACGGATTGATACGCGTAGAACCAGACCTCAGAACCCTTACAACGACCAACACAACTAACTTGGGGAGTTAGTTGAGCTTGTAAAGGTTGTAACCAACCAAGTACGACACTCGAAAATGAAGATTTAATCGAAGGAGTCTTTACCGGACTTGAAAAGAAGAAATTTTAAGTTTTGAGGGTCTAAGGGTAAAATGGTCTTTTACCAGGCTAGGGGTAATATTGTAATTACCCTAAATATATAATTAATTAATTATTTAATAAAATGGAGGGGCAATTTGGGGAGAGAGAGCCGAAATTGGTCTCTTGAAATGAAGTCTTGCTCCACCCGGGTTCGAACCTAGGTGGGAGCAAGGATTTAATATGATTTTTATTATTATTGGTGAATTAATTTAATAAAATTATAATTAATGGCTGATGTAAAAAGTAAAATCAGATCTTATTATTATTTATTATTTATTTACTTATTAATTAATGTTTTGTTTAAATTGACTAAGTCTTGCCAACTATCCTAGTTTTAAGATGCACTATCTCACACTATCTCTCTCCCTCAAGCCTAAATATCTCTCTCTCTCATCCAAATTATTTTTCTTGGCTGCCAAAACAGAAGATAAAAACATTAGAAAGCAATCAAAAGTTCTCTAAACTCAAAGAACTTACAAAAAAAAATATACAAGCAAGCAAGCTAACTTAAGAAACGAAAACTTTGCATCATCTTCTCGATGGGTTTGTGTTAAAGGTTTAGGGGAGGAGTTTGGCAGCACTTGGAAGCTGTGGAAAGCTACAACAAGGTATGGGTTTTCTCTCTTGTAATCCTTTCTCCAAGAGGAATTTCTTTCTACAAAAGTCGACATATGAAACTAGGGCTGTCCCCTTGAATGTTGAACTCCTTGTCCCTAGTCTCCTTCCGATTCTAATCTAAATTAGTTTAGAAACCATGTTGTTGGTATTGTTGCTGGTACCTAAGTCTAAAATATGATGTTCCTTGTGATTTTATGTTTGGAAATAGCAAGCATGTTCAATGATGTCAACCGAAAATGATGTGGTGCAATGTGTAAAATGTTTGTTGTTGTTCTCCGTTTTGAAGTCTTAAAATAGCTTGTTTGATGATTGGAATTATTGTGCATAAGGTGTGTAAATTGTGATGCTAAATGAAGTGTAAGGTGGCTGATCATAAGTGGAAAAATCTAAGCTTAAACAACAATGAATCTACACCTAAGAATGTATTAAACGAATCGTGAAAGTACCTCAAAACGAACGTATGAATGTTGTTAAATAAAGGCTAGAAAATTTAATAAAATTTCCAGCACTTGGTGATGGAATTTTCGGCCAGAATACTTAAGGTTGAGAGGTATAAAAATATATTTAAAATATGTGAGGTCATTGGGGATTGAACCCAAGACCTCACTACATGAAAGCTGGAAAAAAATGAGAGGTGTGGGATTCGAACCCACAACCTCTCGGCCAAACAAGAGAGTAAGAGAGGAATTTTAAATTAATAAAAATAAATGTGGAGAGTTGGGATTGAACCCACAAACTCTTGAATGGATGAGAGAGTTAGTAGAAATATAAAGGAGAAAAATAAATGTGGAGAGTGGGGATTGAACCCACAACCTCTTGAATAGATGAGAGAGTTAGGAGAAAAATAAAGGAGAAAAATAAATGTGGAGAGTGGGGATTGAACCCACAACCTCTTGAATGGATGAGAGAGTTAGGAGAAAAATAAAGGAGAAAAATAAATGTGGAGAGTGGGGATTGAACCCACAACCTCTTGAATGGATGAGAGAGTTAGGAGAAAAATAAAGGAGAAAAATAAATGTGGAGAGTGGGGATTGAACCAACAACCTCTTGTATAGATGAGAGAGTTAGGAGAAAAAAATAAAGGAGAAAATAAATGTGGAGAGTGGGGATTGAACCCACAACCGCTTGGATAGGTGAGAAAGTTAAGAGATAAATTAAAAGAAAAATAATGAGCTTGTGGGGGATTGAACCCACAATCTCCTTGCCTTAAAACGAAAAAGGAGAGGAGAACAAGAAAGAAATATAATGGGGTTGATGGGAATCGAACTAGGGTCTCCCAAATCTGAAAAATGCAATTACCAAGTTTAAAATAAGATTAAGTGTTATCCAAGGGATTCGAAATTGGGTTCCCTTGCCCAATTCTGTATTGACACATAAGTCATACTTAAGTAAATATTTAATGAATGCTGCCTCTAAAGATCGAAATCAATATCTTGGCATATCTACAAGATGCATAAGTCTTGTTCCACATAATCTTGGGTAAATATGAATCACTTAGACAAACTATGAATGAAGCCTCATGGCTTGTATGTATAGACACATAAGTCTAACATACATTCAAAAGTAAGTGAACCAAAGATGTATGAAATGAGATGATGAACCCTAGAAGGGTTAAGTATGAGCTTAAGATACACTAAATGGCCAAGTGCATTGGCATATGATGAGATGAACAATGAAATGATGAAATGAACAATAAAAAAAAATGAAACCCTAGAAGGGTTAAGTAAGGGTGTGAAACACACCAAATGGCCAAGTGCATTGGCATATGATGAAATGAACATTTACATAATAAGAGGTGAATAACTATGAAAAGCAAAGGTGCTAATGATGATGAATGTGGTGACAACATGATATGAGGCTAATGTAAATGATGAGAGCAATCTCAAATGAGCCTAAGTAAATGTTACCAATACGTACTCACCTATGAGAGTGTAAGATAACGAAGAGACCAGTCTTTATGAACACTCTAATGAGAGTATTGAGCTTAACACACTCAATACGAATGATGATATGAGAAATCATATAATGAGCTCTGATGTCCTCATACTAGAAGCCAGCTTCCATGACGTATGAGATGAATGTAATGGAACTTTATACTAAGCACCGATAGACTAGCTATGAGCGGTGATGCCCTCTTTTGGGCAGGGCGGAGGTTCACGTAACTCTCATGAGATGAGACTGTCCGGCATGCTGGGTATGGGTCTCCTTATATCTCCTAGTCTTCGAACCTATACTGCCAATATAGGGATCTGGCGGGGTTCAATTCCCATGTACGCTAGCATGTTTTTGGGTAACTTTGGCCGGTGATTCCACCTCTTTTCGGTGTGGGGGAGACACTGGATTTCATGATGCTCACATTATCTATGTCAGTTAAAGTTAAAGTTCCCAATGAATGAATGAGGCCATCCTCAAATGAAGCACATAATGAAATGAATGATACCAAAGGTGTTAGAATAGGATAATCAAAAGGTGAGTTAGATTCAAGTAATGACATTAGGTCATTCTTGGTCATTGCACAACAAACCTAATGAAATCTTAAACTACATCCTAGGTATAGCTGGTGTTTACACTGGCCTATGAACGAAATGAAATGGAGTACATATGAATGAACAAAGCAGACTCTGTGTTTGCTAATGAAGACTCTCTAGTTGAGGTCCCATCTGTTGAGCCCTCATTTCTGGGATGTCTTAATGTTAAGTCCATGATTCCGAGGTCTCATGGCATATGAATGAATGATATTAAAGGAGTTATGTGCTACATACAAAGTGTGTTGTAAGCTATATGATATGTGCTACGTGTAAATGTTATGTGCTGTTTGCAAATGTGAAAAGTATGATGATGTATGTTATTCTCATGGCATAAGCTTCCCATTCCGAATCTGGAAAGCTCACTGACTTTCCTAATCCAAATTTGGAAAGCTCATTGACTTTCCTAATCCAAATTTGGGAACCTCCTAATCTCAATTTGGCAAGTCCACGGACTTGACTTCCAAAAATCATGTCGTTAGGAAAGAGCTATTCTTTCTCATGCATGTCCTTGGTGTGTGCTTGCATATACCCATACTTAGTATAAGTGTGTACTAACCCTATACATCTATACTATTTTAGGTGCAGGCACAGGCGGACGATAGAGCTACAGGATCATTGTTGCAGCTATCCGGACATCAGCATTCATATGGAGTTTGGTAGGTCCTCATACTTTCGAGGATGCTACTGTTTTACATTCTAGCTTAGTTTTAGAGTTGAGCTAGTGGAGCATGTTACACTAGCATTTCTTTCCTGTTTTTATTCGGACCTTGCGTTGGTGACATTTTGGCAATTATACATTTAATATTTATTGATCTATTCCTTCCAGTTGCTTATCTCTTAATGTTAGATGGTTGATGGTGAACTATTATAAAAATGTTATGAATGTTTAACAAATATGTTAGGAGCAAAAAGTTTCAAATTTTCCCATAAAATTAACCTAAGTGAAGTATGAATAACGTACGTAGGCTTGTCTGCGACCTCTGAGAGGTCAACGACGCCGGTCTCGTCTGGGGTCTAGATTCCAGTTGTGACAAAGTTGGTATCAGAGCCCTAGGTTAAATTTCGAGAATAATGAGTTCACATCAACCACATTGAGTAGTTTCTAAGTCATGGTAGTGAAGTGCACCACTATCCTGAATTAGAGACTGCATGATGCGTAGGAAAATTTCCCTTCTTCTAATCTTATCGTACTTTTCCTAATGTCTGAGTTCTTGGTGTTATGAGCGTGTCTAACATCAACCCCTGTTGTTTTTCAGAGAATGAACCCTAGGAGGGTTATTGGTCAGAGGAGGAGGGGGGCAGCTACTGGGGGCAATCGAGTTCCACCCCAGGCCCCAGCTGAAGGAGTGGCCATGCCGGTTAACCCAGGTGGGTTGACCGATGCTGAGGTGAGGGAACTTTGGCCCAGATGGCACAGGCCATCACGATGCAGGCTCAGGCTATGACTGCCCAAGTCAACCGGCAGGATGTTCAGAGGGAGAACCCACCGGTTCGCAGCATGGCTGACAGACTGCGAGATTTCACGAGTATGAAACCTCCCATATTCACAGGGGCTAAGACATCGGAGGATCCTCAAGAGTTTATAGATGAGGTGCATAAGATCCTGGTGGCTATGGGGGCCACTAATATTGAGAAGGCTGAGCTGGCTTCCTATCAGCTCAAGGATGTTGCACAGACTTGGTGCAAGTTGTGGCAAGATAGTCGTGTCTTAGGTGGAGTGCCAGTCAATTGGGAGCTGTTCAAGACAGCATTTCTGGAGAGGTTCTTTCCCAGAGAGATGAGGGAATCCCAGGTTAAAGAGTTCATCAACCTTAAACAAGGATCCATGATAGTGAGGGAGTATTCCCTGAAGTTTGTTAAGCTATCCAGGTATATTACTTTCCTTAGTATTTAATAGCAAGATTGAGGAGAGTACTGAGGCTTGTTGAATTATCCAGCTATGCTACTTCCCTGGTTTCGAACAGCAGGGATGAAATGAGTAGGTTCCTCATAGGAATCAATGGAGACCTGGAGGAGGAATGTCGGTCTGTAATGCTCCATGATAATATGGACCTTTCCAGGTTGATGGTGCATGTACACCAGGTGGAGGAGAGCCATACAAAGAGGGGTATTCGTGATGTTAGGAGGCCTAGGCCTCACGATCAGGCAGTCCCAGCCACGGAGGCCACAGAAACAACTTTGGCATCCGTGAGCAGCCAAGGTTTAAGAAGGCACTCTCCCACCAAAGGGAGTCAAGTTCATCCAGTGGTCTCTATGATAGGGATTCCGAGTCCATAGATAAAAGAAACAAGGAAGTATATACACCTAGGAAAAGGCAACCTTGCAGGAAGTGTGGCAGACAGCATGGAGGAGAGTGTATGATGGGCTCTAACGCTTGTTACAGCTGTGGAAAACCGGGACACATGGTGAAGGATTGTCCGAATAGAGAAAGTCAAGAACAAGGGAAGGAGAGAGTTCAGACTAATGGCCCAAATGAAGAGGCACCAAGGAGGCAACGATTCTTCGCATTCAAGTCTAGGGGTGCAGGGGAAGGCACTTCTGATGAAGCCTTGGGTGCGTAGCCTTAATTAGCCTTTCACATATTTGACTGTGTATGGTGTTTATGCCCTAGTATGAGGTTAATATGTTTGAAGTCATCATGTTGGTTGCTGATTTATATGACTTTTATGTTGACTTATGTTGTAGCTTTGATGAGACTAGTTTAGGGAAGAATTCCTTAGTCAATTAATGTGAAGCTAATAGTAGGTTTCAAGGATGTGTACCATCATGTTAAGATGTGAATCAGATATTCACCCATGGAAGTATTGAAGTACCTATGTATGTGTACATTCTATAGATGACATACTTATTGTTAGTAAAGAGTAGTGTCATTCGGGGACGAATGTTCCTAAGGGGGGGATAATGTAACGACCCTAAAAAATGAATAAGCTAAATGTTTAAGGTGTCAAGAATGCTTGCGATTAGACCAAGGTTCACACGGATTGATACGCGTAGAACCAGACCTCAGAACCATTACAACGACCAAGCCAACTAACTTGGGGAGTTATTTGAGCTTGGAAAGTTTGTAACCAACCAAGTACGGCTCTCGAAAATGAAGATTTAATCGAAGGAGTCTTTACCGGACTTAAAAAGAAGAAATTTTAAGTTTTGAGGGTCTAAGGGTAAAATGGTCTTTTAACAGGCTAGGGGTAATATCGTAATTACCCTAAATATATAATTAATTAATTATTTAATAAAGTGGAGGGGCAATTTGGGGAGAGAGAGCCGAAATTGGTCTCTTGAAATGAAGTCTTGCTCCACCCGGGTTCGAACCTAGGTGGGAGCAAGGATTTAATATGATTTTTATTATTATTGGTGAATTAATTTAATAAATTTATAATTAATGTCTGATGTTAAAAGGAAAATCAGATCTTAATATTATTTATTATTTATTTACTTATTAATTAATGTTTTTTTTAAATTGACTAAGTCTTGCCAACTATCCTAGTTTTAAGATGCACTATCTCACACTATCTCTCTCCCTCAAGCCTAAATCTCTCTCTCTCTCATCCAAATTATTTTTCTTGGCTGCAAAAACAGAAGATAAAAAGATTAGTAAGCAATCAAAAGTTCTCTAAACTCAAAGAACTTACAAATAAAAATATACAAGCAAGCAAGCTAACTTAAGAAACGAAAACTTTGCATCATCTTCTCGATGGGTTTGTGTTAAAGGTTTAGGGGAGGAGTTTGGCAGAACTTGGAAGGTGTGGAAAGCTACAACAAGGTATGGGTTTTCTCTCTTGGAATCATTTCTCCAAGAGGAATTTCTTTCTACAAAAGTCGACATACGAAACTAGGGCTGTCCCCTTGAATGTTGAACTCCTTGTCCCTAGTCTCCTTCCGATTCTAATCTAAATTAGTTTAGAAATCATGTTGTTGGTATGGTTGCTGGTAGCTAAGTCTAAAATATGATGTTCCTTGTGATTTTATGTTTGGAAATAGCAAGCATGTTCAATGATGTCAACCGAAAATGATGTGGTGCAATGTGTAAAATGTTTGTTGTTGTTCTCCGTTTTGAAGTCTTAAAATAGCTTGTTTGATGATTGGAATTATTGTGCATAAGGTGTGTAAATTGTGATGTTAAATGAAGTGTAAGGTGGCTGATCATAAGTGGAAAAATCTAAGCTTAAACAACAATGAATCTACACCTAAGAATGTATTAAATGAATCGTGAAAGTACCTCAAAACGAACATATGAATGTTGTTAAATAAAGGCTAGAAAACTTAATAAAATTTCCACCACTTGGTGATGGAATTTTCGGCCAGAATACTTAAGGTTGAGAGGTATAAAAATATATTTAAAATATGTGAGGTCAGTGGGGATTGAACCCAAGACCTCACTACATGAAAGCTGGAAAAAAATGAGAGGTGTGGGATTCGAACCCACAACCTCTCGGCCAAACAAGAGAGTAAGAGAGGAATTTTAAATTAATAAAAATAAATGTGGAGAGTGGGGATTGAACCCACAACCTCTTTAATGGATGAGAGAGTTAGGAGAAATATAAAGGAGAAAAATAAATGTGGAGAGTGGGGATTGAACCCACAACCTCTTGAATGGATGAGAGAGTTAGGAGAAAAATAAAGGAGAAAAATAAATGTGGAGAGTGGGGATTGAACCCACAACCTCTTGAATGGATGAGAGAGTTAGGAGAAAAATAAAGGAGAAAAATAAATGTGGAGAGTGGGGATTGAACCCACAACCTCTTGAATAGATGAGAGAGTTAGGAGAAAAAAATAAAGGAGAAAATAAATGTGGACAGTGGGGATTGAACCCATAACCGCTTGGATAGGTGAGAAAGTTAAGAGATAAATTAAAAGAAAAATAATGAGCTTGTGGGGGATTGAACCCACAACCTCCTTGCCTTAAAACGAAAGAGGAGAGGAGAACAAGAAAGAAATATAATGGGGTTGATGGGAATCGAACTAGGGTCTCCCAAATCTGAAAAATGCAATTACCAATTTTAAAATAAGATTAAGTGTTATCCAAGGGATTCGAAATTGGGTTCCCTTGCCCAATTCTGTATTGACACATATGTCATACGTAAGTAAATATTTAATGAATGCTGCCTCTAAAGATCGAAATCAATATCTTGGCATATCTACAAGATGCATAAGTCTTGTTCCACATAATCTTGGGTAAATATGAATCACTTAGACAAACTATGAATGAAGCCTCATGGCTTGTATGTATAGACATATAAGTCTAACATACATTCAAAAGTAAGTGAACCTAAGATGTATGAAATGAGATGATGAACCCTAGAAGGGTTAAGTATGAGTTTAAGATACACTAAATGGCCAAGTGCATTGGCATATGATGAGATGAACAATGAAATGATTATAACGCCCCAAAATGAACTAAGGTGAACTAGAGCCTCATGGTTGTTTTTTGAGTTAATTTTAAGTTAAACGGAGTTAGTTTGGTGTCCTTAGGCAGTGTGCAAAGTTTGGTTAAGTTTGGAGTTCAATCGACCAAAAACGTCCATGACGTTCGGATGGTATGCCTTAGAATGTACTTGTATGTCTTGGCGAGTTTGGATGAGTTTTATGTGTTCATTTTACTTGAAACATGCGTCGGATGTTCCTTAGACCTAGACGACTTAGTTTAGGGGTTGACGTCTGGGCACGACCCCACCTAGGACCCACAAGGGGCCCTAGATGAAGGGCCCAAGACTTGGGCAAAGTCTGCCCATCAGTGGCTCACGACGACCATGACGACGGTCCGTTGCACTCAGGACGGTCCGTCGATCCAGGGCGTCGCGAGTGACAGAGAGTGGAAACTTGGACAGGCTCCAGTTGGATCCAAGTGTTCCTCGACGGGACCCCATGACGGTACGTGGTGAACGTGACGGTCCGTCGAGGAGGTCTCGTCGACGAGGCCTGCCAATGCACGACTTAAGGCTGCCAACTTGGGGTGTTTTATGTAAATACACCCCAAGTCTTATAAGACCCTAGGTGTATAATTTTGGTATTTTTAGGTTATATTAAATTAGTTTTAAACCCTAGACCTAGACAAGATCCCCTCACTTCTAAATTCATCTCTCTCTCTAAAGAAACTCTCTCCAAGACTCCATTGAAGGCTACAGGTTAAGGAAGGAAAGGAGGGCTGCTTTGGACGTGTTTCTTCATCAAAATTAGTGGGTTTCCTTCTCTTAAAGGTATGGTATCCATTCTTGAATATCTTTTCATTCAAGAAGCCAACTTCCCAAAATGGTTTTCAAAAGGGTTTCTAAACTAAAACTTCTTCTAACTTTGATTTCTAGTATGGGTCTTCTTGTATTTAAGTTCTAATGGTTTAAATGTATTTATCATGGTTTGAATTGATGATTTTGATGTTAAAACTCCATGAAACTCTTGTATATGCATACTTCAACTTTTGGCTTGAAAATGGGTTATGTGAGCATGATTTGAGTAAGGTATGAACTTGGGTCTTCTTGTGTATGTCATGTTGGTGTAGCTACTGCCCTAAGGGCCTTCATATGGTGAAATATTGATAAATTGCTTATGGGTAATGATGGTTTGATTTGTTGATGAGTTGCTCTCATTGTATAGTTCTTATTATGAATTGCTATTTGAGTGGTATGGTCCACCTTATGGGTGGCGGTGCTAATTGATGAACTTGATGATGTTTAGTATGTGCTGAGTAGGTAAATTTGAAGGTTTAATATGTGAAATGAAGATATATAGAAATGGGTCTTGTATTGTGTTTTGTGTAGCTTGAATTGTATGTTTGACCTAGTTTATGTCTAAATGAAGTATATGACTATGAGAAGCATGTAGTGTGTGTAATTTGATGAATCAAGGTTAAAGTATGAGTAGAACTTGATGATAATGAGATGATGCCTATATGCAAGGTTTGCACATGTACACACACACATACACTTTAAAGATTGTATTATGCCAAGTTGAGCAAAAAGGGGAATCTTGAGGTGGACACACTTCGTGAGTCGAGATGTAGTGTCTAGTAGCAACCTCTCCATTCCTAGTGAGCTTTCTAAGATAGAATATTATGTTGAGAAATCCGTGGGGAGTTATGCCTAGCACCGAGAGGATATGAAGGGGAGGTGAATTGCACTTCGTGAGTTGAGATGTTGTAATCCAAAGTACCTCTTGAGATGAGTACTCCTCGTTAGTAGAGAGTGAGTTACTTAGTAGCAATCTCCTTATCCCTTAACTATGTGCCCGCATAGGTGTAGCTATTGGAAAATCCATGTAAACGCTAAGAATCATGACCTTACTCTAGGCAAGTAAGGATCCCTCATCCGATAGGGGTTAATATCGGGATTCCATGTCTAGCTCTCATGGTCTTTGTCGGTTAAGCTAACTCCCACAAAAGAATTGTTTTGAAACTAGTTATCTTGTGTATTGTTGAAATTGTGTATGTATGTCGTGAAGTGCTCAATCCACATTAGTTACCAAGTAGGAGCATTGAGTGGGAGTAGTAGTATGGGATGCTATTCTCACATTGCACTTGGTGTGACCTATACCTACTATGGGAGAAGAGTACCTTCATGAATTCCGTGTGAATGAGTACTATGGTGTAGTGTTATGGAGGATTATTGTGGAGTACTTGAGTAAATGGAATCCATTAGGAGTACTAAGTGGGAGTGGTAGTATGGGATGCTACTCTCACATTGCACTTGGTATGACCTATATTTCCATGAGTGTTTTGCATATGTTAGCCAAGGGCGTGGATTTGATTTCTAACGAAGTAAGCCTAAGATTAGGTAGTTTTAAGGGTCGCTTTGGTGTGCTTTGAAGGGAGGTGTAATGAGAGTCCCTTCTTGGCTCACCTTAGGGAGTCTTAGAATAACCTTGGGTTAGGGCAACTTCAAAGAAAAAGGGTTCATATGACTTGGACCGTGCCTTTCACTGTAAGGTCTTCATGGTAAGAATTCAAAATGTTCACTATGATGCTTTATTCAATTTTATTGCAAGTTTAGCAAAGTTAATTGGAATGTTCCTTTTGTTTACTTTAAGTTTGGTAAGATAGCCATAAAGTGTTAAATCGTTGATTCTTATGTGGGTTTGCTTCTAGATTCATGAAGGTTATATTTGAATTGCATAAAAAGCTATCTTTACTAAAATGTCCCTTTTTGCATGTTTTTGCATATGCCATACTTAGTACATTGTTGTACTAACCCCATACTTTTTATACCTTATGAGTATAGGTTGGAAGCCTTTGGAGGATCGAAGTTGAAGCTTGGGAATTCTATCTCTCAAGACTTGGGTATGTCCTCATATATTCGAGGACATAGTTTTTATGTTTCCTAGTTTCCTTATTAAGACTTAAAAATGTATTTATTCTATTGTAAAGGGGCGTGTCCCTAAGGTTCTAAGTTGTGTCTTTAAGTTGGCTTGTGACGATAAGATTTCCTAGTATTTATGAAAAGACTCCTTTATTTATTATTATCGTGAAAAGTTTTAATTCCGCACTACTTTTCATGTTTTATGTTATGAATGCGAGTTAGAGGGCTTGTACGAGACCCCAAAGGGGTCAAGTACGCCGGTTACGATTCGAAGGTTTTCCCTAACTTCTAGGGGGTGCTTTCGGGTCGTGACAAATGTATAAGATGAGAACAATCTCAAATGAGCCTAAATAAATGTTACCAAAACGTACTCACCTATGAAAGTGTAAAGTTAATGAAGAGACCAGTCTCTATGAACACTCTAATGAAAGTATTGAGATTAACACACTTAATACTAATGATGAGACGAGAAATCATCTATTGAGCTATGATGTCCTCATACTAGAAGCCAGCTTCCATGACGTATGAGTTGAATGTAATGGAACTTTATACTGAGCACCGATAGACTAGCTATGAGAGAGGATGCCTTCTTTCGGGAAGGACGGAGGTTCACGTGTGTCACGATCCAAAAGCATACCCTAGAATATAGGGTACAATCTTGAAATTGTAACCGGCGTCGTCAACCTCTCGGAGGTCTAAGACAAGCCTCTCATATCATTCATTGCATTGACATAGTAAATTTAGCGGAAAATTTAAAACTTTTCATAGCACATCATATGCTAGAAACATCCCATCATATATATATAAAACATAAGTCATAATACATATTTAGACTCTAAGTCTCTTTGCCATCTTAGACTCAATAACTTTAGAATACATTAGGGACACGGCCCATACGACACATTACATAACTATTCAATATTTAAAGACTTTACATTAAAGACATTAGTAGGACATCCTTGAACTTAAGGATTTCTTTCCTTGAGCTTGGAGAAATCACCTATCAAGCTCCTCAATCATAGATCTCCTTTAAGCATTCCATAACCTACACTTTGTGTAAAAAGAATATAGAAGAATGGGATTAGCACAAGAATGTACTAAGTATGGCAACCATGCAAAAACATGTATTTAAAAGGGACATTTCCTTTGAAATCATACTTCATGCCATTTTGAGTAAATCATCATAAAGCCTTTATCAATAGCATTTATATCATATACTTCATAGAAACACAATCAAAGGCCAAACATCATAGAAAAGCACATATAGAATGTAAGTACAAATAGAGGTCACTTTACAGTGAACTCACTCTCCTTAGCATTAACTCTTTATTTAAATTCATTTGCTTACTAAGTAATCCTTCAGGGATACTTGGTGCAATGCATCACCTTAGGAACATAAGAGAATACCATACATAGCATCTACACAAGACAACACATGCCATCATAGAAGTATAGTACAATATAATCATAGTCAAACCAAGACTACAATATCATACATAAAGGACAGATACATAATCCTATGTAATAAGGTACCTTCCTACGACTTCCTAAGGAGTCACTTGTGCAATGTCTAAATGGGTTCATTACTTCCACCTACTCTAAGTAACTTACCTTAAGTCCTCCTAGTTAGGATTCTATTCAGTTACTTCCACTGTCCATTTTACCTTTAGGGAAACCATAACCTCAACCGACATAGACCATGTGATGCTAAACATGGAATCCGGTGTCATCAAACCTTACACCGATGGAAGGTGGTCTACCAGCCAAAGTAGAACCAATATAAACATAGCTATCGAGGTAGAATCCTCTAGCTAGTATCCTATGGTGGCAACATAGTTCAAGAACAAAGAGGTAGATATCCCTATTCATACCATTTGGTAAAGTGGGCCGCTCCTCATGGGAATCCCTTAGATGACATATCCCATAAACAAGGGAGTTAACATCACATGGGCAACTTTAGGATGAATCTTTCCTTCTATGGATAAGTAATCACCTCCCGTTGTCAAGTTCGCTCGGTGCTAAGTTAAGTTCCCTTTATTGAAAGCCTTTATTACGCTTATTTATAAAATATAAGCTTTAGAATATTCCTTCCTCATATGCTTATAGCATATTCAAGCATCTATCTAGTCTTATAGCATTCTTGGGCACACCTCTCAAGGCCCCTCTATTAACTAGATCATCCATGTGTGTGAGTGTATACATAGATGTGAGCAAACCTTTCACATAACACATTAAGTCACACATGTTCATAATTACATATTCATAACTCATCATATCATATACATCATATTCATAACATGTTCATATATTCATCCTTCATACACATAGGAACCAAACCTAGAAACTATCCTATCAAGATACACATGTGCAATGCATAGACAAGGTTCCATACCCTTGCCCATACTAGTACACCTATCAAGTCATCCTAGTAAGGGAATACAAATCATACATTCATGAACATCACCTTAACATGCATAGTAGTAGACACTAGTGAATATGAGAACTACCTTTCATTTAGACACAATGACTTTACTACTTGTAATATGCATGTAGGTGAGAGTGTGTGTACATTGACCAACATGATCACATAATGGCTATCAATAACATATTAAGTCAGCCACCCTATTAGACCACATTACACTTCAATCACATAGCACACAACACATAATAGCATAGGAGACAAGACAATATACACAATGTAATCAATACTCCTAACTTTAGCTATTTACACTTTCATATAAGGGTACATAGGTAAAGGGTTATTAAACATCTTAACACATCCATGGCAGCACCTATACTTTACCCTAACATGGTTATAGACATGCTCATACAATAGCCACACAACCTAATTCACAACTAGAATAGGAAAATAGGCATAAGCTTCTCATAGTATTATTTTAAGCACATGTTCATAAGTTCATCAATATGCCTTCAAGGCCATAGTCAACACATATATAATGACAATAAAGTAAACACCGCCACCATAAGTGGACCATACCACACAATGCCATACAAGGCTGCATCAACATTACTATAAAGGAATAGAGAAGTAGAAGAGTAAAGGAAATAAGCATCCTTACCCAATTCTCACCCTTTGATCATCATTGATCAATACACCTTATTCATCAGTAAAACACATATATGGCAGTATCTAAATGTACTTTAAACATATAAGAAACCATGTACAAGTCACTACATGATTATACCATAACATATACATCACATACTAGGAAAGTAGAAGAACATAGATCGTTAATCAATTTCATTCATTTGGATTATAGGTCATATTTCATGAATCATATCACCCTAAGGAAGTAGCTAATGAAATCATAATCTAGATGAGACATTACTACAATTCGCCATTAAGGTCGCTACAAGCATGCTTCGTATAGAGAGTTCATGGAAAGTAAGTTTACATAGGTTAATCATATTCAACCTATCATGAATTGACCCATATTGTATTAATTATATATAATTCATCCTTCTATTTCATTATAGGCAGCAGATATAGACATTAACCATAATCAATTCTTATAGCGACTAACCTAACGTCAAGATCACAAGTTACAACTTCATAGACAAGAAGAACCTAGATTAATTCAAACCAAGCCTTCTATACTTTGGTCATACATGATTTATATCCACAATTCAACCATGGTATTAACCTAAAACAGTAGCTACAAGAACCACAACTTAATCGAAATTCACTTTATATCATAAGAAAGTCAATGTTACAGTGCTCTATAGAAACTAGGCTAAACATGCTCAAATCTTCATACATTGATCCTCATGTATCATTCAACATCCATTAAACATAAGTTCATGTAAATAACAGTATATACAATCAATTCAACGTAAGGGAATCATAATTTAATCGATAACAAGTCAAGATCACAAAGCCCATGCAAGAGCTAAACCAATTTTGGAAGGAACATGGGTTCATCATGCAATTGGAGTGAAATCACATTCAAATCACTGTATTAACTTCAATTCATCATGATTTAATCATTAAAAACGTTTTGAGAAAGAACCCATGGCTAGATTGGAAGATTGAAAACTTGATCATGAGATTTCTTTGAAAAACATTGAGAATGACTCTCTAGATGAAAAGATAACTAGAGATGAAGATCACCATACCTTTTTCTAGTTAAAAACCTCTAAGACTTAATGATTCATCCATAGAAAATCCATCTCCAAGCAGCTCTTGAGCTTCACGAACAATGATGGTTTTAGAGAGAACATTTTTAGAGGGAAAGGCTTTAAACATGTGAGAGGATTTGGGAATGGGTTGATCACGTTTTGGATGACTTATATACACCTAAAATTACTTACATAAACCTATTATAGTCAGGTTAGTACGTGGGGTTAATTTCCATTCACCCCTTTATTTAACAGAACGCAGCTGCCAAAAGCAGGCCACTCTCGACGATGGCCTTGACGAGGCGTCATGGCCTTGACGGGACGTGGCTGGCCTCCATCGTAAGAGACATAGCCAAATTCTTGGTTTAAGACCTGACCAAGGCATGTCCCTTTCGACGATACCTGCTCGATGGTCCGTTGGTGGCCCAACGATCCGTCATTGGGTCCGTCAAGGGACACTGCCCAGGCAGTGTCTTAGGCTGCCTTGGGTCCTTCTTTTGGAGCCTCTTGTGGGGCCTTTAGAAGTCGTACCCGGATGTTTCCAAAGAGATTACAAACCTTAACATGTTATAGAACTGCCACATAAGTATCATCCAAAACAAACAACTACAAGACATCCAAACAGCCTTGACCCCTACATGACATACGATGAACGTCTTAGGGGCTATTTTTCGAACGCCTTGGACGTTCTTGGGCGTTTGACCTCCAAACTTCATGAAACTTCATATAATAACATTAAACATCATTTAAAACCATTTCAAGACTTATTAGACTCAGTTCATACGATTTAAGCATGCATACACACATAAGGCACATAAACGACTATTCGTCGAACGTCTTGGACGTCCCTTGACGTCTGACTTCCAAATCACTTCAAACTTTGCACACTGCCTATATATAACATAATAAGGCATTTTAGGACCTTATAACATTAATACTAACATGTTAGGCTCTAGACACATTATCTCATTTTCGAGGTCTTACAATATCCCCCACTTGGGAACATTCGTCCTCGAATGACACTTAGGACTCTTTAATCACAACAAGGACTTTAATGCACATAATAGCAGTTAATAACATTTAAAATATCATCAAATCATTTTAGCACTCGATGCACACAAGCAAACAAAACCATTACTCACTCACTCTTTAATGCATCAAACACAAGTACCCTTTTTCATGTTCATAGGGGAACATCCTTCTCCTAATCATAACATAATCATTACACCTTAATTCATTACAAGAAAATCTTGAAAAGCTACTCATAGGCAGATCATACCCCATACTTAAAGTTACTTAAGCACTCATACCTTAATGCACAAACACTTGAGTTAATTAAATCACAAAGATCTTCATTAGTTAGACCTAGTACCATGAAGGTCATACTCAACAATACAATGCCTAGTGGTGTACATGGAGGAATATCTTGTTCCTCAACACATTTCATGCATCATGAGTTCACACCTTAGCAAAGTACAAGATCAATTTCTTTAAAAATGACAAATCTCAACTTTCAAGTCAAGACATGCATATATTTTTCTTCCTAGTGAAGTCTAAACGGCAAGTCACACCAAATACATCACAACAAAATAGGAAGTCATTCCACAATTTCTTTTCTTAACATATTACTCACCCTTATAGTAAGCCTTATTTTGGAAAAATAACACAATTATAGGCATACACATGAAAACTTAGCTTGACATGTTTTCACTTTTCAAGAATGAGCCTACAATTTTTTTTGCATTACAAATCATCAACTCACTAAATTTTCAAGAGAGTCAACATATTTCATTGTAGAAGAGACTCAACTCCCATTACAAGGCTAAACAATTTAACCTATAAGTGACTATCACCAAGTTCCTTGTCTTACTTCATGAAGTCAACTTCACAATTAGCACATTAAAATGCAAGTTAACAAGAGAAAACATGGATTTTATCAAAAACTTCTTTTCATGCTCTTTTGTAAATTCACCATTGTCTCTAAGATGATGTCAATCAATTCATACCAATTATATAAAGATCATGCAATTCACACTTTATGCAAGACTATCCTCATGAACCAGCATACTAAGAATTTACATTTTCCAATTCAAATAAGAATAGAAGGACAATGTAGACAATTTCTGCAATCTCCCTACTCAAATATCATCCCCCACTTAGGGTAAACCCAATTAAGAGCAACTTAACCCAACATATAGAGGATCTCAAATACACAACCTTCATATTCATCACTCAAAGTGATTACTACTTTAGAGGAAATTTTCATAAACTCAATTTAGCAACACTAAGGCATTCTAAACCTTATCATGAGATCACAAGCCTTTACATTCGAATCCTATATCAAAATGCATAGAGAAGACAACTACACTTATTTCAACTAATACCATCACCATATAGTCAACAAAATTAACATCATGCATAAAAAATCGTATCATGCACATCTTCATGATCAATAGACAAATATCATAATATCATACTATTTAATTCACATAAGGTCTTTCTACAATGCAATAGACACTAAGGTCATACATCGTTAGTGGAAAACAACAAGAAAGTTCATAACACAACAAGAAGTTTAGAAATAACTCTACGACTCATCATGTCATAAGATTCTTATCCTTCAATTTAAATAGCAAAAATTCTTTTCCACATTCCTTATCATGTTCATATTCATAAATTCTACACATATTTCAACAACATCCAATCAAATGACAATTTAGTAGGTTCTCGAAACTTGTTACAATAAGTTGCCTAGCCTTTAGAGTGAGCATGCTTCCAAATACCCAAAAGTGCAACATTTAGACATTTGATGGAACAAGCATGGAAATATAAGATACAAAGCTCTACCAACTCATCCTTCATTAGCATGCATACTGTATTTACAACTCAAATCTCTACATAAGACTCCAATTTATACTAGCAACTCATCAAGTACCACTTATATGCAAAGGAAAACAATGCACACTTTTAATCACATACACTCATGGGATAGCAGACCTCCATAGGTAGTTATTTAAACAATCCAAGTTCAAATCCTAATATTTGGCTACCATCATACAAAACCATATAGGAATACAACAATCTAAGAGAATTCACTTTAACTACCATAACTTCTAGCATGCTTCAACTATATCATGACATACATCATTTGACATAACTTTCTATTGCACATAGATTTCATATATTGCCATAATTGGCATCACATCATCAAATAAGAGATATTTAATACATAGCAAGGTAAGATAACCAATCATAATCCTCATAGAGTTAGCATGTGCAATGATCAAGTAAAGCTCCATAACTTCACTAAACCAAGTAACCCAACAAGAACAACAATTAGCACCATACTCCACTCATCTATAACCTTCATGCATGGATAAATCCATATCATTAGCACATAGTATTAACCTCCTAAGATCTCCATCAAGGAAAACTAGTACAAGACATAGGTAGAGTCCCATAACCCTACCTAAGTCTAGTTAACCCTTCAAGTCGCCTTAGTTAGTATATACATCATCAAATAAGGACAAGTGTCACCTTCACACATACTCATTCATACCATAAAACAAAGATAAGCATTTTAAACTCACCTTTCCTCCCTCAAGCATAGATCAATCTCATCCAAGCAATCATATCTAAAAGACCACCGGACAAGAAAACATAAGAGAGAGATCTTATAGAGTTAAGTTTTAAGGCACGATATGAGATTGATGAAGAAGGGAAACTCTATCATCCTATAGCCTCTCATACCATTTGATGTGTTGCGACTCACCACTAATGATACAAGACTCTACTAGACGTGGCAATATGAGACTTCTTAGAACCTAAAACCGCTACATAAACCCCATGCTCTGATACCAAGTTTGTCACGACCCAAAAGCATACCCTAGAATATAGGGTACAATCTTGGAATTGTAACCAGCGTCGTCGACCTCTCGGAGGTCTATGACAAGCCTCTCATATCATTCATTGCATTGTCATAGTAAATTTATCGGAAAATTTAAAACTTTTCATAGCACATCATATGCTAGAAATGTCCCATCATATAAATATAAAACATAAGTCATAATACATATTTAGACTCTAAGTATCTTTGCCATCTTAGACTCAATAACTTTAGAATACATTATGGACACGGCCCATACGACACATTACATAACTATAGAATATTTAAAGACTTTACATTAAAGACATTAGTAGGACATCCTTGAACTTAAGGATTCCTTTCCTTGAGCTTGGAGAAATCACCTATCAAGCTCCTCAATCATAGATCTCCTTTAAGCATTCCATAACCTACACTTTGTGTAAAAAGAATAGAGAAGAATGGGATTAGCACAAGAATGTACTAAGTATGGCAACCATACAAAAACATGCATTTAAAAGGGACATTTCCTTTGAAATCATACTTCATGCCATTTTGAGTAAATCATCATAAAACCTTTATCAATAGCATTTATATCATCCACATACTTCATAGAAACACAATCAAAGGCCAAACATCATAGAAAAGCACATATAGAATGTAAGTACAAATAGAGGTCACTTTACAGTGAACTCACTCTCCTTAGCATTAACTCTTTCTTTAAATTCATTTGCTTACTAAGTAACCCTTTAGGGATACTTGGTGCAATGCATCACCTTAGGAACATAAGAGAATACCATACATAGCATCTACACAAGACAACACATGCCATCATAGAAGTATAGTACAATATAATCATAGTCAAACCAAGACTACAATATCATACATAAAGGACACATACATAATCCTATGTAATAAGGTACTTTCCTAAGACTTCTTAAGGAGTCACTTGTGCAATGTCTAGATGGGTTCATTACTTCCACCTATTCTAAGTAACTTACCTTAAGTCCTCCTAGTTAGGATTCTATTCAATTACTTCCATTGTCAATTTTACCTTTAGGGAAACCATAACCTCAACCGACATAGACCATGTGATGCTAAACATGGAATCCGGTGTCATCAAACCTTACACCGATGGAAGGTGGTCTACCAGCCAAAGTAGAACCAATATAAACATAGCTATCAAGGTAGAATCCTGTAGCTAGTATCCTATGGTTGCAACATAGTTCAAGAACTAAGAGGTAGATATCCCTATTCATACCATTTGGTAAAGTGGGCCGCTCCTCATGGGAATCCCTTGGATGACATATCCCATAAACAAGGGAGTTAACATCACATGGGCAACTTTAGGATGAATCTTTCCTTCTATGGATAAGTCATCACCTCCCGTTGTCAAGTTCGCTCGGTGCTAAGTTAAGTTCCCTTTATTGAAAAGCCTTTATTACGCTTATTTATAAAATATAAGCTTTAGAATATTCCTTCCTCATATGCTTATAGCATATTCAAGCATCTATCTAGTCTTATAGCATTCTTGGGCTTCCCTCTCAAGGCCCCTCTATTAACTAGATCATCCATGTGTGTGAGTGTATACATAGATGTGAACAAACCTTTCACATAACACATTAAGTCACACATGTTCATACTTACATATTCATACCTCATCATATCATATACATCATATTCATAACATGTTCATTTATTCATCCTTCATACACATAAGAACCAAACCTAGAAACTATCCTATCAAGATACACATGTGCAATGCATAGACAAGGTTCCATACCCTTGCCCATACTAGTACACCTATCAAGTCATCCTAGTAATGGAATACAAATCATACATTCATGAACATCACCTTAACATGCATAGTAGTAGACACTAGTGAATATGAGAACTACCTTTCATTTAGACACAATGTCTTATATTACTTGTAATATGTATGTAAGTGAGAGTGTGTGTACATTGACCAACATGATCACATAATGGCTATCAATAATTTATTAAGTCATCCACCCTATTAGACCACATTACACTTCAAGCACGTAGCACACAACACATAATAGCATAGGAGACAGGACAATATACACAATGTAATCAAGACTCCTAACTTTAGCTATTTACACTTTCATATAAGGGTACATAGGTAAAGGGTTATTAACCATCTTAACACATCCATGGCAGAACCTATACTTTACCCTAACATGGTTATACACATGCTCATACAATAGCCACACAACCTAATTCACAACTAGAATAGGAAAATAGGCATAAGCTTCTCATAGTATTATTTTAAGCACATGTTTATAAGTTCATCAATATGCCTTCAAGGCCATAGTCAACACATATATAATGACAATAAAGTAAACACCGCCACCATAAGTGGACCATACCACACAATGCCATACAAGGCTTCATCAACATTACTATAAAGGAATAGAGAAGTAAAAGAGTAAAGGAAATAAGCATTCTTACCCAATTATCACCCTTTGATCATCATAGATCAATACACATTATTCATCAATAAAACACATATATGGCAGTAGCTAAATGTACTTTAAACATATAAGAAACCATGTACAAGTCACTACATGATTATACCATAACATATACATCATATACTAGGAAAGTAGAAGAACATAGATCGTTAATCAATTTCATTCATATGTATTATAGGTCATATTTCATGAATCATATCACCCTAAGGAAGTAGCTAATGAAATCATAATCTAGATGAGACACTACTACAATTTGCCATTAAGGTCGCTACAAGCATGCTTCATATAGGGAGTTCATGGAAAGTAAGTTTACATAGGTTAATCATATTCAACCTATCATGAATTGACCCATATTGTATTAATTACATATAATTCATCCTCATATTTCATTATAGGCAGCAGATATAGACATTAACCATAATCAATTCTTATAGCGACTAACCTAACGTCAAGATCACAAGTTACAACTTCATAGACAAGAAAAACCTAGATTAATTCAAACCAAGCCTTCTCTACTTTGGTCATACATGATTTATATCCACAATTCAACCATGGTATTAACCTAAAACAGTAGCTACAAGAACCACAACTTAATCGAAATTCACTTTATATCATAAGAAAGTCAATGTTACAGTGAACTATAGAAACTAGGCTAAACATGCTCAAATCTTCATACATTGATACTCATGTATCATTCAACATCAATTCAACATAAATTCATGTAAATAACATTACATACAATCAATTCAATGGAAGGGAATCATAATTCAATCGATAACAAGTCAAGATCACAAAGCCCATGCAAGAGCTAAACCAATTTTGGAAGGAACATGGGTTCATCATGCAATTGGAGTGAAATCACATTCGAATAACTGTATTAACTTCAATTCATCATGATTTAATCATTAAAAACGTTTTGAGAAAGAACCCATGGCTAGATTGGAAGATTGGAAACTTGATCATGAGATTTCTTTGAAAACATTGATAATGGCTCTCTAGATGAAAAGATAACTAGAGATGAAGATCACCATACCTTTGTCTAGTTAAAAACCTCTAAGACTTCATGATTCATCCATAGAAAATCCATCTCCAAGCAGCTCTTGAGCTTCACCAACAATGGTGGTTTCAGAGAGAACATTTTTAGAGGGAAAGGCTTTAAACATGTGAGAGGATTTGGGAATGGGTTGATAACGTTTCGGATGACTTATATAAACCTAAAATTACTTAAATAAACCTATTATAGTCAGGTTAGGACGTGGGGTGAATTTACCATTCACCCCTTTATTTAACAGAACGCAGTTGCCAAAAGCAGGCCACTCTCGACGATGGCCTTGACGGGGCGTCATGGCCTTGACGGGGTGTCATGGCCTTGACGGGCCGTGGCTGGCCTCCGTCGCAAGAGACTTAGCCAAATTCTTGTCTTAAGACCTGACCAAGGCAATTCCCCTTCGACGATACCTTATCTACGGTCCGTTGGTGTCCCAACGATCCGCCATTGGGTCCGTCAAGGGACACTGCCCAAGCAGTGTCTTAGGCAGACTTGGGTCATTCTTTTGGGTCCTCTTGTTGGGCACTTTAGAAGTCGTACCCGGACATTTCCAATGCGATTACAAACCTTAACATGTTATAGACACTCCACATAATTTTCATCCAAAACAAACACCTACAAGACATCAAAATAGCCTTGACCCCTACATGACATACGATGAACGTCTTAGGGGCTATCTTTCGAACGCCTTGGACGTTCTTGGGCGTTTGACCTCCAAATTTCATGAAACTTCATATAATAACATTAAACATCATTTAAAACCATTTCAAGACTTATTAGACTCATTTTATATGATTTAAGCATGCATACACAGATAAGGCACATAAGCGACTATTCATCAAACGTCTTGGACGTCCCTTGACGTCCGACTTCCAAATCACTTCAAACTTTGCACACTGCCTATATATAACATAATGAGGCATTTTAGGACCTTATAACATTAAGATGAACATGTTAGGCTCTAGACACCTTATCTCATTTTCGAGGTCTTACAACGTAACTCTCATGAGATGAGATTGTTCGGCATGCCGGGTATGGGTCTCCTTATATATCATAGTCTTCGAACCTATACTGCCAATATAGGGATCTGGCGGGGTTAAATTCCCATGCACGCTAGCATGTTTTGGGTCACTTTGGCCGGTGATTCCACCTCTTTTCGGTGTGGGGGAGACACTGGATTTCATGATGCTCACATGATCTATGTCGGTTAAAGTTAAAGTTCCCATTGAATGAATGAGTCCAGCCTCAAATGATGCACATAATGAAATGAACGATACCAAAGGTGTTAGGATAGGATAATTAATAGGTGAGCTAGACTCAAGTAATCACACTAGGTTATTCTTAATCATTGCACAACAAACCCGATGAGAATCTTAAACTACATCCTAGGTATAGCTGGTGTTCACACTAGCTTATGAACGAATGAAATGAAATACGTATGAATGAATGAAGAAGACTCTGTGTTTGCTAATGAAGACTCCCTAGTTGAGGTCCCATATGTTGAGCCCTCATTTTGGGAAGTCTTAATGTCAAGTCCATGATTCCAAGGTCTCATGGCTTATGAATGAATGATATGACAGATGTTATGTGCTATATGCAATATGATATGTGCTATGTGTAAGATGTTATGTGTTGTGTACAATATGATAAGTATGATGATGCATGTTACTCTCATGGCAGGACTTTCCTAATCCAAATTTGGAAATCTCACTGACTTTCCTAATCCAGATTTGGAAAGCTCACTGACTTTCCTAATCCAAATTTGGAAAGTTCACTAACTTTCCTAATCCCAATTTGGCAAGTCCACTGACTTGACTTTCCATAATCATGTTGTTAGGAAAGAGCTATTCTTACACATGCATGTCCTTGGTGTGTGCTTGCATATGACCATACTTAGTACAAGTGTGTACTAATCCCATACAACTCTATATTTTTAGGTGCAGGCACAAGTGGACGCTAGAGTTTACAGGTTGACGTTGCAGCTATCCGGACGTGGAGCTTTCTTCCGAACTTGGTAGGCCCTCATGATTTTGAGGATTTCTACCGTTACTATCTAGCTTAGATGTAGGCTTTAGATAATGGAGTATGTTCCACTAGTGTTTCATTTCCCATTTCATTTCAGACTTTGTACTGTTGCCGTTTTGGCAAGGATACGTTTAATGCAATTATGAACTATTTCTTTCAGTTGATAATCTTAATGTTAGATGGTTGATTGTGAACATTATAAATGTAAGTAGAATGACCTTTATGCATGATAAGAAACAAAAAGTTTCAAATTTTCTGCTAAAATTAACCTAGATGAAGTAAGAATGACGTAAGTAGGCTTATCTGCGACCTCTGAGAGGTCAACGACGTCGGTCTCATCTGGGGTCTAAACTTCAATCCTGAGAAAGTTGGTATCAAAGCACTAGGTTAAATCCATAGGATAATAAGTTCACATCAACCACATTGAGTAGTTTCTAAGTCATGGTAGTGAAGTGCACCACTATCCTGAATTAGAGACTGCATGATGCGTAGGAAA
The DNA here is from genome assembly GCA_016801875.1 of Solanum sitiens. Classification (NCBI taxonomy): domain Eukaryota; kingdom Viridiplantae; phylum Streptophyta; class Magnoliopsida; order Solanales; family Solanaceae; genus Solanum; species Solanum sitiens. The sequence goes on from JABWTJ010000218.1 coordinate 911,385, forward strand.
ATTTCCCTTTTTCTACTCTTTATCGTGCTATCTAGATCTGTGACACTTTGTGTCATTCTAAGTATCTACCTTCCTTCTTGTGTGAGCGCGTAGAAGAATACACACAAGAATTAGGATGGCCAAGTGGTCTAAGGCGCCAGACTCAAGATCTGGCCTTCCCAAAAAGGGGCAGTGATAGAAATGCCCAGCGTGAACGAAAGACGTTTGATAGGAGTGGTTGTTCGCATGGAGGTGAGTGCATGGTAGGTTCTAAATCCTGCTGTGAGTATTGATGTAGAGGAGAAGGCTAAGTTGGCTGCTTACTAGCTCAAGGATATGGCTTAGGTATGGATTACTTCATAAATGCTAGACTACCATAGACTATCGAAATAGGGTAGTAAGGTTAAGTTTCCGAATAAGTTAGAGTTAAAATGAATTCATGTTTGCATGTCATGTTGCTGTTTTTGTATAGTGTGGACATGATTTTTGTGTTGCATGAGTTGTGAGGTGCATCAAGTTAAGTGCAATTGACAAGGAAGTTCCTCAATCTCAAATATGAAACTTCAGATAAGCTTGAGTAATACGCATTATCCAGAGTAAATGTGAAACAGAAATTCACAAAGAGTAAAGTCTCAAGTATGTTAAGATTGATCTTCGTTCAGGGTATCATAAGCTTAGGGTTAGGGATGGACATATCCCAAAGACATCCAGTATTTCATGTCTATATGTTAAAGAAGAGCCTGGGTGATCCAGCATCGATTCTACCTGTGGAAGGTTTGGGGGTCGATGAAGACTTGTCCTACGAGGAGGTACCTATTGAGATCTTAGACAAACAGGTCAAGCGGCTGAGGAACAAGGAGATTGCCACAGTGAAGGTCTTGTGGAGGAATCATCTTGTTGAGGGTGCTACGTGGGAGGTTGAGGCCGATATGAGATCCCTCTACCCTCAACTTTTAAGCTCTTGAGGTTAGATTCCGTACTCTTAAGTCGAAATTTCCTTATCTCTCCATTCCTTGTTGCTATTGCTTGACAGTGCATAGTGATTATGTTATGTTATGACTGGCATTGTTCTAGATAGTTAGTAGTGTAATTCGGGGACGAATGTTCCTAAGGGGGGGATAATGTAACAACCCTAAAAATGAATATGACAAGTAATGATTAATGTGTCTAAAATGCCTACGATCAGACCGGGTTCACACGGATTGATGCGCGCAGAACTAGACCTCGAAACCCTTGCTACAGCCAAGCCAACTAACTTGGGGAGTTAATTGAGCTAGAAAAGGTTGGGTCCAACCATGTACGGCTTTCGAATACGAAGATTTACTCGAAGGAGTCTTTACCAAACTTAAAAAGGGAAAATCTTAGGTTTGGAGGGTCTAGGGGTAAAATGGTCTTTTTCCAAGATAAGGGTAGTATCGTAATTATACTAAATATATAATTAATTATTTATTTAATAAGGTGGAGGGGCATTTTGGGGAGAGAGGGCCAAAAATTTGCTCTTGAAGTGAAGTCTTGCTCCACCCGGGTTCGAACCTAGGTGGAAGCAATGAATTAAATTTGTTTTTAATTTAAGTTGGTAATTAATGTAATTAATTTATATTTATTATTTATTAGCTGATTTAAAATAAAAGGAAATCAGATTTTTAATAATTAAATAGAACCTTATTTGACTAAGTCCTAAACTAGACTCCTAAGCCTAAGAAAACTCTTCTCTCTCACGCTCATCTCTCTCTCTCACTTCTCTATCACTCTAATTCACGTTCTCTCTGACAAATTAACTTCAAAAAATAGTAGGTAAACCAAAGTTCTTCACACTTGAAGAACTCACCACGAAAATATAAGAAAACAAACGTTAATCAATCACGTAGGCAAAGAGAAGGTTTTCCGTCGAGTTTGGTGTTGAACTTTTGGTGTTGGACGTGCATTTGGAGGAGTTCTTTGGGCAGCAATTCGAGGTTTGAACGTAAAAAATGTATGGGTTTTCTTACTCTTGGTCCCTTTCCCAAGAGACCCCTAGGATTCAGTCGATTCTGATCCAAAAACTAGGGTTGTTCCCCGTTGCATGTCCTTGTCACTAGCTCCCAATGATTCGTAGGTTGGGCACGATTGCTGGTAGATTTAGGTGTATGTTGTGTTTTCGTGATGAATATGTTTATGTTTGTGTATTTGAAATCGTATGAATGACAACCTATGTGTTTTCGAAACTATGTGCATGTGTGTGCAAAAATGTGGCAGTGACTAGGTGTTCTCGGATTAAGGCTCAAAAATTGTGATGTTATGGTTGTTATATTACGTGCATAAATTTATGTAAATCGTGATGTTCATATGATTTGAAATGTGGCTGATTTGAGTGATAATCTCTTGGCTAAATGAATCCATGAAAAATGCACCTAAGTACGTATTGAATGATCTACAAATTACCCTATGAATTCAAGTGTAAATGTTGAAGGAAGTGAGCTGAAAAATGTGACAAAATTTCCAGTAAATTATAAGTTTGTTTTCGGCTAAACATAGATGAATAAATCTGGAAATTTAACTGGGTATAAATTAGGTAAGGTCATTAGGAATCCAACTCGCGACCTAACCCTTGAAAGGCACTAAAACGTGAATAAAGAAATGGGGCTGAGGGGGTTCGAACTTGGGTACTCCTTGCTGGAAATTAATATATGAAACTAAGAATTGAGAGGAGTGGGATTCGAACCCACAACCTCACAGTCAAAACTTAAGGAAAAACGAAAAGAAGGAAAATGTGAGGCGTGGGAATCGAACCCACGACCTCTAGGCAGTAAAGGAGAAGCAAGTAAAAGTAAAAAGAAAAGAAATGTGAGGCGTGGGAATCGAAACCACGACCTCTTAGGTAGATTAAAGAGGAGAATAAAAGAAAATAAATGTAAGGCGTGGGAATCGAACCCACGACCTCTTAGGAATATTAAGGAGGAGAATAAAAGAAAATAAATGTGACGCATGGGAATCGAACCCACGACCTCTTAGGCAGATTAAGGAGGAGAATAAAAGAAAAAATAAAGGGGGAGGCATGCGGGAATCGAACCCACGACCTCTTAGGCAGATTTAAGGACGAGAATAAAAGAAAAATAAAGAGAGGCTGTGGGGGTTTGATCCCACAACCTCATGGTCAACTCGAAATAGACAAGGAGAATTAAATAAAAAAATAAAAGGGGCTGTAGGGGTTCGATCCCACAACCCCTCGGCCAAGGAAGAGAAAAAGCAAAGGAGAGAAATAAAAAGGAAAAGTTGATGTTGGGGCTCGATCTAAGGTCCCAATATTGTGTGGACCAAAAAAATAAAATAGATGAAAAATGTAAGTGTTGTCCAAGGGATTCGAAATTGGGTTCCCTTGCCCAAATTCCGTATTGATACATAAGTCATACGTGAAAAAAATATTCATGAATAATGCCGCCTACTTAGATAAAAATTGAGATCTTGGCATACATACAAGATGCATAAGTCTTGTACTACATAATCTTAGGAAAATATGAATTACTTAAACGAACTATGAATGAAGCCTCACGGCTTGTATGTATAGACCCATAAGTCTAGCATACATTTAAAAATAAGTGAACCTAAGATGTATGTAATGAAATGATGTAACCTAGAAGGGTTAAGTAAGAGTGTAAAACACACTAAATGGCCAAGTGCATTGGCATACGATGAATGATCATTATGTAATGAAATGATGAAACCTTAGAAGGGTTAAGTAAGAGTGTGAAACACACAAATGGCCCAGTGCATTGGCATATGATGAAATGAACATTCAGGTAAAAAGGGTTGAGTAATTATGAAGAGAAAATGTGCTAATGTTAATGAATATGGTGAAAACATGATATGAGGCTAATGTATAAGATGAGAACAATCTCAAATGAGCCTAAGTAAATATTACCAAAACGTATTCACCTATGTGAGTGTAAAGTTAATGAAGAGACCAGTCTCTATGAGAACTCTAATGAAAGTATTGAGATTAACACACTTAATACTAATGATGAGATGAGAAATCATCTATTGAGCTATGATGTCCTCATACTAGAAGACAACTTCCATGATGTATGAGTTGAATGAAATAGAACTTTATATCGAGCACCGATAGACTAGCTATGAGCGGTGATGCCTTCTTTCGGGAAGGGCGGAGGTTCACGTAACTCTCATAAGATGAGACTGTACGGCATGCCGGGTATGGGTCTCCTTATATATCCTAGTCTTCAAACCTATATTGCCAATATATGGATCTGGCGGGGTTAAATTCCCATGTACGCTAGCATGTTTTGGGTCACTTTGGCTGGTGATTCCACCTCTTTTTGGTGTGGGGGAGACACTGGATTTCATGATGCTCACATGATCTATGTCAGTTAAAGTTAAAGTTCCCAATGAATGAATGAGGCCAGCCTGAAATGATGCACATAATGAAATGAACGATACCAAAGGTGTTAGGATAGGATAATCAAGAGGTGATCTAGACTCAAGTAATGACACTAGGTTATTCTTGATCATTGCACAGCAAACCCGATGAGTTAAACTACATCCTAGGTATAGCTGGTGTTCACACTAGCTTATGAACGAATGAAGTAAAGTACGTATGAATGAATGAAGCAGACTCTGTGTTTGCTAATAAAGACTCCCTAGTTGAGGTCCCATATGTGGAGCCCACATTTTGGGAAGTCTTAATGTCAAGTCCATGATTCCAAGGTCTCATGGCTTATGAATGAATGATATGACAGATGTTATGTGCTATATGCAATATGATATGTGCTATGTGTATGATGTTATGTGTTGTGTGCAATATGATAAGTATGATGATGCATGTTACTCTCATGGCATGACTTTCCTAATCCAAATTTGGAAAGCTCACTGACTTTCCTAATCCAGATTTGAAAAGCTCACTGACTTTCCTAATCCAAATTTGGAAAGCTCACTAACTTTCCTAATCCCAATTTGGCAAGTCGACTGACTTGACTTTACATAATCATGTTGTTAGGAAAGAGCGATTCTTACTCATGCATGTCCTTGGTGTGTGCTTTCATATGCCCATACTTAGTACAAGTGTGTACTAATCCTATACAACTCTATATTTTTAGGTGCAGGCACAGGTGGACGCTAGGTTTACAGGTTGACGTTGCAGCTATCCGGACGTGGAGCTTTCATCCAGACTTGGTAGGCCCTCATGATTTCGAGGATGTCTACCGTTACTATCTAGCTTAGATGTAGGCTTTAGCTAGTGGAGTATGTTCTACTAGTGTTTCATTTCCCATTTCATTTCAGACTTTGTATTGGTGCAGTTTTGGAAAGGATACGTTTAATGTAATTATGAACTATTTCTTTCAGTTGATAATCTTAATGTTAGATGGTTGATTGTGAACATTATAAATGTAAGTAGAATGACCTTTATGCATTATAAGAAACAAAAAGTTTCAAATTTTCCGCTAAAATTAACCTAGATGAAGTAAGAATAACGTAAGTAGGTTTGTCTGCGACCTCTAAGAGGTTAACGACGCTGGTTTCGTCTGGGGTCTAAACTCCGGTCGTGACATAGAGGGGCCTTGAGGTATGACCAAGAATATTCTAAAACTAGATAGGTGCTTGAATATGCTATAAGCATATGAGGATTAAATATCCTAAGCCTATGTTTTATAAAGAAATGATAATAAAGGCTTTTTCAATAAAGGGAACTTAAGTTAGCACCGAGTAAACTTATAGATGAGGGGGTGGCACCTTCCTAAAGAGGGAAGGCAAAAAAGGGTCCACTACGGTCCTCATAGGGTGGATAGCCTCATGACCCAACAAAGGGTGTAGATTTGATGTTTCCATGATAGCCCCAAGTTGCATAAACTTTGGTTGCCACATAGGATCTAGCAAGTCATACAACCTAATATTATAGTATGATGTATGTCTTACTTTGGCAAGTAAGATGACCTCTTTTTGGTGTGAGGGGATGACACAAAATTCCATGTTTAGCACCCATGGTCTTAGTGTCGGTTAAGGTTATAGTTTCCCTCAAGTAAAATGGACAATGGAAGTAAATGGTTAGGACCCTAACTAGAATGACTTAAGGGAGGTTACTTAGGATAGGTGGAAGTAATGAACTCATCTAGACATTGCACAAGTAGCTCCTCAGGAAGTTGTAGGAAAGTGTTCGAATGTGTATCACTATGGTTATGTCTTTATGCGTGGTATGGTAGCATTTGTCTACTTGTCATGAAGATGTGTATGGTATGAGTCTAGATGATGTGATCTTACACTTATATGCACTATGTTGGTCTAAATGACTATATGATGAAGGTCTTGCATGGTCATGAATGAAGTTGTCTTCACTTAGTTGTTGATGTATGAATTGGATGGTAAGGCTTGTGGTCTTATCATAGGTTTACTAAGTATGTGTGAGGTTATGGGGCTTCACATATACATTGAACTAGTAGACTTAGAGTAGGATTATGAGTAAGGTCTTATATTGCATTGATGTGAAGTGAAGTTGGGATCTGTGCAAATAGAATGTAACTTACTGTAATTGTCCTATGGTGTTGGCTTAAATATGTCTATGTTGTAGTATACTTCTATGATGGTATGTGTTGCCTTCTGTAGATGATATGTATGTTTCCTTTGTGACCTTAAGGTGATGCATTGCACCAAGTATCACTAGAGGATTACTTAGGAGGTTAATGAATAAAAGAGAAGATAGTTCACTGTTAAGGGAAATTAGCTCACTGTAAAGTGACCTCAATTATGTCTAAAATTCTAGATGTGATCTTATATGATGTTTGGCCTTTGAATATGTGTATATGAAGCATGTGAATGATATAAATGTTATTGTATAAAGGTTTTATGAAGATTTACTCAAAATGGCATGAAGTATGATTTCAAGAAAATGTCCCTTTTAAATGCATGTTTTTGCATGGTTGCCATACTTAGTGCATTCTTGTAATAATCCCATTCTTCTCTAATTTTTACACAAAGTGTAGGTGATGGATGCTTAAAGGATTTCTTGAAAGGTGAGGAGATTGATAGATGATTTCCAAGCTCAATTAAAGGAATCGTTAAGTTCAAGGATCTCCTACTTATGCTTACTGTAGAGTTTTATGAATTATATAGTTGCGTCTTATGTTTTAAGAGTCGTGTCCCTAATGTACTCTAACGTTGTTGAGTCTAAGATGGCAAAGAGACTTAAGGTCTAGCATGTAATATGATATTTTTATATATATGAAGTAAAGTTCCTAGCATATGATTTGCTATGAAAAGTTTTAATTTTCCGCTAAATTTACTATATCAATGCGATGAATAATACCTATGGGCTTGTATAAGACCTCCGAGAGGTCAAGTACGCCATGTTCCTTCTAGGGGGTGCTCCCCGGATGCTGCAAAGTGTGTGAAAGTTTGAAATTGTTCTCCTTGCTAGTTGAATCTTTTATTTTGAGTGTATTTATCATGAATGTGATATTTTATGTGTTTCTAAGTAAGTCCTTGATGGTCTTAAAGTTTTAGTTTCACTCGAGGACGAATGTTATTCCAAGTTGGGGAGAATGTAACGCCCTAAAATGAACTAAGGTGAACTAGAGATTTGTGAGTGTTTCTTGATTTAATTTTAAGTTAAAATGAGTTACTTTAGTGTTTTTAGGCAGTGTGTCAAGTGAAGTTAAGTTTGGAGGTCAACCGTCACCGAACGTCCACGACGTTCAGAAGATATGTCTAAAAAAGTGTTCTTGTGTCTTGAGGTGTTTGAGTGAGTTTTATTTGTTCGTTTTATTTGAAATTCGTGTGTGATGTTCGTAAGACTTAGATTACTTATCTTAGGGGTTTAAAGTCCGGGTATGACCCCACCTAGGACCCACAAGTGGCCCTAGAAGAGGACCCCACCTCTTGGCAACAAGCTGTCAAAAAAGTGACCAAACGACGATCCAAGGTACGGTCTGTTGGTCAAATAATGGTCCGTCGACCATTGGGATTCGATTGGACCTGCAGGTCTACAGGTTCGTAGGGTTTCAGACCAACCAACGAACCTCCATCAACGGGGCGTTGGTTGACACACGGTCTGTCGATTATGAAGTCGTAAATGCTGCCTGTGAAAGCTGTGATTTTCTGTTTTGGTTTGGGGTTTTTGGTAAATTGACCCCAAGTATTTCATGACCTTAGGACGTTTATTTTAGGGTTTATTATATATATTTAATTGTTCTTAACCCGAAGACCTAATTTTAGACTTCATTTCTTAAAACCCCAAACCCCTCTCCCTTAGAATTCTCTTTCAAGTTTCCTTGGAAGCAAGAAGTCAAGAACAGCTAGGAGGGCTGTTGGTGGCCAAGTTCTTCATATAAATCTTTGGGATTTCTCTTATCTAAGGTATGTATCCATCCTTGAACTCTCTTCCATTCAAGGACTCCTTTCTAATGAATTTTCAAAAAGGGTTTTCAACCCTAGTTTCTTCTATCTTCAACTCTAAATATGGGTCTTGCATGAAAATGTTTCAAATGACTTATTAATGATGTTCTAATGTTAGTTGATTATTTTAAGACAAAAACTTCAATGAAATCATGTTAAAGGTTTTCATCAAATGTTGGCTTAAGAAATGGGTTAAATGAGCTTAGTTTTGTAATCTTTGAGCTTTGCTTTATTTGTGATGATATTGTTGTTTATATACTACCCTAAGGGATAATTTATGATGAATTATTGAATAAAATTATATAGGTTATGGAAGCTTGGATTAAAGGGTAAATTGGTTATGTTGTTTAAGCTTTAGTTATGCAATGCTCTTTACTGGTATGGTCCACCTTCTTGGTGGCGGTGTTTACTTCATGTATTTTGTTATGGATGTATTGTGAGTTTGGCTTTTAATGCATAACATGTGAAATGAAGTGATATTGAAAATGATTCTTATATTGTGTTGTGTGAAGCTTGAATTGCATGTTTGGCTTAGATTATGCCTAAATGAAGAATATGATTATGTAAAGTGTGTTAAAATGTGTGATGTGATGAATGAAGGTCTAAAGCATGTATAGAAGTTAATGTGAATGAAATCATTCTTATATGCAAGGTGTTCTCACTTGTACACACACACACTTAATTAAATGAATGAAGCTAAGTTGAGTAAAAAAGGGAGTTTTATGACCTATCTTCGTGAGTTGAGATGAAGTCTTTAGTAGCAACCTCACTACATCCTAAGAGCTTTGTAAGATGGGTTGTAGGATTAATGTCCTTCATGAGTTGAGATGTGGTTTTCACTATCCTTCACCTATAGTTTATAATATTGAGAATCCCTGGGGAGTTATGCCTAGCATCGAGAGGATATGAAGAAGGGGTGGTTACACTTCTTGAGTTGAGATGTTGTATTCTATTGTACCTCTTGAGATGAGTACTCCTCATTAGTAAATAATGAGTTACTTAGTAACAATCTCCTTAAACCTTAACTATGCGCCCGCATAGGTGTAGCTATTGGGAAAGCCATGTAAAAGCTAAAGAAAGACCTCACCCTAGGCAAGTGAGGGGACCCTTCTCAGATAAGGGAAGTATCGGGATTTCATGTTTAGCTATCACGGTCTATGTCGGTTAAGCTAACCCCCACAAATGAAATGAAAGTACTAAGTCTTCTAAAGGAGTGTGCTACTTAGGATAGGTAGTGGAATGGGACGCTATTTATCCATTGCACTAGGTAGGCATTCCGAATGGGGAGTCTTAGTGAGTCTTATGTGAATTAAATGAACTAAGTCTTCTAAAAGAACGTGCTACTTAGGGTAGGTGGTGTTATGGGACGCTATCTATCCATTGCACTAAGTAGGACCTTCCGAAAGGGAAGGCTTGGTGCCAAACCTTCTAAAAGAATGAACTACTTAGGGTAGGTGGTGGTAAGGGACGCCATCTTCTCATTGCACTAAGTAGGCATTCCGAAAGGGATGTCTTTGGTGTTTTGTTGGGTGTTCTTCTAATGTCTTGTGATTGAGTGGTTACTTGTTCTCCCGAGGGGAGTAAGCTCATGGTGGGTAGTCTTAAGGATATCCTTGGTGTGTATTGAAGGAGGTGTTTAGACGTTTCCTACATGTCATATCTTTGAAGAGTCTTAGGATAACCTCTGTTAGGGAACTCCTACGGAAATGAGTTCACTTCCTCATTGACAATACCCTGAAAGTTCACTATTTTTGGAGTGTTTTTAGTTCACTGTAATGTCAAAATGAACTTATTGTAATTTGGGTTACTTTACTGTAAATTGCTTCCTTTGGTTTAAAATTATTGAAATCCTTATCTAAGTGTTAAATGATAATTGTTATATTGTTTTACTTCTTTATTCATGAATATTTCATTAATTAGCATGAAAATATGTTTTTACTAAATTGTCCCTTTTTGCATGTTTTTGCATATGCCATACTTAATACATTGTTTTCTACTAACCCCATACTTTTCTATACTCTATGAGTATAGGTTGTTGGAAGCAAGGTTGAAGGTTAGAAGGAAAAGCTTGGGAAAGTTTCTCTCAAGACAAAGTATGTCCTCATATATCCGAGGGCATCGTGTTTTTCTTGGTTTCTTATTTAAATATTTATTATGCATTCCATTCCATTCCATTGGAAACAATGAATTTATGATTTACTTATTATTAAAATCTGATTTTTTTGTAAGGGCAAAATGGTCCTTTCATGTATAATTAATTAAATCAGATTTTAAGTGCTAAGGAGAGTCCTAAATTGACTAAGTCATCATCTAATCCTAAACAACTTCACACGTTTCACTCTCTCGCGTCTATCACATCTTCACGCTCAAAACTCTCTTGTTTCTCTCTGCCAATTTACGTAAAGAACAGAAGCCTTAAAAAAGGTTCTTCACACTTGAAGAACTCACGAAAAAGTCTAAGAAAAACAAGTTAATCAAAAACTTTAAGGCAAGGGGAGATTCCGTCGAGTTGGTGGTGAAACTTTAGGTGAGTGGACGTGGTTTTGGAGAAAGAATTGGGCAGCAACTTCACGTCTGAACAAGAAAATTAATGTATGGGTTTCTTCTCTCTTGGTCCCTTTCCCAAGAGACCCCTTAAGATTCAAGATAATCATTCCGAAAACTAGGATTGTTTCCCCGTTGCATGTCCCTGTCACTAGCTCCCAATGATTCGTAGGTTGGGTTTGTTTGCTGGTAGATTAAGGTATGTGTGATGTTTTTGTGTTGAATGTGTATATGTTTATGTATGTGAAATCACGAAAATGACAACCAATGTGTGATCGAAAAAAATGATGTGTGTGTGTGCACGTTTGGCAGTGAACTTAGTCACTGTTTTAGAGTTGTGTAAAGGCATGTTAATTCTTGTATTTTATGTACTAAAGTTCTACACAATGTGATGCTCATATGGGGTGTGAAGTTACTAATTTTGAGTGAAAACGCTTCACTAATGTAACTACTAAATTACACCTAACAATGCAATAAATGCTTGGTGAAATGCTCAAAGAAACTAACATGAAAAGGTTGATGAAAGGAAGCTAAAAATTATGAATAAATTTCCAGCTTAGTGTACTTTAATTTCGTTCAAAAAGGACGTTGGAATCTGGAAATTTAATACCTTTTAAAGAGGTGAGGCCACCATGATTCGAACCTGCGACCTCACCCTTTGACTACTGGAATTCGCGAAAAAAGAAGACGAAAATGGGGCTGGGGGGAATCGAACTCGGCTATTGGTTTGGGAAAGGAGAGGAAAATGATTTAATTAAATAAATGGGAGGCTTGGGAATCGAACCCCCGACCTCCAGGCAGCGAGTGAAAGAGGAGAAAATAAAGAAAAGAAAATGTGAGGCGTGGGAATCGAACCCATGACCTCAAGGCTAGAAAGGAGCATGCGCATTAAATAATAAAACAAATAGAGGCTGTGGGGGCTTGATCCCACAACCTCACTGCCAAACGCCTAGCCTAAGGAGTTTTAATTTTAAAAACAAAATAGGAGGCTGTGGGGGTTCGAACCCACCACCTCACAATCTCAGCGAAAATAAAATTTAAATAAGGAGGCTATGGGGGTTAGAACCCACAACCTCCCTATCCCAGCGAAAAAATTAAGAATAACTAAAAGAGATTGCGGGGGTTTGATCCCACAACCTCTTGGTTTAGGCGAAATTGGGCTAAGGAATATCAATTAAAAATAAAAAGGGGTTGTGGTGGTTCGAACCCACAACCCTTCGGCCAACTTAAGAAGAAAACCAAGTAGAAAACTAATGATACAATGTTAATGTTGGGGTTCAATTTAGAGTCCCAATATCATGGAGATTAAAAATAAAATCAATGAAAAATGTAAATGTTATCCAAGTGATTCGAACTTGGGTTTCCTTGCCCAAACTACCGTATTGATACATAAGTCATACGTGAATAAAATATCCAGGAGTAATGCCACCTACTTAGATCGAAATCAAGATCTTGGCATATATACAAGATACATAAGTCTTGTACTACATAATCTTAGGAATGTATGAATCACTTAACGAATTATAAATGAAGCCTCATGGATTGTGTGTATAGACTCATAAGTCTAGCATACGTTTTAAAGAAGTGAACCTAAGATGTATGTAATGAAATAATGTAACCCTAGAAGGGTTAAGTATGAGTGTAAAACACACTAAATGGCCTAGTGTATTGGCATACAATGAAAATGATTATTATGTAATGAAATGACGAAACCCTAGAAGGGTTAAGTAAGAGTGTGAAACACACAAATGGCCAAGTATATTGGCATATGATGAAATGAACATTCACGTAAAATGGGGTGAGTAATTATGAAGATCAAATGTTCTAATGTTAATGAATGTGGTGACAACATGATATGAGGCTAATGTAAAAGATGAGAACAATCTCAAATGAGTCTAAGTAAATGTTACCAAAACGTACCCACCTATGAGAGTGTAAAGTTAATGAAGAGACCAGTCTCTATGAACACTGTAATGAAAGTATTGAGATTAACAAACTTAATACTAATGATGAGATGAGAAATCATCTATTGAGCTATGATGTCCTCATACTAGAAGCTAGCTTCCATGACGTATGAGTTGAATGTAATGGAACTTTATACTGAGCACCGATAGACTAGTTATGAGCGGTCATGCCTTCTTTAGGAAAGGGCGGAGGTTCACGTAACTCTCATGAGATGAGACTGTCCGGCTTGCCGGGTATGGGTCTCCTTATATCTTCAGGTCTTCGAACCTATACTGCCAATATAGGGATCTGGCAGGGTTAAATTCCCATGTACGCTAGCATGTTTTTGGGTCACCTTGGCCGGTGATTCCACCTCTTTTCCTTGTGGAGGAGACACTGGATTTCATGATGCTCACATGATCTATGTTGGTTAAAGTTAAAGTTCCCAATGAATGAATGAGGCCAGCCTCAAATGAAGCACATAATGAAATGAATGATACCAAAGGTGTTAGGATAGGATGATCAAGAGGTGAGCTAGACTCAGGTAATGACACTAGGTTATTCTTGATCATTGCACAGCGAACCTAATGAAAGTCTTAAACTACACCCTAGGTATAGCTGGTGTTTACACTGGCCTATGAACGAAATGAAATAAAGTACGTATGAATGAATGAAGCAGACTCTGTGTTTTCTAATGAAGACTCCCTAGTTGAGGTCCCATATGTTGAGCCCTCATTCTGGGAAGTCTTAATGTTAAGTCCATGATTCCAAGGTCTCATGGCATTTGAATGAATGATATGAAAGAAGCTATGTGCTATATGATATGTGCTATGTGTATGATGTTATGTGTTGTGTGCAATATGATAATTATGATGATGCATGTTACTCTCATGGCATGACTTTCCTAATACAAATTTGGAAAGCTCACTGACTTTCCTAATCCAAATTTGGAAAGCTCACTGACTTTCGTAATCCAAATTTGGAAGGTTCACTAACTTTCCTAATCTCAAATTGGCAAGTCCACTGACTTGACTTTCCATAATCATGTTGTTAGAAAAGAGATATCTTTTCTCATGCATGTCCTTGGTGTGTGCTTGCATATACCCATACTTAGTACAAATGTGTACTAACCCTATACATCTTTACAATTTTAGGTGCAGGCACAGGTGGACGCTAGAGCTACAGGTTGACGCTGAAGCTATCCGGACGTCGAAAATTCATCCGTACTTGGTAGGCCCTCATACTTTTGGGGATGCTACCATTTATATTCTAGCTTAGTTTTAGAGTTGAGCTAGTGGAGCATGTTCCACTAGTGTTTCTTCCTGTTTTATTCAGACATTGTATTGGTGCCATTTTGGCAAGTACATCTTTATTACTATATTATACTATTTCTTTCATTTGATGATCTTAATATTAGATGGTTGATGGTGAACAATTATGTAATGATGAGAATGTTTAATAAGTATGTTAAGAAACAAAAAGTTTCAAATTTTCCGTTAAAATTAACCTAGATGAAGTAAGAATGACGTAAGTTGGCTTGTCTGTGACCTCTAGGAGGTCAACGACGCCGGTCTCGTCTGGGGTCTAGATTCCGGTCGTGACACCAGCTTCTATGATGTATGACATGAATGTAATGGAACTTTAAACTGAGCACCGATAGGCTAGCTATGAGTGGCGATTCCTTCTTTCGGAAAGGCAGAGGTTCGTGTAATTCTCATGAGATGATATTGTCCATTCAAACGGGTATGGATCTCCTTATATCTCCTAGTCTTTGAACCTATGCTGCCAACATAGGGATCTAGCAGTGTTCAATTCCCTATATACGCTAGCATGTTTTTGGTTTCACTTTGGCCGGTGATTCCAACTCTTTTCGGTGTGGGGTAGACAGGATTTCATGGAGCTCACATGATCTATGTCGGTTAAAGTTAAAGTTCCCAAAGAAAGAATGAGGCCAGCCTCATGTAATGCACACAATGAAATGAACGATACCAAAGGTGTTTGGGTAGGATAATCAGGAGGTGAACTAGACTTATGTAATGACATTAGGTCATTCTTAGTCAATGCACAGTGAACACAATGAGAGTCTTAAACTACATCCTAGGTATAGCTGGTGTTTACACTAGCCTATGAGTGAAATGAAATGAAGTACGTATGAATGAATGAAGCAGACTCTATGTTTGCTAAAGAAGGCTCCCTAGTTGAGGTCCCATATGTTGAGCCCTCATTTTGGGAAGTCCTAATGTTAAGTCCATGATTCCAAGGTCTCATGGAATATGAACAAATGAAATGAAATATGATATGTGTTATATGCAATATGTTATGTGCTGTGTGCAATATGATAAGTATGATTATGCATGTTACTCTTATGGCATGACTTTCCTAATCCAATTTTGGCAAGTCCACTGACTTGACTTTCCATAACTCATATCGTAAGGAGAGAGCTATTCTAAATCATGCATGTCCGTGGTGTGTGCTTGCATATACCCATACTTAGTACAAGTGTATAGTAATTCCATACATTTATCTACTTTAGGTGTAGGTGCAGCTGGACGTTAGAGATTACGAGTCGATGCAGAAGTTATCCAGACGTGGAGCTTTCATCCGAATTTGGTTGGCCCTCATGCTTTTGAGGATTCTTACTGATTTATTCCAGCGTAGACGTAGGCATGAGCTAGTGGAATTTGCTGTACTAGCGTTTCTTTCGTATTTATTTTCGAACGTTGTATTGGTGCCATTTTGGCAACTCTATATTTATGAATATATCTTTCATTTGATTATCTTGATTTAGATGGTTTTTGTGAATGCTTATGAGTTTACCTAGATAGTATTATGCGAGATCAATGTTTTCCAATATAAAGTTTAATTGAACAAAAGTTCAAATTTTCCGCTAAAATTAACCTTGATGAAGTAACGACAACGTATATAGGCTTGTCTGCGACCTATGAGAGGTCAACGACACCGGTATCATCTGGGGTCTAGATTCCGGTCGTGTCAAAGTGTTTCCTTGATGGTCTTAAAGTTTTAGTGTCATTCCATGATGAATGTTATTCCAAGTGGGGGAGAATGTAATGCCCTAAAACGAACTAAGGTGATCTAGATATTCATTAATGTTTATTGAGTTAATTTTAAGTTAAAATGAGTTATTTTAGTATCCTTAGGCAGTGTGTTAAGTTTGGTTAAGTTTGGAGGTCAAACGTCCAAGAACGTCCGTGACGTTCAGAAGATATGCCTTAGAAAGTGTTCTTGTATCTTGAGGGGCTTGAGTGAGTTTTACGTGTTCGTTTTGTTTGAAATTGGTGTGGGATCTTACTAAGACCTATATGACCTAGTTTAGGGGTTTAAGTTCGTGTACGACTCCACCTAGGACCCACGAGTCCCTAGAAGAGGACCTCACCTCGTGGCAAGAAGCTGCCAATACAGTGACCAAACGATGACCCAAGGGACGGTCCGTTGGTCAACAAATGATTCGTCGACTATGGGCGTCGATTGGAACTGTAAGGAAGGATGACTTTATCATAAATGTTGCTAATTATAAAATAATGAGACCCCACCAACGGGTCATTTGTTGACAAACGGTCCGTTGGTTGGTCCGTCAGTGAGACTGCCTCAAGAACTGTCCATTCCCTGCCCAGTCCTTAGGTGTTTGATAAATTCACTCCAAGTCTTTTAGGACCCTATGACGTTTATTTTAGGGTTTATTAGGTATATTAATATTTTCTAAATCCTAAGACCTAATTTTGGACTCCATTTCGTAATACCCAAAACCCATCTCCCTTAGAATTCTCTCTCAAGACTCTTTGGAGGCTAGAAGTCAAGAAGATCTAGGAGGGCTGTTGGTGGCCAAGTTCTTTACCAAAATTTTATTATAAATTTCTTCTGATAATTGTTTTAATCTAATTATTTCTTCAAGATTGTTTATTATATATTCTATATATAACATATCTTGGGTTCTTTGATACATATATAAATTTTCTTTTATTAAGTGATTTGATAATCTTATGTTCTCCATAGTTTCTATCCAATATATTTTAAATATTCATAGTTCATTTTAATCTGAATCTATTTCTAAATCGTTTATATCTATTCTTTCTATATCTAATTCTTGTAAATTTATTTCATACCATTCTTGATTTAATATATCTTCTAAATCATAATCAAATTTTTTCCCGATATAATTCTTTTTATGTCATCAATTTCTATATCTTTAAGTATATGTAAAATCAAAGTTTTATAGCTTTTTATTTCATCATACATGCTTATAGTCATTTTTGTTTATTTATGCAGTTTGTTTTCAATTATTCCTTCCTATCATATATATATATATATATATATATATAATTTAATTAAATTCATATTAGTTTACTATAAACTAGCGTATCGTTATCATGTTTTTCGGTCACTACTAGCATCGTACTTTAGCGGATAATTACTGCTTATCAGCGCCTCAACCTTGTGTACTCCCCTAACAGCATCCCTCGCCTACCGGTTTCCACTGTGGGATGGCATAGTCTAGCAGTTTTGTCCCTGTTTCCCGTTTACTAGCAAACTAGAATTCATGATTCAAATATTTCTAGTATATAATAACTAAAATAAATGTAATTAATTATATATATGATATTCAGGAATATATGAAATTAGTTCTGCATAATTGTTAAACAATATACCTTGGCTTCTTGATTTTCCATTCTATCTGAAATATCTGACTTGATTTCGGATTACTCCATTTTTAACTTAGTTTATATCTTTTGTTGAGAGAAGTTTTTTGAAAAGAGTTTTTATTAACTTAAGCTTTTGTTTGGCATTGCCTGCCTTTCATTTATAATTTGGCAATCTATATATACTAAATTCTAAACCTGCACATAAGTGCGCCTACTGTATACTACTATTTACTTTACGACTTTAAAATAAAAACTTTACAAATAGTCACTATACATTGGCTAATAAAAAGTAAAATCTTATCTACAAAGGAATCTTATCTTTGCTTTATCTTATCTTTTCTTTTACATTTTTTCAACAATTCCTATCTCTTTGTCGGCCATCTTCTTTCTTTATGTCTTTTTCTTCTTTTATCTTTATTGTTATAGCTCTTTTCTTCATCTTTATCTTATTTTGCTTATCTCTTCCGCTTTACTCCAAGTCAACATCTGGTATAACGTTATCTTCTCCATTGCATTTTGAACATCTGTGGTCGGGGTATTTGTGTCCAATAAGTTTACAATATCTGATTAATAAGTCTTCTGAAATAAATTCTTTCTTTAATGCTCGTGTTGTAGGTTGCTCTTCTGGCTTCAATAATGATAAAATCCATCTCTGAACTTCATCCATATCTGCTCTTCTTAATTCCCTTGAGTTTGAATATATCATAACTTGGTCTCTTGCATAGTGACTCCAAATAGCATTACCGTTTAAATAATTGTTAGCTAGTTCTTGTATAATTGTTGATATACCAATTATCCTTTTATTTGCATAAAAGTTTGGTATTTCTACCTTTGGTATTTTAGCTTGTTTTTCTATATCTTCTGGTATTATCATGTCCTTGGTCAAACCTATCTTTATAACTTGAATTGGTGACTTGATTTCTTCATATAATATCTCAGCTGGTGCTGTAAAAATTTAATATAAAATAAATTTCCTTTGGTAACTCTCTTGTATATAATGAATGCTTTGTATAACTCTGGTATTCCACGTATTTCTTCTCCATCATATGTGTATATGGTACTTAGTAATCCATAACTGTAATATGTTTTAACTAAGTTTGAACTAGTTTTGGGTTGTGCAATCAATCTATTATATCCTTGTAGTTTTTGGGTTATATAATCTTCATTTGGATTTTTGGTTTGTGTGGATCTGGGGTTTAAATTTAAAAATGTTTGGATCTTATATATGTTTTCAATGTACGATTGGGTAATGTAATTGTATCTCTTTTTATCACTTTGTATACTAACTGCATATGTAGAAGTTTGTGGTTCTGTGGGTATTTGTTTTGGTGTATTTTGAATAAATGGTTTTACAAATAGTTGGTTTAAGTTGGTATTTCGTGATTTCTTACTAGCTCTTTTGCTTGTACCTGTAGCTGTATTTAAACAAACATTATGGGTTTTAGGGAGCTTCCCATCGTCTCCTTTTATCTCTGGAATTTTAATGTCTTCCGATCGACATAGCTCCGCATTTTTATAGTCATGCTGCTGACTTATATTAGCTTTAGACTTCAGGTTATCTTCATTAGTCTTTAGCTTTTGTATCTCATTGTCCATACTGTCCACTTTAGTACAAAGTGTAGTAATGGCTTTGAGTAACTTTTCAATTGTATCTTCTTCTTTGTTCTCAGTCTGAGTAGCTTTGTCTTGATAAGTAGTCTGCAACAACATTCTTATTAGTCTTTATTACTTCAATTGTAAATGTAAAGTTTAATATATTTAATACCAATCTTCTAATTTCTTTCGTTGTTACTGAATCTTGTATTTTTCTTGTTAACCACCATTTTACTTGTGTATTATTTGTTCTTATAATAAATTTGTTATATACAACATATGGCTCAAATGCTAATAAACATTTATATACTGAAAATAATTCTTTCCTATTTATTTCCCATTTTATTTCCGTATTTGTATATGTGCCTGAATAATATCTACAGTGATATTCTATATTGTTATCATTATATTTATATTTTAATACTCCTACGTAACTTTTTTCACTTGTATCAGTTTCTACTATATAAATAAATTTTTTGTCTTCATCTGGAAAATATAATTTTGGTAATGTTTTACATAATAATTTTATCTTTTGTATTTGTGTTTGATCTTTATTATCGAAATGATATTCTACATCCTTTTTTAATTTTTGTTGTAATGGTTTTAAATTTTCTGCTAATTTTGGTATATATTCTCTTACTTGGTTAACTAATCCTAAAAAGGATTGTAATTTCTTTTTTGTATCTAATTACATTTGAAGTTATTATTTTTTGTACTATATGCGTTTGCATTTTTATTCCATTTTTATCTATTTGTATTCCTAGGAATTCATTTGTTTTTTCATTATTTCTGCTTTCTTTTTACTTAAACTTATTCTTGAGTGTTCTATTATATGCATAAATTTTTCTAGTAATCTTATGTTCATCTTGTGTTTTAGAATATAATAATATATCATCAATATATACTACACAATTTTCTAATTGTTTAAAATAGTTACATAAAATGTTGAAATCTACCTGGTGCATTTTTATATCCAAATGGTAATACATTCCATTCATAAAATCCTTTTGGTACTGTGAATGCTGTAAGTTTTTTAGATTCTTCTTCTAACTTTAAATGATAAAATCCTGATTTACAATCAAATTTACTAAAATAATTATATTCTTGAATTTGTCTTATCTTTAATATTTTATTTGGTATTGGGTAATTATATGTTTTAGTTTTTGCATTTAAATTTCTATAATCAATAACCATCCTACTTTTTCCTCTTTTTTGTTCACTATATTTATTAACAATAAATGCCGGACTTGTATGTTTACTATTACTTTCTTGTATATATCCATTTTTTAGTAATTCACTTATATGTATTTTAAATTCATTTAAATCATTAAAATTATATTTTAATGGTTTTTGTGTTATTATACTATTTTCATCAATCAGTTCAATTTTAACTTTTGTTTCATGTTTTTTCCATCCTTGTAAAGGATCTTCGTTATATAATAATTCTAATTTTTCTTGGATTATTTTCACTTTGTTTATAGAGAATATAATTAGTTCTATTCTAGGGTCTTCTTCTTTTATATTTTCTAGTTTTTGTGTAATTGTTTCACTACCTTTAATCCATTCTGTTGTTTTTCTTCTTTTGTTACCTACTCTTTTTGCTCCTATTTTTGTTTACATGATGTTGTGAACCACCAGTGTGTCTTTGTTATTATATGTGAATATAATTTATCTAAAAATGGCATTCCTAATAACATATCTTTTGTTGTTTATTCAAAATTATATATTTCTTCTATAGTTAATATTTTATCCATATTTGTATTTTTATATTTTTTGCCTTGTATGTGATCATAATTCCTTCATTATTAAATCTTGTTACTACTATTGGTGTTTTTAATTTTTCCCATTTTTCATCTGGTAAACAATTGTATTTACATATATTAGCTTCTACTCCTGTATCTATCATTGGTGTATAATATCTGTTATAATATCCTTCTATTATTATCTTCGCGAGTATATATATTTTCATTTTTTATATTAAAGTTCTTTTTATTATGACTTTTTTATTTTGATAATTTATCGTTAGTTGTTTATCTTCTATATTATATGGTTTTACTTGTTCTAGCCATTTTATTCCTAATATTATATTTTCATTTCCTTGATATATTTTAAATTTTATTATTACTGGTATACCTCCAATTATTATTTCTTTTTCCGTTGTTTCTTCAATATTTATTAATACTTTTGGTAATTCTGAACATGAGTGTTCTGTAGTTATTATTTTATCTTCCTTTACTAACTCTCTGGTAATATAATTTTTTCTTGTCCTGTATTTATTAGTATTAAATATTTTCTTTGCTCCATTATTCCTGTTATATAATAATGATGTGGTTTTATTTCTTCTTCTATTGATTTTTGTGAAATTATATTTATTCTTTTAGAACTATTTGAAGTACTCATTTTTGATGATATTTGTGGTGTATCATTATTATTTATTCTTTTTGATGTGCTTAATCTTTCTTGTACTATCTCTAAGTCCTCTTCTATATCAATTTCATTATAACTATATTCATTATTATCTATAACCGTAACTATCTTTTCAAAGGGGTTTTCTATTTTTATTTTTTTTATTTTATTTTTTGCTGTTATTTTATGTTTTGTTGTTAAAACATATAAATTCTTACATCTAGCTGTAAATATTTTACTTCCAGGTGCTAATTATATTTCTGACATTTTCCAATATAAGACTAATGATTTATCTATATTTCTGTCATTAATTGCTACTGAGTAGTTAGCACTTATTATAAATTTAAATTTTTGGTATATTAAATTACCTTTTACTGCACTTATTATACTTTTTTCTATGGGTTGTAGAATAATACCTTCTCTAAAACATGCTTTTATTAGTATTTCAGTTCCTCCTAAATGTACATATTTAATTGGGTTTTTTGCATTTGTCTCCTGTATTTCTTTATTAATTATTCTCTTATTTATTATTGGTATTTTAGCTTTTCCTTTAGTATACTTACAATCTATGATATGTTCTTTTTGTCTTACTACATAATATTCTTCTTTTTGTCGTTTAAACCAATTTTTTATTTTTGGTACTTCTAATATTTTTTCTACACTTAGATCTAATTCTTTTTCTTTTATTTGTTCAAATATACTATTATCAAATATTATTTTTTGTTCTAAAGATTCTTCATCTTGTCGTTCTTCTTTGTTTATTATTTGTATATCTGCTTCAGTCATTTTTCATATTATAGAATTCATTATCTGATTCTAATTCTATATCGTTATCTATTTCATTTTCTGATATTTCATATATACTATCTTCACTTTCTAAATCATAATCGACATATTCTATTTGTGTATATTTTTCATTTTCCATAATTATTTCTGATATCTGTTTTTTCTTTGGATTTTTAGGTAATTTACAATCTTTAGCTATATGTCCTAGTTTTCCACAATTATAACAAGTACATTCCGTCAATTTTCTTTTTGGTCTAAATGGTCTTTTAGTTTTGTAATTTTTTACATAATATCTCTTTCTTGGTTTTTTATATTTATACGTTGATCTATATTTTTTATAATTTTTATTTCTATTATACTTCTTTTTATAATATCTATCTGTACAACCAAATTGAGGTGCTATTTTATTTTTGGAACATGCAAAATTTTTTACTAATACTTTTTCCATTTTTATATCTTCTTTATGTTTTTCACATAGTTCTGTAAACCATCTTTGTAAGAATTTCATTCTGGCTCCTAAAGTATCTGTTAATTCTGCTTCATTCCAGCTTTTTATTATTTTTGAACTAAAAGGTTCTGGTAATTTTGTAAAATATAATTTTCTTATTTCCTTACTTTCTTCCATGTTATATGTTCCTTTATAACAATATTCTCTAAATGCACATGTATATTCATCTATATAACACATATTACATATTGCCAATTTTGTCATTAAATTTCTATTTATAACTTTTTCTTTATTTTATTCTTGTACTTCTGTTGTCATACTACTAAATTCATTTCTTATAGCTATTTCGTATTTATTTAATATTTCCATAGATGTTGTAGCTGTTTCTCCATTAAATTTTTTATTATTTCTTAAAGTATTTATACTTTCTTCCGTTAAATTTTGTAACCATAATTTTACTGTTCCTATAAGTGTTCTTTCTATATATCCTTGTATTTCTGTCATTCCTATTTTGTTGTCTATTAGTTGTTTTGATATATATCCCATCTATAATTGAATTGTTTTATTTATATCTGCTACACAGTCTAAATCTAAAAAATTATGTTGATCAGTTGTTGGTTTAGGTGTCCATTTATTTAATCTTTTATTCCATAAAGTTTTTTCTCTGTCATATTTTTCATAATTTGCATTATAGTATGTTGGATTTAAATATTTTGGAATTTTTACTCCTGATGTACTAGATTTTTCATTCATGTCTATATCTCCCGTGTTTATTTCTATATTTTTTGTATTATCTATATTGTCTAAAAGTTCTGTATATGTTTCACTTATTTCAGAGTATTGTTCTTCTAAATCATCGTTGATATCATCAATTCTTACTTCTGGCAGATTAGTTATATTATCTTGATTACTTTCTTCTAATTTATTTTCTAATTGCAATCTTTCTTTAAATTTATTTATCTCATTTGCTAAGTTTCTTTTTTGTTCTTTTTCTTTTTGTTTTATTTCATACATTTCTTTCAACATTGCTAATTCTTTTTCTAGTTCTAAAATTTCTTTATTTTTTACTTTTTTGATTTGTTGTACTTCTTTTTTCGCTTGTTGTTTTATTTTTTCAATTTCCATTTTTCTATCTATTTCTTCATTTTCTTTTGCTATCCTTACCATAGCAGTTAAGCTATCTTCTAATTTTACCGTTTCCTTTTCTAACATCAAACTTAAATATATAGTTACACCTAAAGACTTATGAATTGATATATGAACGTGTGTGACATTTATGTGTTATGTGAAGGGTTTGTTCACATATAAGTACACACACACATGAATGAAGATCTAGTATGTAGAGTGTAACAACGCTAAAAATGAATATGACAAGTAATGATTAATGTGTCTAGAATGCCTACGATCAGACCGGGTTCACACGGATTGATGCGCGTAGAACCAGACCTCGAAACCCTTGCTACAGCCAAGCCAACTAACTTGGGGAGTTAATTGAGATAGAAAAGGTTGGGTCCAACCATGTAGGGCTCTCGAATATGAAGATTTACTCGAAGGAGTCTTTACCGAACTTAAAAAGGGAAAATCTTAGGTTTGGAGGGTCTAGGGGTAAAATGGTCTTTTTCCAGGATAAGGTTAGTATCGTAATTATCCTAAATATGTAATTAATTATTTATTTAATAAGGTGGAGGGGCATTTTGGGGAGAGAGGGCCAAAAATTGGCTCTTGAAGTGAAGTCTTGCTCCACCCGGGTTCGAACCTAGGTGGAAGCAATGAATTAAATTTGTTTTTAATTTAAGTTGGTAAATTAATGTAATTAATTTATATTTATTATTTATTAGCTGATTTAAAATAAAAGGAAATCAGATTTTTAATAATTAAATAGAACCTTATTTGACTAAGTCCTAAACTAGACTCCTAAGCCTAAGAAAACACTTCTCTCTCACGTTCATCTCTCTCTCTCACGCTCATCTCTCTCTCTCACGTCTCTATCACTCTCATACACGTTATCTCTGCCAAAATAACTTCAAAAAACAGTAGGTAAACCAAAGTTCTTCACACTTGAAGAACTCACCACGAAAATTTAAGAACAAACGTTAATCAATCACGTAGGCAAAGAAAAGGTTTTCCGTCGAGTTTGGTGTTGAACTTTTGGTGTTGGACGTGTGTTTGGAGGAGCTTTTTGGGCAGCAAGTCGAGGTTTGAACGTCAAAAAGGTATGGGTTTTCTTACTATTGGTACCTTTCCCAAGATACCCCTAGGATTCAGTCGATTCTAATCCGAAAACTAAGGTTGTTCCCTATTGCACGTCCCTGTCACTAGCTCCCAATGATTCGTAGGTTGGGTACGATTGTTGGTAGATTTAGGTGTATGTTGTGTTTTCGTGATGAATATAATTATGTTTGTGTATTTGAAATCGTATGAATGACAACCTATGTGTTTTGAAACTATGTGCATGTGTGTGCAAAAATGTGGCAGTGACTAGGTGTTCTCGGATTAAGGCTCAAAAATTGTGATGTTATGGTTGTTATCTAACGTGCATAAATTTATGTAAATCATGATGTTCATATGAGTTGAAATGTGGCTGATTTGAGTGATAATCTCTTGGCTCAACGAATCCATGAAAAATGCACCTAAGAACGTATTGAATGATCTACAAATTACCCTATGAATTCAAGTGTAAATGTTGAAGGAAGTTAGCTGAAAAATGTGACAAAATTTCCAGCAAATTATAAGTTTGTTTTCGGCTAAACATAGATGAATAAATCTGGAAATTTAACTGGGTATAAATTAGGTGAGGTCATTAGGAATCGAACTCGCGACCTCACCCTTGAAAGGCACTAAAACGTGAATAAAGAAATGGGGCTGAGGGGGTTCGAACTTGGGTACTCCTTGCTGGAAATTAATATATGAAACTAAGAATTGAGAGGAGTGGGATTCGAACCCACAACCTCACAGTCAAAACTTAAGGAAAAACGAAAAGAAGGAAAATGTGAGGCGTGGAATCGAACCCACAACCTCTAGGCAGTAAAGGAGAAGTAAGTAAAAATAAAAAGAAAAGAAATGTGAGGCGTGGGAATCGAACCCACGACCTCTTAGGCAGATTAAGGAGGAGAATAAAAGAAAAGAAATGTGAGGCGTGGGAATCGAACCAATGACCTCTTAGGCAGATTAAGGAGGAGAATAAAAGAAAAGAAATGTGAGGCGTGGGAATCAAACCCACGACCTCTAAGGCAGATTAAGGAGGAGAATAAAAGAAAAAATAAAGGGGGAGGCGTGTGGGAATCGAACCCATGACCTCTTAGGCAGATTTAAGGAGGAGAATAAAAGAACAATAAAGAGAGGCTGTGGGGTTTGATCCCACAACCTCATGGTCAACTCGAAATAGACAAGGAGAATTAAATAAAAAAATAAAAGGGGATGTGGGGGTTCGATCCCACAACCCCTCGGCCAAGGAAGAGAAAAAGCAAAGGAGAGAAATAAAAAGGAAAAGTTGATGTTGGGGCTCTATCTAGGGTCCCAATATTGTGTGGACCAAAAAAATAAAATAGATGAAAAATGTAAGTGTTGTCCAAGGGATTCGAAATTGGGTTCCCTTGCCCAAATTCCGTATTGATACATAAGTCATACTTAGATCGAATTTGAGATTTTGGCATACATACAAGATGCATAAGTCTTGTACTACATAATCTTAGGAAGATATGAATCACTTAAACAAACTATGAATGAAGCCTCATGGCTTGTATGTATAGACCCATAAGTCTAGCATATGTTTAAAAATAAGTGAACCTAAGATGTATGTAATGAAATGATGTAACCTAGAAGGGTTAAGTACGAGTGTAAAACACACTAAATGGCCAAGTGTATTGGCATACGATGAAATGATTATTATGTAATGAAATGATGAAACCCTAGAAGGGTTAAGTAAGAGTGTCAAACACACAAATGGCCAAGTGCATTGGCATATGATGAAATGAACATTCACGTAAAAAGGGTTGAGTAATTATAAAGAGCAAATGTGCTAATGTTAATGAATGTGGTAACAACATGATATGAGGCTAATGTATAAGATGAGAACAATCTCAAATGAGCCTAAGTAAATGTTACCAAAACGTACTCACCTATGAGAGTGTAAAGTTAATGAAGAGACCAGTCTCTATGAGAACTCTAATGAAAGTATTGAGATTAACACACTTAATACTAATGATGAGATGAGAAATCATCTATTGAGCTATGATGTCCTCATGCTAGAAGCCAGCTTCCATGACGTATGAGTTGAATGTAATGGAACTTTATACTGAGCACCGATAGACTAGCTATGAGCGAGGATGCCTTCTTTCGGGAAGGACGGAGGTTCACGTATGTCACGACCCAAAAGCATACCCTAGAATATAGGGTACAATCTTGAAATTGTAACCGGCGTCGTCAACCTCTCGGAGGTCTAAGACAAGCCTCTCATATCATTCGTTGCATTGACATAGTAAATTTAGCGGAAAATTTAAAACTTTTCATAGCACAGCATATGCTAGAAACATCCCATCATATATATATATAAAACATAAGTCATAATACATATTTAGACTCTAAGTCTCTTTGCCATCTTAGACTCAATAACTTTAGAATACATTAGGGACATGGCCCATACGACATATTACATAACTATACAATATTTAAAGACTTTACATTAAAGACATTAGTAGAACATCCTTGAACTTAAGGATTCCTTTCCTTGAGCTTGGATAAATCACCTATCAAGCTCCTCAATCATAGATCTCCTTTAAGTATTCCATAACCTACACTTTGTGTAAAAAGAATAGAGAAGAATGGGATTAGCACAAGAATGTACTAAGTATGGCAACCATACAAAAACATGCATTTAAAAGGGACATTTCCTTTGAAATCATACTTCATGCCATTTTGAATAAATCATCATAAAACCTTTATCAATAGCATTTGTATCATCCACATACTTCATAGAAACAGAATCAAAGGCCAAACATCATAGAAAAGCACATATAGAATGTAAGTACAAATAGAGGTCACTTTACAGTGAACTCACTCTCCTTAGCATTAACTCTTTCTTTAAATTCATTTGATTACTAAGTAACCCTTTAGGGATACTTGGTGCAATGCATCACCTTAGGAACATAAGACAATACCATACATAGCATCTACACAAGACAATACATGCCATCATAGAAGTATAGTACAATATAATCATAGTCAAACCAAGACTACAATATCATACATAAAGGACACATACATAATCCTATGTAATAAGGTACTTTCCTAAGACTTCCTAAGGAGTCACTTGTGCAATGTCTAGATGGGTTCATCACTTCCACCTATTCTAAGTAACTTACCTTAAGTCCTCCTAGTTAGGATTCTATTCAATTACTTCCATTGTCAATTTTACCTTTAGGGAAACCATAACCTCAACCGACATAGACCATGTGATGCTAAACATGGAATCCGGTGTCATCAAACCTTACACCGATGGAAGGTGGTCTACCGGCCAAAGTAGAACCAATATAAACATAGCTATCGAGGTAGAATCCTCTAGCTAGTATCCTATGGTGGCAACATAGTTCAAGAACTAAGAGGTAGATATCCCTATTCATACCATTTGGTAAAGTGGGCCGCTCCTCATGGGAATCCCTTGGATGACATATCCCATAAACAAGGGAGTTAACATCACATGGGCAACTTTAAGATGAATCTTTCCTTCTATGGATAAGTCATCACCTCCCGTTGTCAAGTTCGCTCGGTGCTAAGTTAAGTTCCCTTTATTGAAAAGCCTTTATTATTCTTATTTATAAAATATAAGCTTTAGAATATTCCTTCCTCATATGCTTATAGCATATTCAAGCATCTATCTAGTCTTATAGCATTCTTGGGCACCCCTCTCAAGGCCCCTCTATTAACTAGATCATCCATGTGTGTGAGTGTATACATAGATGTGAAAAAACCTTTCACATAACACATTAAGTCACACATGTTCATACTTACATATTCATACCTCATCATATCATATACATCATATTCATAACATGTTCATTTATTCATCCTTCATACACATAAGAACAAAACCTAGAAACTATCCTATCAAGATACACATTTGCAATGCATAGACAAGGTTCCATACCCTTGCCCATACTAGTACACCTATCAAGTCATCCTAGTAAGGGAATACAAATCATACATTCATGAACATCACCTTAACATGCATAGTAGTAGACACTAGTGAATATGAGAACTACCTTTCATTTAGACACAATGTCTTATACTACTTGTAATATGCATGTAAGTGAGAGTGTGTGTACATTGACCAACATGATCACATAATGGCTATAAATAATTTATTAAGTAATCCACCCTATTAGACCACATTACACTTCAAGCACGTAGCACACAACACATAATAGCATAGGAGACAGGACAATATACACAATGTAATCAAGACACCTAACTTTAGCTATTTACACTTTCATATAAGGGTACATAGGTAAAGGGTTATTAACCATCTTAACACATCCATGGCAGAACCTATACTTTACCCTAACATGGTTATACACATGCTCATACAATAGCCACACAACCTAATTCACAACTAGAATAGGAAAATAGGCATAAGCTTCTCATAGTATTATTTTAAGCACATGTTCATAAGTTCATCAATATGCCTTCAAGTACATAGTCAACACATATATAATGACAATAAAGCAAACACCGCCACCATAAGTGTACCATACCACACAATGCCATACAAGGCTTCATCAACATTACTATAAAGGAATAGAGAAGTAGAAGAGTAAAGGAAATAAGCATTCTTACCCAATTATCACCCTTTGATCATCATTGATCAATACACCTTATTCATCAATAAAACACATATATGGCAGTAGCTAAATGTACTTTAAACATATAAGAAACCATGTACAAGTCACTACATGATTATACCATAACATATACATCACATACTAGGAAAGTTGAAGAACATAGATCGTTAATCAATTTCATTCATATGTATTATAGGTCATATTTCATGAATCATATCACCCTAAGGAAGTAGCTAATGAAATCAAAATCTAGATGAGACACTACTACAATTTGCCATTAAGGTCGCTACAAGCATGCTTCATATAGGGAGTTCATGGAAAGTAAGTTTACATAGGTTAATCATATTCAACCTATCATGAATTGACCCATATTGTATTAATTACATATAATTCATCCTCATATTTCATTATAGGCAGCAGATATAGACATTAACCATAATCAATTCTTATAGCGACTAACCTAACGTCAAGATCACAAGTTACAACTTCATAGACAAGAAGAACCTAGATTAATTCAAACCAAGCCTTCTCTACTTTGGTCATACATGATTTATATCCACAATTAAACCATGGTATTAACCTAAAACAGTAGATACAAAAACCACAACTTAATCAAAATTCACTTTAGATCATAAGAAAGCCAATGTTACAGTGAACTATAGAAACTAGGCTAAACATGCTCAAATCTTCATACATTGATCCTCATGTATCATTAAACATAAATTCAACATAAATTCATGTAAATAATATTACATACAATCAATTCAACGTAGGAGAATCATAATTCAATCGATAACAAGTCAAGATCACAAAGCCCATGCAAGAGCTAAACCAATTTTGGAAGGAACATGGGTTCTTCATGCAATTGGAGTGAAATCACATTCGAATAACTGTATTAACTTCAATTCATCATTATTTAATCATTAAAAACGTTTTGAGAAAGAACCCATGGCTAGATTGGAAGATTGGAAACTTGATCATGAGATTTCTTTGAAAAACATTGATAATGGCTCTCTAGATGAAACGATAACTAGAAATGAAGATCACCATACCTTTGTCTATTTAAAAACCTCTAAGACTTCATGATTCATCCATAGAAAATCCATCTCCAAGCAGCTCTTGAGCTTCACCAACAATGGTGGTTTTAGAGAGAACATTTTTAGAGGGAAAGGCTTTCAACATGTGAGAGGATTTGGGAATGGGTTGATCACGTTTTGGATGACTTATATAAACCTAAAATTACTTAAATAAACCTATTATAGTCAGGTTAGGACGTGGGGTGAATTTCCAATTCACCCCTTTATTTAACAGAACGCAGCTGCCAAAAGTAGGCCACTCTCGACGATGGCCTTGACGGGGCGTCATGGCCTTGACGGGCCGTGGCTGGCCTCCGTCGCAAGAGACTTAGCCAAATTCTTGGCTTAAGACCTTCCCAAGGCAATTCCCCTTCGACGAGACCTGCTCTACGGCCGTTGGTGTCCCAACGATCCGTCATTGGGTCCGTCAAGGGACACTGCCCAGGCAGTGTCTTAGGCAGCCTTGGGTCCTTCTTTTGGGGCCTCTTGTGGGGCACTTTAGAAGTCGTACCCGGACGTTTCCAACGCGATTACCAACCTTAACATGTTATACACATTACATATAAGTTTCATCCAAAACAAACACCTACAAGACATCAAAATAGCCTTGACCCCTACATGACATACGATGAACGTCTTAGGGGCTATCTTTCAAACGCCTTGGACGTTCTTGGGCGTTTGACCTCCAAACTTCATCAAACTTCATATAATAACATTAAACATCATTTAAAACCATTTCAAGACTTATTAGACTCATTTTATACGATTTAAGCATGCATACACAGATAAGGCACATAAGCGACTATTCGTCAAACGTCTTGGACGTCCCTTGACGTCCGACTTCCAAATCACTTCAAAATTTGCACACTGCCTATATATAACATAATAAGGCATTTTAGGACCTTATAACATTAATATGAACATGTTAGGCTCTAGACACCTTATCTCATTTTCCAGGTCCTACAACGTAACTCTCATGAGATGAGATTGTTCGGCATGCCGGTTATGGGTCTCCTTATATATCCTAGTCTTCGAACCTATACTGCCAATATAGGGATCTGGAGGGGTTAAATTCCCATGCACGCTAGCATGTTTTGGGTCACTTTGGCCGGTGATTCCACCTCTTTTCGATGTGGGGGAGACACTGGATTTCATGATGCTCACATGATCTATGTCGGTTAAAGTTAAAGTTCCCATTGAATGAATGAGTCCAGCCTCAAATGATGCACATAATGAAATGAACGATACCAAAGGTGTTAGGATAGGATAATCAAGAGGTGAGCTAGACTCAAGTAATCACACTAGGTTATTCTTAATCATTGCACAACAAACCCGATGAGAATCTTAAACTACATCCTAGGTATAGCTGGTGTTCACACTAGCTTATGAACGAATGAAATGAAATACGTATGAATGAATGAAGAAGACTCTGTGTTTGCTAATGAAGACTCCCTAGTTGAGGTCCCATATGTTGAGCCCTCATTTTGGGAAGTCTTAATGTCAAGTCCATGATTCCAAGGTCTCATGGCATATGAACTAATGATATGAAAGATGTTATGTGCTATATGCAATATGATATGTGCTATGTGTAAGATGTTACATGTTGTGTACAATATGATAAGTATGATGATGCATGTTACTCTCATGGCAGGACTTTCCTAATCCAAATTTGGAAATCTCACTGACTTTCCTAATCCAGATTTGGAAAGCTCACTGACTTTCCTAATCCAAATTTGGAAAGTTCACTAACTTTCCTAATCCCAATTTGGCAAGTCCACTGACTTGACTTTCCATAATCATGTTGTTAGGAAAGAGCTATTCTTACACATGCATGTCCTTGGTGTGTGCTTGCATATGCCCATACTTAGTACAAGTGTGTACTAATCCCATACAACTCTATATTTTTAGGTGCAGGCACAAGTGGACGCTAGAGTTTACAGGTTGACGTTGCAGCTATCCGGACGTGGAGCTTTCTTCCGAACTTGGTAGGCCCTCATGATTTCGAGGATTTCTACCGTTACTATCTAGCTTAGATGTAGGCTTTAGATAATGGAGTATGTTCCACTAGTGTTTCATTTCCCATTTCATTTCAGACTTTGTATTGTTGCCGTTTTGGCAAGGATACGTTTAATGCAATTATGAACTATTTCTTTCAGTTGATAATCTTAATGTTAGATGGTTGATTGTGAACATTATAAATGTAAGTAGAATGACCTTTATGCATGATAAGAAACAAAAAGTTTCAAATTTTCCGCTAAAATTAACCTAGATGAAGTAAGAATGACGTAAGTAGGCTTATCTGCGACCTCTGAGAGGTCAACGACGCCGGTCTCGTCTGGGGTCTAAACTTCAATCCTGAGAAAGTTGGTATCATAGCACTAGGTTAAATTCCAAGGATAATAAGTTCACATCAACCACATTGAGTAGTTTCTAAGTCATGGTAGTGAAGTGCACCACTATCCTGAATTAGAGACTGCATGATGCGTAGGAAAATTTCCCTTTTTCTACTCTTTATCGTGCTATCTAGATCTGTGACACTTTGTGTCATTCTAAGTATCTACCTTCCTTCTTGTGTGAGCGCGTAGAAGAATACACACAAGAATTAGGATGGCCAAGTGGTCTAAGGCGCCAGACTCAAGATCTGGCCTTCCCAAGAAGGGGCAGTGATAGAAATGCCCAGCGTGAACGAAAGACGTTTGATAGGAGTGGTTGTTCGCATGGAGGTGAGTGCATGGTAGGTTCTAAATCCTGCTGTGAGTATTGATGTAGAGGAGAAGGCTAAGTTGGCTGCTTACTAGCTCAAGGATATGGCTTAGGTATGGATTACTTCATAAATGCTAGACTACCATAGACTATCGAAACAGGGAAGTAAGGTTAAGTTTCCGAATAAGTTAGAGTTAAAATGAATTCATGTTTGCATGTCATGTTGCTGTTTTTGTATAGCGTGGACATAATTTTTGTGTTGCATGAGTTGTGAGGTGCATCAAGTTAAGTTCAATTGAGAAGGAAGTTCCTCAATCTCAAATATGAAACTTCAGATAAGCTTGAGTAATACGCATTATCCAGAGTAAATGTGAAACAAAAATTCACAAAGAGTAAAGTCTCAAGTATGTTAAGATTGATCTTCGTTCAGGGTATCATAAGCTTAGGGTTAGGGATGGAGATATCCCAAAGACATCCAGTCTTTCATGTCTCTATGTTAAAGAAGAGCCTGGGTGATCCAGCATCGATTCTACCAGTGGAAGGTTTGGGGGTCGATAAAGACTTGTCCTACGAGGAGGTACCTATTGAGATCTTAGACAGACAGGTCAAGAGGCTGAGGAACTAGGAGATTGTCACAGTGACGGTCTTGTGGATGAATCATCTTGTTGAGGGTGCTACGTGGGAGGTTGAGGCCGATATGAGATCCCTCTACCCTCAACTTTTAAGCTCTTGAGGTTAGATTCCCTACTCTTAAGTCGAAATTTCCTTATCTCTCCATTCCTTGTTGCTATTGCTTGATAGTGCATAGTGATTATGTTATGTTATGACTGGCATTGTTCTAGATAGTTAGTAGTGTCATTCGGGGACGAATGTTCCTAAGGGGGGGATAATGTAACAACCCTAAATATGAATATGACAAGTAATGCTTAATGTGTCTAGAATGCCTACGATTAGACCGGGTTCACACAGATTGATGCGCGTAGAACTAGACCTCGGAACCCTTGCTACAGCCAAGCCAACTAACTTGGGGAGTTATTTGATCTAGAAAAGGTTAGGTCCAACCATGTAGGGCTCTCGAATACGAAGATTTACTCGAAGGAGTCTTTACCGAACTTAAAAAGGGGAAATCTTAGGTTTGGAGAGTCTAGGGGTAAAATGGTCTTTTTCCAGGCTAAGGGTAGTATCGTAATTACCCTAAATATATAATTAATTATTTAATTAATAAGGTGGAGGGGCATTTTGGGGAGAGAGGGCCAAAAATTGGCTCTTAAAGTGAAGTCTTGCTCCACCCGGGTTTGAACCTAGGTGGAAGCAATGAATTAAATTTGTTTTTAATTTGAGTTGGTAAATTGATGTAATTAATTTATATTTATTATTTATTAGATGATTTAAAATAAAAGGAAATCAGATTTTTAATAATTAAATAGAACCTTATTTGACTAAGTCCAAAACTAGACTCCTAAGCCTAAGAACACTCTTCTCTCTCACGCTCATCTCTCTCTCTCACTTCTCTATCACTCTAATTCACATTCTCTCTGACAAATTAACTTCAAAAAATAGTAGGTAAAACAAAGTTCTTCACACTTGAAGAACTCACCACGAAAATATAAGAAAACAAACGTTAATCAATCACGTAGGCAAAGAGAAGGTTTTCCGTCGAGTTTGGTGTTGAACTTTTGGTGTTGGACGTGCGTTTGGAGGAGTTCTTTGGGCAGCAATTCGAGGTTTGAACGTAAAAAATGTATGGGTTTTCTTACTCTTGGTCCCTTTCCCAAGAGACCCCTAGGATTCAGTCGATTCTAATCCGAAAACTAGGGTTGTTCCCCGTTGCATGTCCTTGTCACTAGCTCCCAATGATTCGTAGGTTGGGCACGATTGCTGGTAGATTTAGGTGTATGTTGTGTTTTCGTGATGAATATGTTTATGTTTGTGTATTTGAAATCGTATGAATGACAACCTATGTATTTTCGAAACTATGTGCGTGTGTGTGCAAAAATGTGGCAGTGACTAGGTGTTCTCGGATTAAGGCTCAAAAATTGTGATGTTATGGTTGTTATATTACGTGCATAAATTTATGTAAATCGTGATGTTCATATGAGTTGAAATGTGGCTGATTTGAGTGATAATCTCTTGGCTAAACGAATCCATGAAAAATGCACCTAAGTACGTATTGAATGATCTACAAATTACCCTATGAATTCAAGTGTAAATGTTGAAGGAAGTGAGCTGAAAAATGTGACAAAATTTCCAGTAAATTATAAGTTTGTTTTCGGCTAAACATAGATGAATAAATCAGGAAATTTAAATGGGTATCAATTAGGTAAGGTCATTAGGAATCGAACTCGCGACCTAACCCTTGAAAGGCACTAAAACGTGAATAAAGAAATGGGGCTTAGGGGGTTCGAACTTGGGTACTCCTTACTGGAAATTAATATATGAAACTAAGAATTGAGAGGAGTGGGATTCGAACCCACAACCTCACAGTCTAAACTTAAGGAAAAACGAAAAGAAGGAAAATGTGAGGCGTGGGAATCGAACCCACGACCTCTAGGCAGTAAAGGAGAAGTAAGTAAAAATAAAAAGAAAACAAATGTGAGGCGTGGGAATAGAACCCACGACCTCTTAGGCAGATTAAAGAGGAGAATAAAAGAAAAGAAATGTGAGGCGTGGGAATCGAACCCACGACCTCTTAGGAAGATTAAGGAGGAGAATAAAAGAAAATAAATGTGAGGCATGGGAATCGAACCCACGTCCTCTTAGGCAGATTAAGGAGGAGAATAAAAGAAAAAATAAAGGGAGAGGCATGCGGGAATCGAACCCACGACCTCTTAGGCAGATTTAAGGACGAGAATAAAAGAAAAATAAAGAGAGGCTGTGGGGTTTGATCCCACAACCTCATGGTCAACTCAAAATAGACAAGGAGAATTAAATAAAAAAATAAAAGGGGTTGTGGGGGTTCGATCCCACAACCCCTCGGTCAAGGAAGAGAAAAAGCAAAGGAGAGAAATAAAAAGGAAAAGTTGATGTTGTGGCTCGATCTAAGGTCCCAATATTGTGTGGACCAAAAAAATAAAATAGATGAAAAATTTAAGTGTTGTCCAAGGGATTCGAAACTGGGTTCCCTTGCCCAAATTCCGTATTGATACATAAGTCATACGTGAATTAAATATTCATGAATAATGCCGCCTACTTAGATAAAAATTGAGATCTTGGCATACATACAAGATGCATAAGTCTTGTACTACATAATCTTAGGAAGATATGAATCACTTAAATGAACTATGAATGAAGCCTCACGGCTTGTATGTACAGACCCATAAGTCTAGCATACATTTAAAAATAAGTGAACCTAAGATGTATGTAATGAAATGATGTAACCTAGAAGGGTTAAGTAAGAGTGTAAAACACACTAAATGGCCAAGTGCATTGGCATACGATGAATGATCATTATGTAATGAAATGATGAAACCCTAGAAGGGTTAAGTAAGAGTGTGAAACACATAAATGGCCCAGTGCATTGGCATATGATGAAATGAACATTCAGGTAAAAAGGGTTGAGTAATTATGAAGAGAAAATGTGCTAATGTTAATGAATATGGTGAAAACATGATATGAGGCTAATGTATAAGATGAGAACAATCTCAAATGAGCCTAAGTAAATATTACCAAAACGTATTCACCTATGAGAGTGTAAAGTTAATGAAGAGACCAGTCTCTATGAGAACTCTAATGAAAGTATTGAGATTAACACACTTAATACTAATGATGAGATGAGAAATCATCTATTGAGCTATGATGTCCTCATACTAGAAGACAACTTACATGACGTATGAGTTGAATGAAATAGAACTTTATATCGAGCACCGATAGACTAGCTATGAGCGGTGATACCTTCTTTCGGGAAGGGCGGAGGTTCACGTAACTCTCATGAGATGAGACTGTACGGCATGCCGGGTATGGGTCTCCTTATATCTCCTAGTCTTCGAACCTATACTGCCAATATATGGATCTGGCGGGGTAAAATTCCCATGTACGCTAGCATGTTTTGGGTCACTTTGGCCGGTGATTCCACCTCTTTTTGGTGTGGGGGAGACACTGGATTTCATGATGCTCACATGATCTATGTCAGTTAAAGTTAAAGTTTCCAATGAATGAATGAGGCCAGCCTGAAATAATGCACATAATGAAATGAACGATACCAAATGTGTTAGGATAGGATAATCAAGAGGTGAGCTAGACTCAAGTAATGACACTAGGTTATTCTTGATCATTGCACAGCAAACCCGATGAGAATCTTAAATACATCCTAGGTATAGCTGGTGTTCACACTAGCTTATGAACGAATGAAATAAGTACGTATGAATGAATGAAGCAGACTCTGTGTTTGCTAATGAAGACTCCCTAGTTGAGGTCCCATATGTTGAGCCCACATTTTGGGAAGTCTTAATGTCAAGTCCATGATTCCAAGGTCTCATGGCTTATGAATGAATGATATGACAGATGTTATGTGCTATATGTAATATGATATGTGTTATGTGTAAGATGTTATGTGCTGTGTGCAATATGATAAGTATGATGATGCATGTTACTCTCACGGCATGACTTTCCTAATCCAAATTTGGAAAGCTCACTAACTTTCCTAATCCAGATTTGAAAAGCTCACTGACTTTTCTAATCCAAATTTGGAAAGCTCACTAACTTTCCTAATCCCAATTTGGCAAGTCCACTGTCTTGACTTTCCATAATCATGTTGTTAGGAAGGAGATATTCTTACTCATGCATGTCCTTGGTGTATGCTTTCATATGCCCATACTTAGTACAAGTGTGTACTAATCCCATACAACTCTATATTTTTAGGTGCAGGCACAGGTGGACGTTAGGTTTACAGGTTGACGTTGCAGCTATCCGGACGTGGAGCTTTCATCCAGACTTGGTAGGCCCTCATGCTTTCGAGGATGTCTACCGTTACTATCTAGCTTAGATGTAGGCTTTAGCTAGTGGAGTATGTTCCACTAGTGTTTCATTTTCCATTTCATTTCAGACTTTGTATTGGTGCCATTTTGGCAAGGATACGTTTAATGCAATTATAAACTATTTCTTTCAGTTGATAATCTTAATGTTAGATGGTTGATTGTGAACATTATAAATGTAAGTAGAATGACCTTTATGCATTATAAGAAACAAAAAGTTTCAAATTTTCCGCTAAAATTAACCTAGATGAATTAAGAATGACGTAAGTAGGTTTGTGTGCGACCTTTAAGAGGTTAACGACGCCGGTTTCGTCTGGGGTCTAAACTCCGGTCGTGACATAGAGGGGCCTTGAGGTATGACCAAGAATATTCTAAAACTAGATGGGTGCTTGAATATGCTATAAGCATATGAGGAGTAAATATCCTAAGCCTATGTTTTATAAAGAAATGATAATAAAGGCTTTTTCAATAAAGGGAACTTAAGTTAGCACCGAGTAAACTTATAGATGAGGGGGTGGCACCTTCCTAAAGAGGGAAGGCAAAAAAGGGTCCACTACGGTCCTCATAGGGTGGATAGCCTCATGACCCAACAAAGGGTGTAGATTTAATGTTTCCATGATAGCCCCAAGTTGCATAAACTTTGCTTGCCACATAGGATCTAGCAAGTCACATAACCTAATATTATAGTATGATGTATGTCTTACTTTGGCAAGTAAGATGACCTCTTTTTGGTGTGAGGGGATGACACAAAATTCCATGTTTAGCACCCATGGTCTTAGTGTCGGTTATGGTTATAGTTTCCCTCAAG
This sequence comes from Solanum sitiens, assembly GCA_016801875.1. Lineage (NCBI taxonomy): Eukaryota > Viridiplantae > Streptophyta > Magnoliopsida > Solanales > Solanaceae > Solanum > Solanum sitiens. The sequence continues at coordinate 950,512 of JABWTJ010000218.1, forward strand.
TAAAATGGACAATGGAAGTAAATAGTTAGGACCCTAACAAGAATGACTTAAGGGAGGTTACTTAGGATAGGTGGAAGTAATGAACTCATCTAGACATTGCACAAGTAGCTCCTCAGGAAGTTGTAAGAAAGTGTTCGAATGTGTATCACTATGGTTATGTCTTTATGCGTGGTATGGTAGCATTTGTCTACTTGTCATGAAGATGTGTATGGTGTGAGTCTAGATGATGTGATCTTATACTTATATGCACTATGTTGGTCTAAATGACTATATGATGAAGGTCTTGCATGGTCATGAATGAAGTTGTCTTCACTTAGTTGTTGATGTATGAATTGGATGGTAAGGCTTGTGGTCTTATGATAGGTTTACTAAGTATGTGTGAGGTTATGGGGCTTCACATATACATTGCACTAGTAGACTTAGAGTAGGATTATGAGTAAGGTCTTATATTGCATTGATGTGAAGTGAAGTTGGGATATGTGCAAATAGAATGTAACTTACTATAATTGTCCTATGGTGTTGGCTTAAATATGTCTATGTTGTAGTATACTTCTATGATGGTATGTGTTGCCTTCTGTAGATGATATGTATGTTTCCTTTGTGACCTTAAGGTGATGCATTGCACCAAGTATCACTAGAGGGTTACTTAGGAGGTTAATGAATAAAAGAGAAGATAGTTCACTGTTAAGAAAAATTAGTTCACTGTAAAGTGACCTCAATTATGTCCAAAATTCTAGATGTGATCTTATATGATGTTTGGCCTTTGAATATGTGTATATGAAGCATGTGAATGATATAAATGTTATTGTATAAAGGTTTTATGAAGATTTACTCAAAAAGGCATGAAGTATGATTTCAAGAAAATGTCCCTTTAAAATGCATGTTTTTGAATGGTTGCCATACTTAGTGCATTCTTGTAATAATCCCATTCTTCTCTACTTTTTACACAAAGTGTAGGTGATGGATGCTTAAAGGATTTCTTTAAAGGTGAGGAGCTTGATAGATGATTTTCAAGCTCAATTAAAGGAATCGTTAAGTTCAAGGATCTCCTACTTATGCTTACTGTAGAGTTTTATGAATTATATAGTTGCGTCTTATGTTTTAAGAGTCGTGTCCCTAATGTACTCTAACGTTGAGTCTAAGATGGCAAAGAGACTTAAGGTCTAGTATGTAATATGATATTTTCATATATATGAAGTAAAGTTCCTAGCATATGATTTGCTATGAAAAGTTTTAATTTTCCGCGAAATTTACTATATCAATGCGATGAATAATACCTATGGGCTTGTATAAGAACTCCGAGAGGTCAAGTACGCCATGTTGCTTCTAGGGGGTGCTCCCCGGATGCTGCAAAGTGTGTGAAAGTTTGAAACTGTTCTCCTTGCTAGTTGAATCTTTGATTTTGAGTGTATTTATCATGAATGTGATATTTTATGTGTTTCTAAGTAAGTCCTTGATGGTCTTAAAGTTTTAGTTTTTTCTCGAGGACGAATGTTATTCCAAGTTGAGGAGAATGTAACGCCCTAAAATGAACTAAGGTGAACTAGAGATTCGTGAGTGTTTCTTGATTTAATTTTAAGTTAAAATGAGTTACTTTAGTTTTTTTAGGCAGTGTGTCAAGTGAAGTTAAGTTTGGAGGTCAACCGTCACCGAACATCCACGACGTTCGGAAGATATGTCTAAAAAAGTGTTCTTGTGTCTTGAGGTGTTTGAGTTAGTTTTACGTGTTCGTTTTATTTGAAATTCGTGTGTGATGTTCGTAAGACTTAGATTACTTATCTTAGGGGTTTAAAGTCCAGGTATGACCCCACCTAGGACCCACAAGTGGCCCTAGAAGAGGACCCCACCTCTTGGCAACAAGCTGTCAAAAAAGTTACCAAACGACGATCCAAGGTACGGTCTGTTGGTCAAATAACGGTCCATCGACTATTGGGATTCGATTGGACCTGCAGGTCTACAGGTTCGTAGGGTTTCAGACCAACCAACGAACCTCCATCAACGGGGCATTGGTTGACACACGGTCTGTCGATTATGAAGTCGTAGGTGCTGCCTGTGAAAGCTGACATTTTTTGTTTTGGCTTGGGGTTTTTGGTAAATTGACCCCAAGTATTTCATGACCTTAGGACGTTTATTTTAGGGTTTATTATATATATTTAATTGTTCTTAACCCGAAGACCTAATTTTAGACTTCATTTCTTAAAACCCCAAACCCCTCTCCCTTAGAATTCTCTTTCAAGTCTCCTTGGAAGCAAGAAGTCAAGAACAGCTAGGAGGGCTGTTGGTGGCCAAGTTCTTCATCTAAATCTTTGGGATTTCTCTTATCTAAGGTATGTATCCATCCTTGAACTCTCTTCCATTCAAGGACTCCTTTCTAATGAATTTTCAAAAAGGGTTTTCAACCCTAGTTTCTTCTATCTTCAACTCTAAATATGGGTCTTGTATGAAAACGTTTCAAATGACTATGTTCTAATGTTAGTTGATGATTTTAAGACAAAAACTTCAATGAAATTATGTTAAAGCTTTTCATCAAATGTTGGCTTAAGAAATGGGTTAAATGAGCTTAGTTTTGTAATCTTTGAGCTTTGCTTTATTTGTGATGATATTGTTGTTTATCTACTGCCCTAAGGGATAATTTATGATGAATTATTGAATAAAATTATATAGGTTATGGAAGCTTGGATTAAAGGGTAAGTTGGTTATGTTGTTTAAGCTTTAGTTATGCAATGCTCTTTACTGGTATGGTCCACCTTCTTGGTGGCGGTGTTTACTTCATGTATTTTGTTATGGATATATTGTGAGTTTGTGCATAACATGTGAAATGAAGTGATATTGAAAATGATTCTTATATTGTGTTGTGTGAAGCTTGAATTGCATGTTTGGCTTAGATTATGCCTAAATGAAGAATATGATTATGTAAAGTGTGTTAAAGTGTGTGATGTGATGAATGAAGGTCTAAAGCATGTATAGAAGTTAATGTGAATGTAATCATTCTTATATGCAAGGTGTTCTCACTTGTACACACACATACTTAATTAAATGAATGAAGCTAAGTTGAGTAAAAAAGGGAGTTTTAGGTTGAACTATCTTTGTGAGTTGAGATGAAGTCTTTAGTAGCAACCTCACTACATCCTAAGAGCTTTCTAAGATGGGTTGTAGGATTAATGTCCTTCGTGAGTTGAGATGTGGTTTTCACTATCCTTCACCTATAGTTTATAATATTGAGAATCCCTGGGGAGTTATGCCTAGCATCGAGAGGATATGAAGAAGGGGTGGTTACACTTCTTGAGTTGAGATGTTGTATTCCAATGTACCTCATATATCCGAGGGCATCATGTTTTTCTTGGTTTCTTATTTAAATATTTATTATGCATTCCATTTAATGTAAAGGGCCTTGTCCCTAAGATATTATATTGTGTCTTTAAGTTTGCCTTGTGACGATGAGATTCTCAAAATATTTATGAAATATTTCCTTTTATTAAATTATTCTTGTAAAGTTTTAAATTCTGCACTACTTTTCATGTCTAATGTTATGAACGATAGTTAAAGGGCTTGTACAAGACCCCAAAGGTTCAAGTAAGCCTTGCCACGATCCAAGGGTTCTCCCTAGCTTCTAAAGGGTGCTTGTAACGCCCTAAAACGAACTAAGGTGATCTAGAGCTTGGTGAATATTTCTTGAGTTAATGATAAGTTAAAATTAGTTAATTTAGTGTACTTATGCAGCGTGTGAAGTTTATTTAAGTTTGGAGGTCAAACGTCCAAGAACATCCATGACGTTCGGAAGATATGCCTTAGATAGTGTTCTTGTGTCTTGAGGTGTTTGAGTGAGTTTTACGTGTTCGTTTTGTTTGAAATCTGTGTGGGATGTTCCTAACACCTAGATGACTTATTTTAGGGTTCTAACGTCCAGGTACGACTCCACCTAGAACCCACGAGGGGCCCTAGACAAGGACCCTACCTCTTGGCAAGAAGCTGCCAATACAGTGACTAAACGACGACCCAAGGGACGGTCCGTTGGTCAACTAAAGGTCCGTAGGCGTCGATTGGACATTCAAGGCAGGATGGCTTTATAATGAATGGTGCTAAGTCTCAACCAACGAGATCCCACCAACGGGCCGTTGGTTGACAAACGGTCCGTTGGTTGGTCCGTATGTGAGACTGCCCCAAAAGTTGTCCATTTCCTGCCAAGTCTTGGGGTGTTTGGTAAATTCACCCCAAGTCTTTTAGGACCATAGGACGTTTATTTTAGGGTTTATTAGGTATATTAAATTTTTCTAAACCCTAAGACCTAATTTTGGACTCCATTTCGTAATACCCAAAACCCATCTCCCTTAGAATTCTCTCTCAAGTCTCTTTGGAGGCTAGAAGTCAAGAAGATCTAGGAGGGCTGTTGGTGGCCAAGTTCTTCACCAAAATATTTGGGATTTATCTTATCTAAGGTATGGTATCCATCCTTGAACTCTCTTCCATTCAAGGAGTCCCTTCTAATGAATTTTCAAAAAGGGTTTTCAACCCTAGTTTCTACTATCTTCAACTTTAAATGTGGGTCTTGCATGAAAACGTTTCTAATGATTCAAATATGATGTTTCTAATGTTATTTGATGATTTTACAGCTAAAACTTTAATAAAACCATGTTAATGATTTTTATCAAGTTTTGGCTTAAGAAATAGGTTAAATGAGCATGACTTTGTAGTCTTTGAACTTTGGTTTCTCTATGTAATATTGATGTTGCTTTACTGCCCTAAGGGCTTATTTATGATGAAATATTGAGTAAAATGTTATAGGTGATTAAAGCTTTAGATAAAAGGGTAAGTTGGTTATGTTGTTTAGCTTCAATTTCGAAATGCTCTTGAGTGGTATGGTCAACCTTCTTGTTGGCAGTGTTTACTTGAATTATAAGAAAATGAATTTACTTGTTTATTGTGAATGACGTCATGATGGCTTATTAAGTGAAGTAAGATGATTTTGATGTTAGTCTTGTTAATGTGGCTTATGGATCTTATTATGAGAAGTATGTTCGAGATTATGTCAAAATGACTTATATGAATGTAAAGCTACTTGTGTATTGTGAATAAGGCCATGAAGGCTTGTTAGGTGAAGTGACAATGAAAATGATGTTATTCTTGTTAAATGTTCTTTATGAGGATATTATGTTAAGTAGGCTAGGAAGTATGCCTAAATGACTTATATGATTATGTAAAGTATGTTAAAGTGTGTGATGTGATGGAAGAAGGTCTAAGCATGTACAGAATGAAATGTGAATGAAATGATGCTTATGTGAAAGGTGTGTTCACATGTACACACACTCACACTTGGATGTATGCATGAAGTTAAGTTAAGTAAAAAGGGGAGTTTTGGGGTAAACTTTCTTCCTGAGTTGAGATGAACTGTTTAGTAGCAACCTCACTACATCCTAAGAGCTTTATAAGATAGGTTGGACGATAAATGCCCTTTGTGAGTTGAGATGTGGTGTTCACTAGTTATCCTAAACCTATAGTTTATAATGTTGAGAATCCGTGGGGAGTTATGCCTAGCACCGAGAGGATATGAAGAAGGGGTGGTTACACTTCGTGAGTTGAGATTTTGTATTCCAATGTACCTCTTGATATGAGTACTCCTCCTTAGATGAGAATGAGTCACTTAGTAGCAATCTCCTTATCCCTTAACTATGCGCCCGCATAGGTGTAGCTATTGGGAAAGCTATGTAAAAGCTAAAGTAAGACCTCACCCTAGGCAAGTGAGGTAACCCTTCTCCAATAAGGGAAGTGTCGGGATTCCATGTTTAGCTCTCATGGTATATGTCGGTTAAGATAAACCCCGCAACAAAAATGAAAGTACTAAGTCTTCTAAAAGAATGTGCTACTTAGGGTAGGTAGTGGAATGGGATGCTATTTATCCATTGCACTAGGTAGGCATTCTGAAAGATGAGTCTTGGTGAGTCTTATGTGAATTGAATGAACTAAGTCTTCTAAAAGAACGTGCTACTTAGGGTAGGTTGTGTTATGGGATGCTATCTATCCACTGCACTAGGTAGGACCTTCCGAAAGGGAAGACTTGGTGCCAAACCTTTTAAAAGAATGTACTACTTAGGGTAAGTGGTGGTATGGGACGCCATCTACTCATTGCACTAAGTAGGCATTCCGAAAGGGAAGTCTTTGGTGTTTTGTTGGGTGTTCTTCTAATGTCTTGTGCTTTAATGGTGACTTGTTCTCCCGAGGGAAATAAGCTCATGGTAGGTAGTCTTAAGGATCTCTTTGGTGTGTATTGAAGGAGGTGTTTAGACGTTTCCTTCATGTCATACCTTGGAAGAGTCATAGGATAACCTCGGTTAGGAAACTCCTATGGAAATGAGTTCACTTCCTCATTGACAATACCTTGGAAATTCATTATTTTTGGAGTCTTTTAGTTCACTATAATGTCGAAATGAGTTGGTTACTTTACTGTAAATTTCTTCCTTTGGTTTAAAATTATGGAAATCCTTATCTAAGTGTTAAATGATCTTTCTTATGATGTTTTGCTTCTAAATTCATGAATGTTACAATTATTTGGCATGAAAGGTTATTTTAGAAAAATATCCCTTTTTACATGATTTTGCATTTGTCATACTTAGTACATTGTTTTGTACTAACCCTATACTTTTCTGTTCTCTATAAGTATAGGTTCTTGGAAGCAAGGTTGAAGGGTAGAAGGAAAAGCTTGGGAAAGTTTCTCTCAAGACAAAGTATGTCCTCATATATTCGAGGGCATAGTCCTTTTCTTAGTTTCTTATTTAAAGACTTATTATGTATTTATCTTAATGTAAAGGGCCCTGTCCTACGATATTATGTCGTGTCTTTAAGTTGGCTTGTGACTATGTGATTTTCTAGTATTTATGAAAGATTTTATTTATTTAACTTATTCGTGAAAAGTTTTAAATTATGCACTACTTTTCATGTCGTATGTAATGAACGATAGTTAAAGGGCTTGTACAAGACCCCAAAGGGTCAAGTACTCCTTGTCACGCTCAAAGGGTTCTTCCTAGCTTCTAGGGGGTGCTTGGGGGGTCGTGACAGCCTTGGTATCACAGCATAAGGTTTTGGGAAATAGTTTAAGGTCTAAAAGTCTCACAAGCCACGTCTAGTAGTATCTTGGTCATTGGTTTGAATCGTGACACATCCATGGACAAGAGTCTATAGGACGATAGAGTTTCATTTTCTTCATTACTCTTGAATCGTGCCATAAAACTTAACTCCATAAGGTCTCTCTCTCTTATGTTCCCTTGTCCGGTGGTCTTATAGGTGTGATTGCTTTGAAGGGGAGATGTTCCTATGTTTGAGGGAGAGAAAAGGGTGAGTTTTGATGCTTATGATGGTTTTGTGGCTAGAAGAGTAGATATGAAGGTGAGCTTTGAAAATTGTGATGTGATGCATTTATGGCTAGGTGTGATTTATGAGATTGAAAGTGTTGGGATGAGAAACTTTAAGGTGATGTAGTTATAAGCATGATATGAGTAATAGTTATTGAATGAAGTGCCTTTGATAAGAAATGAGTTATCTTGTGATTAAGCTCAATGATGGTAGAAATGCTTTATGGTGTAAATTTGAGGAATGTGAGAGAATGTGAAGATTTTGTAGAAGTTGAAGGCAACCCTCTTTTGTGGTTAATGTTTCATAGTTGTTCTTGTGGTGATTTGAAGTTCATATGTAGGTTTACCTTAAGGAGGAAATTTGGTATGAATACCTAGTAAGGGAGTTTAATTCCATGAGTTTGAGTTAAGTGGTGCCTAAGAGTTGAATGAGGTGATATTCAAGAAAGTTTGTCTAGGCTTGAATCCTAAGAGAAGAGTGTTATGTTCGACTAGTAGAGTTGATATTTAGCCTTGATGTGCATGAGTTAAGTGTAGTGCGAGTTCCTACCTTGTGAGAGGCATAATGGTGCTTTGAAGTATGAGACCTTGAAGATGGCTTTACCCTAAGTGGGGGAGAATGAGTTGAGTAGAAAAAAGGTGGTTTTGAGTATGAAGTGTATGAATGAGTTATCATGTGTTGGATATGAAGTTAGATGACTTAAGATCTAACGTTAAAGAAGCAAGTTAAAGCTAATTTTTCACATGATGAATGCTAGGTAGAATTGCACGTAGTGTACTTAGTCCAAGAGAATCCTCAAGGGTCACTAAGTGGGAGTGGTAGTATGGGATGCTACTCTCACATTGCACTTAGTGTAACTTACCAAGTCTCTTTGGAGTAAGTTAGAATTGTCTTGTCTCTCATTATGTCATATCATCTTGTTAAAGTTGCTTGAAAGGTGCATTATTGAAATTTTAAGCATGTGACACAGTATGAAGTATTGAGTTCACTCTAAAGAAGTTCAAATTTTGAGGAAAATTGCATTTTTTCATGAACAATGGTTTCAATGTGTTTATAAATGATGTTTGTGAGCATGTTTAATGTTGGATAAGTTATTTCCTCCATAAGTTAAGAAATGCAAGTGAGATTGAATTGTGAAGTTTGCAAAGTTGCCTTTGTTACAGTGATGATCACTGTGAAAATCTTCATTTTTGAAACAAATTGTATTGACTTGAATTTTAGTTCCAATATGGGTAAAGGTGTTGTACTTAAGCATGTTAAATGTTGGATAAGGTAGTTCCTCCATAAAAGAAGGTTAAGAGTGAGTTTTGATTTTGTGATGTTTTGCATAAGTTGCTTATGTTGCAAAGTGTGTGAAAGTGTGAAGTTGTGCTCCTTGGTAGTTGATGCTTGATTTTGAGTGTATTGATCATGATTATGATTTTTAATGTGTTTATAAGTGTGTAACAACCTGAAAATGACTATGCTAAGTAATGCTTAAACGTACCTAGAATGCCTAGATTAGACCGGGTTCACACGACTTGTTGCGTGTAGACCCAGACCTCAGAATCTATGCACTAGCCAAGCCAACCAACTTGGTGAGTTATTTGAGTTAGTAAAGGTGAGAACCAACCATGTAGGGCACCCGAATTGAAGAGATTTACCCGGATGAGTTTTACCGGACATAAAAGGGGTAATCTTAGGTTTGAAGGGTCTAGGGGTAAAATGGTCTCTTCCAAGCTAGGGGTAGTATTGTAATTACCCTAAGTATTTAATTAATTAATTAATTAATTAACTAATTTAAAGAGTAGGGGCAATTCGGGTAGGGTTGGCCGAATTTGACCCTTTTTCGCAAGTTAAGCTTCACCAGGGTTCGAGCCTTGGTGGAAGCGACGTTTAGGTTGATTTACTTAATATTTATTACCTGATTTTGTAGGGGCATGGTGGTTATTTCACGTAGACTTTGAAAAAAAATCAGATTTTTAAACAATTAAGAGAAGTCCTAATTTGACTAAGTCTCCACCTAATCTCCTAATCCTAAGCTAACTCATTCTCACGTCTTTCTCTACTCTCACCTTATTTACACGATCAATCATCAGTAAAAGAAGAGAACAGAATAAAAAAGATATAAAGTTCATCAAGAACTTGAACGCTCAAACTCAAAAGCAAAATAAGCTTCAAAACGAAAAGCACAAAAAAACAAATTCTCGACGGATTGTGCTAGTGATTTCGGTGGTGAGACGTCGACTTAGTGGGGGTATTTTGGCAGCACATAAGAACATCTTTGAATGACTTCAGGTATGGGTTTCTTCCCTCTTGTTCCCTTTCCCAAGAGACCCCTAAGGTTCAGACTATTCACAATAAAAAACTAAGGTTGTCCCCGTTGCATGCCTCTGTCATTAGATCCTTTGAAAGATTCAAGTATGTGTTGGTATGACTTCTGGTAGATGATTTTAGGGCTGGTTGTGATTACGTGTTAGAATGTGTATTCGGAATTATGTAGAAATGAAAGAGGTGTTCCGAAAATGTGAAGTTCGTTAACTTGTTTGTGCATGTCTGTGGCGTGAATTAGCCACAGTTTGAAGCTTGATATTGACTTGTTAAACTGTTATGAATTAAGTGTGTACGAATATGTTAAAAACGTGATGCTCATATGATCTCAAAGTTGCTGAATTGAATGATAATTCTTGACTGAAAGTAACCTTGAAAATGCACCTAAAGATCTCCCTAAAAACTACACGAAAATTGTCCTAAACTTAACGTTTAAAGGTTGAGAAAATGGACTGCAAAAAGGTGACCAAATTTCCAGCTTTTGGAAATTTTGTTGCGGCCAAGCTTACTGTAAAAAGTTGAGTTTTTTTAATTTTTTTTTTTAAATGTATGAGGTCATTGGGGATTGAACCCAAAACCTCACCATATACAAGTTATAAAAAAATTAATAATAAAATGAGGTAAGGGGGATTCGTAATGGGATAAGGCTCAAGTGAAAAAGTTAGGAGAAAAATGAAAGAAAAATAAAGTTAGGCGTGTAGGGTCTGAACCCACAACCTCTTGGATGGGTGAAGGAGAGAGGAGAAAAAAGAAATAAAGAAATAATAAAATGATGTATGTGGGGATCGAACCCACAACCTCTTGGCCGAATGAGAAAGTAAGTAGAAAATACAATTAAAAATAAGGTGAGGTTGTGGGGAATCTATCCCAGATCCTCTTGGTCTAAACGAAGGAATCAAGTAAATAAAGAAAAAAAAAGGAATGTGGGCATGGGGATTCGTTCTTTGGTCCCCCAGGCCGAATTATTTAAGACAAAAAAAATCAAGAAAAAGAAAGAAAGAAAGAGTAGGTGTGGGGGATGGATCTCGGGTTCCCTATCCAAGACTTTTATGTCAACAAAAATTATAAAGAAAACTAACTAAGTGTTATACAAGGGATTTGAAATAGGGTTCCCTTGCCTAATTCCTTATTGACACATAAGTCTTACGTGATTAAATAATTAATGAATGATGCCTATAGGAATCAAAATTGAGACCTTGGCATACTTACAAGATGCATAAGTCTTGTACCACATAATCTTGGGTAATATGAATCACTTAAATGAACTATGAATGAAGCCTCATGGCTTTTTTGTGTGAACACATAAGTCCAGCATACGTTTATAAAGTAAGTGAACCTAAGATGTTATGTGATGAATGATGAGACCCCAGAAGGGTTAAGTAAGAGTGTTAAATACACTAAAAGGCCAAGTGCATTGGCATATGATTAAATGATCATTCACGTAAAAAGGGGTGAGTAATTATGAAGGGAAAATGTGCTAAGACTAATGAATGTGGTGACAACATGATAAGAGGCTAATGTGAAATATGAGAGCAATATCAAGTGAGCCTAAGTAAATGTTACCAAAATGTACTCACCTATGGGAGTGTAAAGTTAATGAAGACAGCAGTCTCTATGAACACTCTAATGAAAGTTTTAAAGTTAATATATACTTAATACTAATGATGAGATGAGAAATCATCTAATGAGCTATGATGTCCTCATGCTAGAAGCCAGCTGTAACAACCCTAAAAATGAATAAGATAAATACTTAAGGTGTCAAGAATGCTTGCGATTAGACCAAGGTTCACACGGATGATACGTGTAGAACCAGACCTTAGAACCCTTACTACGGCCAAGCCAACTAACTTGGGGAGTTAATTGAGCTTGTAAAGATTGGAACCAACCATGTAGGGCTCTTGAAAACGAAGATTTAATCGAAGGAGTCTTTATCGGACTTAAAAACAAGAAATCTTGAGTTTTGGGGGTCCAGGGGTAAAATGGTCTTTTACAGCCCAAGGTTAGTATTGTAATTACCCTAAGAAATTAATTAATTAATTAATTAATTTATTAAAGCATCAATTCGGGTTGGGTCGACCCGAAGTGACCCATTTTCGCGAAATGGTGTCACTCAAGTTCGAGCCCCATTGGAAACAACGAATTTATGATTTACTTATTATTAAAATCTGATTTTTTTGTAAGGGCAAAATGGTCCTTTCATGTATAATTAATTAAATCAGATTTTAAGTATTAAGGAGAGTCCTAAATTGACTAAGTCATCATCTAATCCTAAACAACTTCACACTTTTCACTCTCTCGCGTCTATCACATCTTCACGCTCAATACTCTCTTGTTTCTCTCTGTCAATTTACGTAAAGAACAGAAGCCTTAACAAAAGTTCTTCACACTTGAAGAACTCACGAAAAAGTCTAAGAAAAACAAGTTAATCAAAAACGTTAAGGCAAGGGGACATTCCGTCGAGTTGGTGGTGAAACTTTAGGTGAGTGGACGTGGTTTTGGAGAAAGAATTGGGAAGCAACTTCACATCTTAACAAGCAAATTAAGGTATGGGTTTCTTCTCTCTTGGTCCCTTTCCCAAGAGACCCCTTAAGATTCAAGATAATCATTCCGAAAACTAGGATTGTTTCCCCGTTGCATGTCCCTGTCACTAGCTCCCAATGATTCGTAGGTTGGGTTTGTTTGCTGGTAGATATAGGTATGTGTGATGTTTTTGTGTTGAATGTGAATATGTTTATGTACGTGAAATCACGAAAATGACAACCAATGTGTGATCGAAAAAAATGATGTGTGTGTGTGCACGTTTGGCAGTGAACTTAGTCACTGTTTTAGAGTTGTGTAAAGGCATGTTAATTCTTGTATTTTATGTACTAAAGTTCTACACAATGTGATGCTCATATGGGGTGTGAAGTTACTAATTTTGAGTGAAAACGCTTCACTAATGTAACTACTAAATTACACCTAACAATGCAATAAATGCTTGGTGAAATGCTCAAAGAAACTAACATGAAAAGGTTGATGAAAGGAAGCTAAAAATTATGAATAAATTTCCAGCTTAGTGTACTTTAATTTCGTTCAAAAAGGAGGTTGGAATCTGGAAATTAATACCTTTTAAAGAGGTGAGGCCACCATGATTCGAACCTGCGACCTCACCCTTTGACTACTGGAATTCGCGAAAAAAGAAGACGAAATTGGGGCTGGGGGAATCGAACTCGACTACTGGTTTGGGAAAGGAGAGGAAAATGATTTAATTAAATAAATGGGAGGCTTGGGAATCGAACCCATGACCTCCAGGCAGCGAGTGAAAGAGGAGAAAATAAAGAAAAGAAAATGTGTGGCGTGGGAATCGAACCCACGACCTCAAGGCTAGAAAGGAGCATGCGCATTAAATTATAAAACAAAGTGAGGCTGTGGGGGCTTGATCCCACAACCTCATTGCCAAACGCCTAGCCTAAGGAGTTTTAATTTAAAAAAAAATAGGAGGTTGTGGGGGTTCGAACCCACCACCTCACAATCTCAGCGAAAATAAAATTTAAATAAGGAGGCTGTGGGGGTTAGAACCCACAACCTCCCTATCCCAGCGAAAAAATTAAGAATAACTAAAAGAGGTTGCGGGGGTTTGATCCCACAACCTCTTGGTTTAGGCAAAATTGGGCTATGGGATATCAATTAAAAATAAAAAGGGGTTGTGGGGGTTCGAACCCACAACCCTTCGGCCAACTTAAGAAGAAAACCAAGTAGAAAACTAATGATACAATATTAATGTTGGGGTTCAATTTAGAGTCCCAATATCATGGAAATTAAAAATAAAATCAATGAAAAATGTAAATGTTATCCAAGTGATTCGAACTTGGGTTTCCTTGCCCAAACTACCGTATTGATACATAAGTCATACGTGAACAAAATATCCAAGAGTAATGCCACCTACTTAGATCGAAATCAAGATCTTGGCATATATACAAGATACATAAGTCTTGTACTACATAATCTTAGGAATGTATGAATCACTTAACGAATTATAAATGAAGCCAAGTGGCTTGTGTGTATAGACTCATAAGTCTAGCATACGTTTTAAAGAAGTGAACCTAAGATGTATGTAATGAAATAATATAACCCTAGAAGGGTTAAGTATGAGTGTAAAACACACTAAATGGCCTAGTGTATTGGCATACAATGAAAATGATTATTATGTAATGAAATGACGAAACCCTAGAAGGGTTAAGTAAGAGTGTGAAACACACAAATGGCCAAGTATATTGGCATATGATGAAATGAACATTCACATAAAATGGGGTGAGTAATTATGAAGAGCAAATGTTCTAATGTTAATGAATGTGGTGACAACATGATATGAGGCTAATGTAAAAGATGAGAACAATCTCAAATGAGCCTAAGTAAATGCTACCAAAACGTACCCACCTATGAGAGTGTAAAGTTAATGAAGAGACCAGTCTCTATGAACACTCTAATGAAAGTATTGAGATTAACACACTTAATACTAATGATGAGATGAGAAATCATCTATTGAGCTACGATGTCCTCATACTAGAAGCTAGCTTCCATGACGTATGAGTTGAATGTAATGGAACTTTATACTGAGCACCGATAGACTAGCTATGAGCGGTCATGCCTTCTTTAGGGAAGGGCGGAGGTTCACGTAACTCTCATGAGATGAGACTGTCCGGCTTGCCGGGTATGGGTCTCCTTATATCTTCAGGTCTTCGAACCTATACTGCCAATATAGGGATCTGGCAGGGTTAAATTCCCATGTACGCTAGCATGTTTTTGGGTCACCTTGGCCGGTGATTCCACCTCTTTACTTGGGGGGAGACACTGGATTTCATGATGCTCACATGATCTATGTCGGTTAAAGTTAAAGTTCCCAATGAATGAATGAGGCCAGCCTCAAATGAAGCACATAATGAAATGAATGATACCAAAGGTGTTAGGATAGGATGATCAAGAGGTGAGCTAGACTCAGGTAATGACACTAGGTTATTTTTGATCATTGCACAGCGAACCCAATGAAAGTCTTAAACTACACCCTAGGTATAGCTGGTGTTTACACTGGCCTATGAACGAAATGAAATAAAGTACGTATGAATGAATGAAGCAAACTCTGTGTTTTCTAATGACTCCCTAGTTGAGGTCCCATATGTTGAGCCCTCATTCTGGGAAGTCTTAATGTTAAGTCCATGATTCCAAGGTCTCATGGCATTTGAATGAATGATATGAAAGAAGCTATGTGCTATATGTTATGTGCTATGATATGTGCTATGTGTATGATGTTATGTGCTGTGTGCAATATGATAATTATGATGATGCATGTTACTCTCATGGCATGACTTTCCTAATACAAATTTGGAAAGCTCACTGACTTTCCTAATCCAAATTTGGAAAGCTCACTGACTTTCCTAATCCAAATTTGGAAGGTTCACTAACTTTCCTAATCTCAAATTGGCAAGTCCACTGACTTGACTTTCCATAATCATGTTGTTAGAAAAGAGCTATCTTTTCTCATGCATGTCCTTGGTGTGTGCTTGCATATACCCATACTTAGTACAAGTGTGTACTAACCCTATACATCTCTACAATTTTAGGTACAGGCACAGATGGACGCTAGAGCTACAGGTTGACACTGAAGCTATCCGAACGTCGAACATTCATCCGTACTTGGTAGGCCCTCATGCTTTCGAGGATGCTACCATTTATATTCTAGCTTAGTTTTAGAGTTGAGCTAGTGGAGTATGTTCCACTAGTGTTTCTTTCCTGTTTTATTCAGACATTGTATTGGTGCCATTTTGGCAAGTACATTTTTATTACTATATTATACTATTTCTTTCATTTGATGATATTAATATTAGATGGTTGATGGTGAACAATTATGTAATGATGAGAATGTTTAATAAGTATGTTAAGAAACAAAAAGTTTCAAATTTTCCGCTAAAATTAACCTAGATGAAGTAAGAATGACGTAAGTTAGCTTGTCTGCGACCTCTAGGAGGTCAACAACGTCGGTCTCGTCTGGGGTCTAGATTCCGGTCATGACACCAGCTTCTATGATGTATGACATGAATGTAATGGAACTTTAAACTGAGCACCCATAGGCTAGCTATGAGTGGCGATTCCTTCTTCCGGGAAGGCAGAGGTTCGTGTAATTCTCATGAGATGATATTGTCCATCCAGACGGGTATGGGTCTCCTTATATCTCCTAGTCTTTGAACCTATGCTGCCAACATAGGGATCTAGCAGGGTTCAATTCCCTATATACGCTAGCATGTTTTTGGTTTCACTTTGGCCGGTGATTCCACCTCTTTTCGGTGTGGGGTAGACAGGTTTTGATGGAGCTCACATGATCTATGTCGGTTAAAGTTAAAGTTCTCAAAGAAAGAATGAGGCCAGCCTCATGTAATGCACACAATGAAATGAACGATACCAAAGGTGTTTGGGTAGGATAATTAGGAGGTGAACTAGACTTATGTAACGACATTAGGTCATTCTTAGTCATTGCACAGTGAACACAATGAGAGTCTTAAACTACATCCTAGGTATAGCTGGTGTTTACACTAGCCTATGAGTGAAATGAAATGAAGTACGTATGAATGAATGAAGCAGACTCTGTGTTTGCTAAAGAAGGCTCCCTAGTTGAGGTCCCATATGTTGAGCCCTCATTTTGGGAAGTCCTAATGTTAAGTCCATGATTCCAAGGTCTCATGGAATATGAACGAATGAAATGAAATATGATATGTGTTATATGCAATATGTTATGTGCTGTGTGCAATATAATAAGTATGATTATGCATGTTACTCTTATGGCATGACTTTCCTAATCCAATTTTGGCAAGTCCACTGACTTGACTTTCCATAACTCATATCGTTAGGAGAGAGCTATTCTAAATCATGCATGTCCGTGGTGTGTGCTTGCATATACCCATACTTAGTACAAGTGTGTAGTAATTACATACATTTATCTACTTTAGGTGTAGGTGCAGCTGGATGTTAGAGATTACGAGTCGACGCAGAAGTTATCCGGACGTGGAGCTTTTATTTGGATTTGTTCGGCCCTCATGCTTTTGAGGATTCTTACTGATTTATTCCAGCGTAGACGTAGGCATCAGCTAGTGGAGTATGCTCTACAAGCGTTTCTTTCGTATTTATTTTCAGACGTTGTATTGGTGCCATTTTGGCAACTCTATATTTATGACTATATCTTTCATTTGATTATCTTGATTTAGATGGTTGTTGTGAACGCTTATGAGTTTACCTAGATAGTATTATGCGAGATCAATGTTTTTCAATATAAAGTTTAATTGAACAAAAATTCAAATTTTCCGCTAAAATTAACCTTGATGAAGTAACGACGACGTATGTAGGCTTGTCTGCGACCTATGAGAGGTCAACGACACCGGTATCGTCTGGGGTCTAGATTCCGGTCGTGACAAAGTGTTTCCTTGATGGTCTTAAAGTTTTAGTGTCATTCCATGACGAATGTTATTCCAAGTGGAGGAGAATGTAATGCCCTAAAACGAACTAAGGTGATCTAGATATTCATTAATGTTTATTGAGTTAATTTTAAGTTAAAATGAGTTACTTTAGTATCCTTAGGCAGTGTGTGAAGTTTGGTTAAGTTTGGAGGTCAAACGTCCAAGAACGTCCGTGACGTTCAGAAGATATGCCTTAGAAAGTGTTCTTGTGTCTTGAGGGGTTTGAGTGAGTTTTACGTGTTCGTTTTGTTTGAAATTGGTGTGGGATCTTACTAAGACCTATATGACCTAGTTTAGGGGTTTACGTCCGGGTTTGACTCCACCTAGGACCCACGAGTCCCTAGAAGAGGACCTCACCTCGTGGCAAGAAGCTGCCAATACAGTGACCAAACGATGACCCAAGGGACGGTCCGTTGGTCAACAAACGATTCGTCGACTATGGGCGTCGATTGGAACTGCAAGGAAGGATGACTTTATCATGAATGGTGCTAAGTATAAAACAATGAGACCCCACCAACGGGTCATTTGTTGACAAACGGTCCGTTGGTTGGTCCGTCAGTGAGACTGCCTCAAGAACTGTCCATTCCCTGCCCAGTCCTTAGGTGTTTGATAAATTCACTCCAAGTCTTTTAGGACCCTATGACGTTTATTTTAGGGTTTATTAGGTATATTAAATTTTTCTAAACCGTAAGACCTAATTTTGGACTCCATTTCGTAATACCCAAAACCCATCTCCCTTAGAATTCTCTCTCAAGACTCTTTGGAGGCTAGAAGTCAAGAAGATCTAGGAGGGCTGTTGGTGGCCAAGTTCTTTACCAAAAATTTTATTATAAATTTCTTCTGATAATTGTTTTAATCTAATTATTTCTTCAAGATTGTTTATTATATATTCTATATATAACATATCTTGGGTTCTTTGATACATATATAAATTTTCTTGTATTAAGTGATTTGATAATCTTATGTTCTCCATAGTTTCTATCAAATATTTTAAATATTCATAGTTCATTTTAATCTGAATCTATTTCTAAATCGTTTATATCTATTCTTTCTATATCTAATTCTTATAAATTTATTTCATACCATTCTTGATTTAATATATCTTCTAAATCA
Organism: Solanum sitiens; assembly: GCA_016801875.1. Classification (NCBI taxonomy): domain Eukaryota; kingdom Viridiplantae; phylum Streptophyta; class Magnoliopsida; order Solanales; family Solanaceae; genus Solanum; species Solanum sitiens. Next base: position 968,760 of record JABWTJ010000218.1, read on the forward strand.
TAATCAAATATTTTTTCCCATATAATTCTTTTTATGTCATCAATTTCTATATCTTTAAGTATATGTAAAATCAAAGTTTTATAGCTTTTTATTTCATCATACATGCTTATAGTCATTTTTGTTTATTTATGCAGTTTGTTTTCAATTATTCCTTCCTATCATATATATATAATTTAATTAAATTCATATTAGTTTACTATAAACTAGAGTATAGTTATCATGTTTTCCGGTCACTACTAGCATCGTACTTTAGCGGATAATTACTGCTTATCAGCGCCTCAACCTTGTGTACTCCCCTAACGGCATCCCTCGCCTACCGGTTTCCACTGTGGGATGGCATAGTCTAGCAGTTTTCTCCCTGTTTCCCGTTTACTAGCAAACTAGAATTCATGATTCAAATATTTCTAGTATATAATAACTAACATAAATGTAATTAATTATATATATGATATTCAGGAATATATGAAATTAGTTCTGCATAATTGTTAAACAATATACCTTGGCTTCTTGATTTTCCATGCTATCTGAAATATCTGACTTGATTTCGGATTTCTCCATTTGTAACTTAGTTTATATCTTTTGTTGAGAGAAGTTTTTTGAAAAGAGTTTTTATTAACTTAAGCTTTTGTTTGGCATTGCCTGCCTTTCATTTACAATTTGGCAATCTATATATACTAAATTCTAAACCTGCACATAAGTGCGCCTACTGTATACTACTATTTACTTTACGACTTTAAAATAAAAACTTTACAAATAGCCACTATACATTGGCTAATAAAAGTGAAATCTTATCTACAAAGGAATCTTATCTTTGCTTTATCTTATCTTTGCTTTTACATTTTTTCAACAATTCCTATCTCTTTGTCGGCCATCTTCTTTCTTTATGTCTTTTTCTTCTTTTATCTTTATTGTCATAGCTCTTTTCTTCATTTTTATCTTATTTTGCTTATCTCTTCCGCTTTACTCCAAATCAACATCTGGTATAACGTTATCTTCTCCATTGCATTTTGAACATCTGTGGTCGGGGTATTTGTGTCCAATAAGTTTACAATATCTGATTAATAAGTCTTCTGAAATAAATTCTTTCTTTAATGCTCGCGTTGTAGGTTGCTCTTCTGGCTTCAATAATGATAAAATCCATCTCTGAACTTCATCCATATCTGCTCTTCTTAATTCCCTTGAGTTTGAATATATCATAACTTGGTCTCTTGTATAGTGACTCCAAATAGCATTACCGTTTAAATAATTGTTAGCTAGTTCTTGTATAATTGTTGATATACCAATTATCCTTTTATTTGCATAAAAGTTTGGTATTTCTACCTTTGGTATTTCAGCTTATTTTTCTATATCTTCTGGTATTATCATGTCCTTGGTCAAACCTATCTTTATAACTTGAATTGGTGACTTGATTTCTTCATATAATATCTCAGCTGGTGCTGTATAAAATTTAATATAAAATAAATTTCCTTTGGTAACTCTCTTGTATATAATGAATGCTTTGTATAACTCTGGTATTCCACTTATTTCTTCTCCATCATATGTATATATGGTACTTAGTAATCCATAACTGTAACATGTTTTAACTAAGTTTGAACTAGTTTTGGGTTGTGCAATCAATCTATTATATCCCTGTAGTTTTTGGGTTATATAATCTTCATTTGGATTTTTGGTTTGTGTGGATTTAGGGTTTAAATTTAAAAATGTTTGGATCTTATATATGTTTTCAATGTACGATTGGGTAATGTAATTGTATCTCTTGTTATCACTTTGTATACTAACTGCATATGTAGAAGTTTGTGGTTCTGTGGGTATTTGTTTTGGTGTATTTTGAATAAATGGTTTTACAAATAGTTGGTTTAAGTTGGTATTTCGTGATTTCTCACTAGCTCTTTTGCTTGTACCTGCAGCTGTTTTTAAACAAACATTATGGGTTTTAGGGAGTTTTCCATCGTCTCCTTTTATCTCTGGAATTTTAATGTCTTCCGATCGACATAGCTCCGCATTTTTATAGTCATGCTGCTGACTTATATTAGCTTTAGACTTCAGGTTATGTTCATTAGTCTTTAGCTTTTGTATCTCATTGTCCATACTGTCCACTTTAGTACAAAGTGTAGTAATGGCTTTGAGTAACTTTTCAATTGTATCTTCTTCTTTGTTCTCAGTCGGAGTAGCTTTGTCTTGATAAGTAGTCTGCAACAACATTCTTATTAGTCTTTATTACTTCAATTGTAAATGTAAAGTTTAATATATTTAATACCAATCTTCTAATTTCTTTCGTTGTTACTGAATTTTGTATTTTTCTGGTTAACCACCATTTTACTTGTGTATTATCTGTTCTTATAATAAATTTGTTATATACAATATATGGCTCAAATGCTAATAAACATTTATATACTGAAAATAATTTTTTCCTATTTATTTTCCATTTTATTTTCGTATTTGTATATGTGCCTGAATAATATCTACAGTGATATTCTATATTGTTATCATTATATTTATATTTTAATACTCCTCCGTAACTTTTTTCACTTGCATCAGTTTCTACTATATAAATAATTTTTTTGTCTTCATCTGGAAAATAATTTTTTGGTAATGTTTTACATAATAATTTTATCTTTTGTATTTGTGTTTGATCTTTATTATCGAAATGATATTCTACATCCTTTTTTAATTTTTGTTGTAATGGTTTTAAATTTTCTGCTAATTTTGGTATATATTCTCTTACTTGGTTAACTAATCCTAAAAAGGATTGTAATTTCTTTTTTGTATCTAATTGTTCATTCGAAGTTATTATTTTTTGTACTATATGCGTTTACATTTTTATTCCATTTTTATCTATTTGTATTCCTAGGAATTCTATTTGTTTTTTTATTATTTCTGCTTTCTTTTTACTTAAACTTATTCCTGAGTGTTCTATTATATGAATAACTTTTTCTAGTAATCTTATATGTTCATCTTGTGTTTTAGAATATAATAATATATCATCAATATATACTACACAATTTTCTAATTGTTTAAAATAGTTATCCATAAAATGTTGAAATCTACCTGGTGCATTTTTATATCCATATGGTAATACATTCCATTCATAAAATCCTTGTGGTACTGTGAATGCTGTAAGTTTTTTAGATTCTTCTTGTAACTTTAAATGATAAAATCCTGATTTACAATCAAATTTACTAAAATAATTATATCCTTGAATTTGTCTTATCTTTAATATTTTATTTGGTATTGGGTAATTATATGTTTTAGTTTTTGCATTTAAATTTCTATAATCAATAACCATCCTACTTTTTCCTCTTTTTTGTTCACTATATTTATTAACAATAAATGCCGGACTTGTATGTTTACTATTACTTTCTTGTATATATCCATTTTTTAGTAATTCACTTATATGTATTTTAAATTCATTTAAATCATTAAAATTATATTTTAATAGTTTTGTGTTATTATACTATTTTCATCAATCAGTTCAATTTTAACTTTTGTTTCATGTTTTTCCCATCCTTGTAAAGGATCTTCGTTATATAATAATTCTAATTTTTCTTGGATTATTTTTACTTTATTTATAGAGAATATAATTAGTTCTATTCTAGGGTCTTCTTCTTTTATATTTTCTAGTTTTTGTGTAATTTTTTCACTACCTTTAATCCATTCTGTTGTTTTTCTTCTTCTGTTACCTACTCTTTTTGCTCCTATTTTTTGTTTACATGATGTTGTGAACCACCAGTGTGTCTTTGTTATTATATGTGGATATAATTTATCTAAAAATGGCATTCCTAATAACATATCTTTTGTTGTTAATTCAAAATTATATATTTCTTCTATAGTTAATATTTTATCCCATATTTGTATTTTTATATTTTTTGCCTTGTATGTGATCATACTTCCTTCATTATTAAATCCTGTTACTACTATTGGTGTTTTTAATTTTTCCCATTTTTCATCTGGTAAACAATTGTATTTACATATATTAGCTTCTGCTCCTGTATCTATCATTGGTGTATAATATCTGTTATAATATCCATCTATTATTATCTTCGCGAGTATATATATTTTCATTTTTTATATTAAAGTTCTTTTTATTATGACTTTTTTATTTTGATAATTTATCGTTAGTTGTTTATCTTCTATATTATATGGTTTTACTTGTTCTAGCCATTTTATTCCTAATGTTATATTTTCATTTCCTTGATATATTTTAAATTTTATTATTACTGGTATACCTCCAATTATTATTTCTTGTTCCGTTGTTTCTTCAATATTTATTAATACTTTTGGTAATTCTGAACATGAGTGTTCTGTAGTTATTATTTTATCTTCCTTTATTAACTCTCTGGTAATATAATTTTCTTCTTGTCCTGTATTTATTAGTATTAAATATTTTCTTTGCTCCATTATTCCTGTTATATAATAATGATGTGGTTTTATTTCTTCTTCTATTGATTTTTGTGAAATTATATTTATTCTTTTAGAACTATTTGAAGTACTCATTTTTGATGATATTTGTGGTGTATCATTATTATTTATTCTTTTTGATGTGCTTAATCTTTCTTGTACTATCTCTAAGTCCTCTTCTATATCAATTTCATTATAACTATATTCATTATTATCTATAACCGTAACTGTCTTTTCAAAGGGGTTTTCTATTTTTATTTTATTTATTTTATTTTTTGCTGTTATTTTATGTTTTGTTGTTAAAACATATAAATTCTTACATCTAGCTGTAAATATTTTACTTCCAGGTGTTAATTCTATTCCTGACATTTTCCAATATAAGACTAATGATTTATCTATATTTCTGTCATTAATTGCTACTGAGTAGTTAGCACTTATTATAAATTTAAAATTTTGGTATATTAAATTACTTTTTACTGCACTTATTATACTTTTTTCTATGGGTTGTATAATTCTATCATTTGCTAAATATATTTCTATAGGTGTATCTATTCCTTCTCTAAAACATGCTTTTATTAGTATTTCAGTTCCTCCTAAATGTACATATTTAATTGGGTTTTTTGCATTTATCTCCTGTATTTCTTTATTAATTATTCTCTTATTTATTATTGGTATTTTAGCTTTTCCTTTAGTATACTTACAATCTATGATATGTTCTCTTTGGCTTACTACATAATATTCTTCTTTTTGTCGTTTAAACCAATTTTTTATTTTTGGTACTTCTAATATTTTTTCTACACTTAGATCTAATTCTTTTCCTTTTATTTGTTCAAATATACTATTATCAAATATTATTTTTTGTTCTAAAGATTCTTCATCTTGTCGTTCTTCTTTGTTTATTATTTGTATATCTGCTTCAGTCATTTTTCATATTATAGAATTCATTATCTGATTCTAATTCTATATCGTTATCTATTTCATTTTCTGATATTTCATATATACTATCTTCACATCTAAATCATAATCGGCATATTCTATTTGTGTATATTTTTCATTTTCCATAATTATTTCTGATATCTGTTTTTTCTTTGGATTTTTAGGTAATTTACAATCTTTTGCTATATGTCCTAGTTTTCCACAATTATAACAAGTACATTCCGTCAATTTTCTTTTTGGTCTAAATGGTCTTTTAGTTTTGTAATTTTTTACATAATATCTCTTTCTTGGTTTTTTACATTTATACGTTAATCTATATTTTTTATAATTTTTATTTCTATTATACTTCTTTTTATAATATCTATCTGTACAACCAAATTGAGGTGCTATTTTAGTTTTGCAACATGCTAAATTTTTTACTAATACTTTTTCCATTTTTATATCTTCTTTATGTTTTTCAGATAGTTCTGTAAACCATCTTTGTAAGAATTTCATTCTGTCTCCTAAAGTATCTGTTAATTCTGCTTCATTACAGCTTTTTATTATTTTTTAACTAAAAGGTTCTGGTAATTTTGTAAAATATAATTTTCTTATTTCCTTACTTTCTTCCATGTTATATGTTCCTTTATAATAATATTCTCTAAATGCACATGTATATTCATCTATATAACACATATTACATATTGCCAATTTTGTCATTAAATTTCTATTTATAACTTTTTCTTTATTTTGTTCTTGTACTTCTGTTGTCATACTACTAAATTCATTTCTTATAGCTATTTCGTATTTATTTAATATTTCCATAGATGTTGTAGCTGTTTCTCCATTAAATTTTTTATTATTTCATAAAGTATTTATACTTTCTTCCGTTAAATTTTGTATCCATAATTGAATTGTTTTATTTATATCTGCTACACAGTCTAAATCTAAAAAATTATGTTGATCAGTTGTTGGTTTAGGTGTCCATTTATTTAATCTTTTATTCCATAAAGTATGTTGGATTTAAATATTTTGGATTTTTTACTCCTGATGTACTAGGTTTTTCATTCATGTCTATATCTCCCGTGTTTATTTCTACATTTTTTTGTATTATCTATATTGTCTAAAAGTTCTGTATATGTTTCACTTATTTCTGAGTATTGTTCTTCTAAATCATCGTTGATATCATCAATTCTTACTTCTGGCAGATTAGTTATATTATCTTGATTACTTTCTTCTAATTTATTTTCTAATTGCAATCTTTCTTTAAATTTATTTATCTCATTTGCTAAGTTTCTTTTTTGTTCTTTTTCTTTTTGTTTTATTTCATACATTTCTTTCAACATTGCTAATTCCTTTTCTAGTTCTAAAATTTCTTTATTTTTGACTTCTTCGATTTGTTGTACTTCTTTTTTCGCTTGTTGTTTTATTTTTTCAATTTCCATTTTTCTATCTATTTCTTCATTTTCTTTTGCTATCCTTACCATAGCAGTTAAGCTATCTTCTAATTTTACCGTTTCCTTTTCTAACATCAAACTTAAATTATCACCTATTTTCTTATATCTTCTTCCTAGATTAGAAAATATTATCTTTATTTTTAATCCTTCATAGTTTTCAAATATTTATTCGTCTATTGCATATTCTTCCTTATTCATTTATAAACCATGTTGTAGTTTATATTCTAGAGTATTTTTTTGTATTTTTAGATGTAAAATAGCCTTTCTTTGTATTATTATAGATTTCTTACCAACTCCTGCAAATATATTATAATTAAGCCAATTTTCTCTTTGTTTCAATTCATTTTTTTTGCCATAATTATGTTATTAAGTTCTTCTTTATATTCTTTATTCATCTTAATTTTAAATATTTTATATATTTATATTCTACTCTAGATATAATATCTATTAATCTTTCTAATTCTTGGTTATCCATTTTTGTAATATTTAATTGTTTATATTTCGGATATAATTTAGTTAATTTTTTCTTTAATTTACTTATCTTTCTATTAATGTGGTTCTTTCTTTCTATAGTAGTTTTTTCATACTTAGCTCTGATACCATTTTTGTGGGGTGCAGAATTCATCATACAAAATAAAGATAATATTTTCTAATCTAGGAAGAAGATATAAGAAAATAGGTGATAATTTAAGTTTGATGTTAGAAAAGGAAACGGTAAAATTAGAAGATAGCTTAACTGCTATGGTAAGGATAGCAAAAGAAAATGAAGAAATAGATAGAAAAATGGAAATTGAAAAAATAAAACAACAAGCGAAAAAAGAAGTACAACAAATCGAAGAAGTAAAAAATAAAGAAATTTTAGAACTAGAAAAAGAATTAGCAATGTTGAAAGAAATGTATGAAATGAGATAAAAAGAAAAAGAACAAAAAAGAAACTTAGCAAATGAGATAAATAAATTTAAAGAAAGATTGCAATTAGAAAATAAATTAGAAGAAAGTAATCAAGATAATATAACTAATCTGCCAGAAGTAAGAATTGATGATATCAACGATGATTTAGAAGAACAATACTCAGAAATAAGTGAAACATACACAGAACTTTTAGAGAATATAGATAATACAAAAAATGTAGAAATAAACACGGGAGATATAGACATGAATGAAAAACCTAGTACATCAGGAGTAAAAAATCCAAAATATTTAAATCCAACATACTATAATGCAAATTATGAAAAATATGACAGAGAAAAAACTTTATGGAATAAAAGATTAAATAAATGGACACCTAAACCAACAACTGATCAACATAATTTTTTAGATTTAGACTGTATAGCAGATATAAATAAAATAATTCAATTATGGATGGGATATATCAAAACAACTAATAGACAACAAAATAGGAATGACTGAAATACCAGGATATGTAGAAAGAACACTTATAGGAACAGTAAAATTATGATTACAAAATTTAACGGAAGAAAGTATAAATACTTTAAGAAATAATAAAAAATTTAATGGAGAAACAGCTACAACATCTATGAAAGTATTAAATAATTACGAAATAGCTATAAGAAATGAACTTAGTAGTATGACAACAGAAGTACAAGAACAAAATAAAGAAAAAGTTATAAATAGAAATTTAATGACAAAATTGGCAATATGTAATATGTGTTATATAGATGAATATACATGTGCATTTAGAGAATATTATTATAAAGGAACATATAACATGGAAGAAAGTAAGGAAATAAGAAAATTATATTTTACAAAATTACCAGAACCTTTTAGTTCAAAAATAATAAAAAGCTGGAATGAAGCAGAATTAACAGATACTTTAGGAGCCAGAATGAAATTCTTACAAAGATGGTTTACAGAACTATGTGAAAAACATAAAGAAGATATAAAAATGGAAAAAGTATTAGTAAGAAATTTAGCATGTTGCAAAAATAAAATAGCACCTCAATTTGGTTGTACAGATAGATATTATAAAAAGAAGTATAATAGAAATAAAAATTATAAAAAATATAGATCAACGTATAAATATAAAAAACCAAGAAAGAGATATTATGTAAAAAATTACAAAACTAAAAGATCATTTAGACCAAAAAGAAAATTGACGGAATGTACTTGTTATAATTGTGGAAAATTAGGACATATAGCTAAAGATTGTAAATTACCTAAAAATCCAAAGAAAAAACAGATATCAGAAATAATTATGGAAAATGAAAAATATACACAAATAAAATATGTCGATTATGATTTAGAAAGTGAAGATAGTATATATGAAATATCAGAAAATGAAATAGATAACGTGTAACGACCCGCTAGATCGTTTTGAGAACTAGGACTATTTTAACTCCTTCCAAAAAAATTAAAAGGGGTATTTTAACTATTCGATAACTACGAATATCTAATTAATGAATTTTAATAAATAATTAAATAAGTTAAGAGTTAGTGGGCTAAATCCATAATTCATGTAGTACCCATTTATATTTGGCCCATGAAATTAAGCTAATTAAAGAGGGGTTAATAACTTATTAGTCATAACCCAAGATTGGCAGAGAGTAGCAGTTGGCTACGAGGTTCCGTCGGTTTTCATGGTAAGTACTTCAATTTCCACCAATTGTATATGTAAACTATGCAGTGCACATGTAGGAGTATAATAATATTTATTTTAGTAGGTGTTTCGATTTCTTTTTTTTATAGTGTTTTGGGAAGGGCTGGTCAGAATCGAAAAATAATTATAAATTGGTTGGATTAAGAATGATGTGATATTAGTGACTGAATTTTTAGGATTTATTAATTCCAGTGGTGGTAAATTTGGTTAAATTGTCGGAATTGAAAGAATAGGCAGTGGGAAGTAGACGTAGGTGGCAACGTTTGCTGGACTAGGGTAGGGAAAATGTTTATTTAATTTAAGGAAAATCATTAGGTAATGATTAGGTATAATCATTGGATATGGATAATCAATGGCAATAATTTTGTTCTGTATGAATGGAATCGGTGTAGTTTCACTGGTTATCATTTTAATATATTTTAGTGGGTAAAGTTACAGGTGAATAATTATTGGCTTAAAACTATAGTTTTTATGTATATATAGTGGTACTCTTTAAAGTTCAATAACTGGGTATAGCTAACAAATTCTTGTTTGGTATCGTATTACATAAATATCGTTGGATTCATAATAATTGGAGGGGTTGGGGCTTAATTCTAGGCTTGAAATTTAGTAATATGTGTCATGACATATTAGTTGGTACCATAATTAGGAGCTTGAATTATATTAAATTTATAAGTCTTTGGTTTAGGTTAGAAGTGTAGTAATATGAGTGCTTATGAACTCGCTTACTTACGAATATTGCATAATTGGTAGATTGTGAACGTTCTGAAGCCTTGCGAAAAGGGAAGGAAAAATCTTGAGGATTGTGACGCGTGTTCTACATTCGAGGTATGTTAAGACCTTTTTAGACTTGAAGGACGTTTTCCTAATTAAAGATTTAAAAGGGAAATAGACAAAGGGGTAAGGGCGAAAGATGGGGGTCTCGAATCAATGGTGTGACGGGCATTGGTACGAGTATCGGTGTTATGGAAGGGAAAGTTACTGCTATAGAATGTGGATTGTAATTTGACAATGCCAAAACATATGGGCATTAGCTGATATACTATTGACTTGAAATCCTTGTGTGATTGTGCTTTTCTTTACTTCACCCGTATAGTTGTGATAATTGAGGTGGTTATGTATTATGCTTATATTGATTGATTGAGATGCATTATCATTCCCTTATTTGAAATAATATTGTGTACATGCATTGACATGAGATTGAATATAAGTTGGGCACGTGGAGATCGTCCGTGCTGGGGATGGTGAGATGTTTAGATTGTAATTTGGGCACGTGGAGATCGTCCGTGCGGAAATTGTTTGATATTATGATAGTGCGTTGAGATCGTCCGCACAGACACGTGGAGATCGTCCGTGTCGGTATATGGACCTCGCGAGTCCCTCATGGGTCATGAACTCTCGATGTAGTTCCGAGGAGTATCATGTATATACGGTTGAGAGAGTACTGGGTATTCTGAGACATATCATTTCATGGTATCATGTTGCATTGCATTTCATCACATCCTTCATTCTTGATGATTATGTGTTTTATTTGATGGTTGGAAATCACTTAATGTTTGATTATCTCCATTTGATGAAACTTGACTAGTTATAGACTTGTATAATTAAAGAATTAATTTTTCTTATATAAACTCCCGTCACTACTTCTTCGTTGTCGGTCAATGAGATATACTGGGTACACGTGGTTTCGTACTCATACTACACTTGTTGCACTCTTTGTGGTGCAGATTCGATTCCGAGTAGGAGCACATCTCGTGGAGGAAATTGAGTCCGAGCTTGGAGTGTCTTGGAGTTGTGGTGAGCTTCTTGAATGTTCCGTGGCCCACGCCTCCCTCTATTTTTTTATTTATTCTGTTATTTAGTATTCAGACAGGATATCCCTTACGTAAGATTTGTCATTTTAGTTTCAGACTTGCATCGTATTTTAGAAGCTCTTGTACTTAAGACACCAATTCTTGGGGTGGTATATTTTTTTTAGCTTCCGCATTTCGTACTTATAAGGAACTCAATGTTGGAGATTCTTGCTAAGTGTTTGTCTTTTTTACTCATTTGTTGGTTAAGTTTGGTTACTATGTTGGGTTGGCTTACCTATTGGTTGGGAACATAGGTGCCATCACGACTTGTGAATTTTGGGTCGTGACATAATGATATAGAATTAGAATCAGATAATGAATTCTATAATATGAAAAATGACTGAAGCAGATATACAAATAATAAATAAAGAAGAACGACAAGATGAAGAATCTTTAGAACAAAAAATAATATTTGATAATAGTATATTTGAACAAATAAAAGGAAAAGAATTAGATCTAAGTGTAGAAAAAATATTAGAAGTACCAAAAATAAAAAATTGGTTTAAACAACAAAAAGAAGAATATTATGTAGTAAGCCAAAGAGAACATATCATAGATTGTAAGTATACTAAAGGAAAGCTAAAATACCAATAATAAATAAGAGAATAATTAATAAAGAAATACAGGAGATAAATGCAAAAAACCCAATTAAATATGTACATTTAGGAGGAACTGAAATACTAATAAAAGCATGTTTTAGAGAAGGAATAGATACACCTATAGAAATATATTTAGCAGATGATAGAATTATACAACCCATAGAAAAAAGTATAATAAGTGCAGTAAAAGGTAATTTAATATACCAATGTCACGACCCAAAATCGAGCCGCGAGTGGCACCCACACTTATCCTGCTATGTGAGCGAACCAACCAATCTAAGACCCCAACATATTGAACAAAAACACAAAGCGGAAGACTTAAAACTCATTAACGAAATCAATTAAATAACTTCTAAAATTTATAACTCATTATCCCCAAAATCTGGAAGTCATCATCACAAGAACATCTATCCTCAAGTTACTAATCTAAAAGTATCTAAGAAGCTAAAATAAATAAAAGGCTAGTCCATGCCGGAAGTTCAAGGCATCAAGACTTGAAGAGAAGATCCAGTCCAAGCTAGAAGCATTAGCTCACCCTGAAATCCGGTGTAGTGAAGACTGGCTAGAATTGCTGCTGAGTTGAAGACGACGGTACGTTTGCTACATTCCCCAAATAACAAAGAAAGAAACAACAAGTAGGGGGTCAGTACAAAACACAAGTACTGAGTAGGTATCATCGGCCAACTCAAAATAGAAAACAGTATATATCAGTTCATATCATAAATCAACTACAATACTCAACATGTAGCAACAAGTACTATAATCATCAATAAGTACTACCAAGTTCATCCATGAGGACTCAAGCCTCAATACCACACTCATTTGGGAATTAGGTTCATTACATTGAGTATATAAACATCTCTCAAGATTTATTATCTTTCTTCCTCTTGTGTCGGTACGTGACACTCCGATCCCCTACTACTATGTGTCGGAACGTGACACTCCGATCCCCTAATTCTACGTGTCGGTTCGTGACACCCGATCCCTTAATACTATGTGTCGGAACGTGACACTCCGATCCCCTAATTCTATGTGTCGGTTCGTGACACCCGACCCACTAATACTATGTGTCGGAACGTGACACTCCGATCCCCTAATTCTACGTGTCGGTTCGTGACACCCGATCCCTTAATACTATGTGTCGGAACGTGAC